>JAYKKM010000002.1:505000-858394 GCA_035772405.1 Chrysogorgia sp. JL179-B06
TGCCTATGGCAGAAAATATGCCTATCGCAAATATGAACAATATGCCAGTAAATATAGATCACGTGAAGGTTCTATGAGTTCAAACGTAAAATGATTAAACGATCGATTTAATTAAGGATTGTTATTGACTTGATTTTCTTTTCTTGATCGTGTATCTCAAAATTTAGTTTTGTTGCCAAGAAAAGTGTTTATAAAAAGTATTTCTTCTGAAAATTTTGTAATATCATTAATTTCCTTAATATTGCTCAATGATGAAAAGAGTGACTTATTACGGCCATTATATCTATAAAACGATCGTCATATCATTCTAAATACCCTCTATACCCTCTAAATACCCTCCACATAGGTTATACGAATCATTTTTGTAATTGTTAAAAACAGCTTTCTTACGTTGATATAGGTCACCTACAACTATAATACTTATTCCTGCAATTAAATAGGAGAGAATTGGATGTACCAAAAATTTCTTTCAATTTTTAAATTTCATGGGTAAGAAGGAAGTTGTGTTTCCAACCATAAAAATTTCATCGATTATTATAAGCATTAGGTCATATAATGATAACCTAAATTGTGTTTTCTGACATTGAAGGTAGATTGTAACCAGTTTCTTTAGGAATTGAAAAAACAGTATTTATTGTTGTTCCGTCAAAGTTTATTGCAGCCGAATCAGTCGGTGCCAGTAAAATAAATGTTGATAGTTCAGGATTAATAGGAGGATGTCTGAAAGTCTGAAATTGTTTTAATCAAGTGACTTTTACCTGTACTTCCATCGCCAATTATAGAAAGATAAATTAGTTTTTATTTCAACATTTTTAAAGTTATTCATATTGACTGACGTAGTAAATCATCAAAAATCTCTGCAAGTTTGTTGTAGGAATTAGTAATCATTCCAGAAAAAGTGTTGTGATTAGATTGTGCATGTTGTTGGATCAAAACGTGATCAAAATCATTTCTAATAGACTCATCATGCATCAGCATTGTCTTGAAAATTAATTGAATAATTAATAATATTACACGGACTGATTATACTTTAAGTACTTTCAGTGCCTCACCAACAGCATCTGAATATATCACGTTCAAATATTTCTCTGTTGTGCTCAACAATATCTTGAACATCAGGTTCATATAATTTTGATGCATATGTTTGATCTGAACCCAGAATTAAGGTTAGTTTTATCTCGCCATGGATAATAGAGCATGAGTAAATGATGGAAATAAGATCCTTTTTCTCACTTCGAGAACCTCGGTTTGTTCTGTACTTAATTTTTAAAAACCTTTATTTTTCCTGCTGCATTGATTATTGCAGCAGACTGTCAGTGAATTTTTATTAGGACTACGACGTTGATTTGTAACCCAGATGGATTTGTCTTTTTCTATCCCGAAAAAGGAAATCACAAACGGAAAACAGAATAGAAACGTGTTTTTCAAGAGAATTATTAAAAGGTAACGTTTGAAATATTGAAAATACCTTACTAACCTTACTAATTACCTATGTCCCTAACGTTAGTAATTACCTATACGAATTAAAAGGATTGAAGCAGCAGATTTGCAAAAAAATACTGTAAATTTCGATGTTATTTATTTTAATTTATGTGTAATTTTACACACTGTAGACTAAAAGTTTAATTCAGCTTTGTTGATTTCTTGTTCGTAGCAGTCTGTTATATTTCGTTGGAAATTCATGTTACTGATAATGGCTGTAGAACTATATAAATATTCTACAACAGTGCAGCACTTGTCACTCGTACTGTAGTGAATTTACAATAATCGCTACTAAAGTAAGATCAGTAAATATTGGAAGGCAGTTTCATATTGTATACAACGAGTTAACTTTTTGTTTATATCATTGATTTTGTAATTGACTGTGTTTTAACTGAATCTTTGATACGATCACGAGTGAAATAATTTCGAGCATATATGGAGTCTAAATTTGATGTCAATGCAATGATTACTCAGATAACTCACTAAAGTTATGTGCATCTGATTGACCTGAGTTCATGTGCTGGATTATTTCATTGTAAAGCTCAAATATCAATGTTGTTTATAATAAATGCTTCTGTTTAGTTGTTTGACGTAAACCGTAGTACCTTTGTTTAGTTTTGTAAACACAAATGCTTGCTGTGATTTATATGGGACTAAAATGAAAATCCAGAATATGTACATGCAAAACTTTCGTTTTTTGTTTATATCTGATTTATTCATCTCTCAAAAACTGTTAATTTTACAAATGATTTACCTTGCTTGTTAAAATTACATCTCATTGTTTTAATACACGTTTGTGATAATATACTATATAATATACATTATATAGCTACATTTATTTTGTAATACCATAATTCTGCAATCAATTGTAATTTTGAATTTCAAAGTCTTGGCAACCCATAGCCTTTTATTTCAGTTACCATGGTTCATTATTTCCCTTTTATACAAAAAGGTCTCACTAAACTTTAACTCTGATTTTGTTCGCACAATATAAGATAAGACCTACAAGTATCCAAAATTATTTATCCGCTATTTAAAATTTAAGTATCTGGTATTTTATTTCAGTTACCATGGTTCATTATTTCCCTTTTATACAAAAAGCTCTCGCTAAACTTTAACACAATATAGGATAAGACCTACAAGATGTGGATATCTTTACAAGTGAAGTGTATTTAAATTTCTGTCGTATCGATATATGTTAATATCTCAGTCACTGAAAAAGCCAATTAAGTCAAACAGGATTTTTTATAATTCACACTAAAAAACAAAGCTGGAAATAACAAGCAAGAAAATATACGCTCAAAAAGGCAGTACCTAGGTCCAAGTCTGTTAACCAAGCCTTCATTTGATATATTTACATGAATTTTAAAAGGTTTCTCAAAATATATCGTCGTCTTCAAAATATATCGTAGTCAAGTTCGTAAATTCAAGGCGTCCGTTTTCGCTTCTTTAAAGGTGTTAGTAATCAGTTACATATATATTTTTGCATGTAAAATGTAGTCTGTTATTTAAACTTTGATTTGATGTAGAGCACGAGTTCGTGATGTATGTCGTTGACAGAATATGTGAAAATCAGTTATTTGATTTATGAAAATCAGTCAATAAAAACAAATGAATCAAAAAAGGAAAATCAATCAATAATTTTAATTAATTATGCAAGAATTCAAAGGTTTTAATGGTAAAATGCTTACATTGGGGGTTATTTAGTTTCTATACGGTAATACGTGATGTCGCGCATTCGTTATACACTGAAATTACAAAATTAAGAACATTCATTTAACATAACAAGTAATTGAATTTTTGTAGCATTACATTTCATCATTCCACTGAAATAGTAAACGACAATTAGAACTTTCCAATGTCTTCGGGAATGATGCGTATTTCGTAGATCTCATCATGGCGCTGGTCTCCATCATCATAACGAACAAAATACGTTGTACCACTCGTGCTGATAATAGTACCGGGGTAATATCTCACTCTTTTTGGCCAGTAACCAATCACGCGTTGCCCTACTTCTATGTATTTTGATTTTGGCAGCTTGTCAAGAACAACAGAGGTTCTATCATTTTTATTTAGCCAGATAGTATCTCCATCATCGTAATTGATGAAAACTCTGGTGTCGGTTGATTTTGTGACAAAACCTCGGTAATAAAGACCATTCGTCCAGCGAGCAAAAACTCTTGCACCAACTATGATTAAGAATAAAGGAAATATGAGGAATAGCATTGATATTCAAGAATATTATGAAGAACATGAGGAAAAATAGAAGGAATAAATGATAATTGCGTACGACGAAGGTCAACGTTCTCCTAACAATGACGTCGTAGCTGGGGTTTGTTTATGTCGACAATATGTTCAAGCCCTGAAACCGGAAGTTGCCTTTTGGCATGCCTGCATATATAGGCCTGTCGCGGTTGATGAACTGTTTACTACTAGTGTGCATCGGGTTCTATTTCGTTCTAAATATTTGATTGTTGATAATGGGATTCCATGACGTTGAAATTGAAATGGAAACCGCCGCTGTACATCAACTCTAAGCCGTCGAGCAAACCCTAAAATGGCGGCGTCCATAAAGATAAATTTCGAAAATGGAAATGATTTATCCAGAAAATCCAGTAAACTATACACACCACTTCATAAGTTCATAATCCGGAAGTCAAAGAAGAACACTGACATGATAGTTCAACGTCCAATATGAAAAACGTTTGCAGAGACTTTGTATTCATAAAATCTTATGATATTGCCGTACCAACCAAACAGATGATTATGTATGCAATTGTTGTAAAAACGAAGGACGCTGTTGATTTTTTCCTTTGCTAAATCTGTTTTTTTTCCACAACATCACGGCCTTCTCGAACCAGTTGTCCGTCCTCTTTCCTAGATCTATCCCAAACTCATTAATAATTCATGAGCCAAAAAACAAAGGAAATCAGCACCGAGACGGTAGTTTGGATATCGGAGGAAGAAATTACATAAATTAAGCCAACTTTCACCTCCATTTTCTCTTAAAATACTGATTTGTTTGAAATATGAAACACTCGGAATTGTGTTTCATCAGGATATCCAAACACGAAAATGAAAACACGATATTCCGGTGGGACACGAGCTCGAGTTGTTCATATGACTTCTCAAATGAGTCCGAACGCTGTTGACTATAATTGAATATAGGTAATGCTTTTATGTGTTTTGGTATTATGTCATGGGAAATCCGAAGTGGATTTAAGAATGATTTGCATGCGTAATAAAGATATTTGAGGAAGATCACTAGTGACTTTCATCAAATATCTCAATTACGCATGCACGAGGTAAAATCTATTGTAGTCTTTTGTAGGTGAGCCGGTGTTTCACCGGGATATCCAAATGCCATCTCGTGATCAAATGCCCTCTATTATTGGTTAATTTGCTCATGAATTATTAATGATTTTTTGAAATACTGATGAAACACGCTTCCGAGTGTTGAAACGCGCTTCCTCTCGCCAAACACGAGATCTCCAGTACAAGAGAAGATACCGTCAAATTATTAATATTAATAATCATAATACTTGAAGGTCTTTGATTTAAATATTAATTTTATTTAATTACAGTTCACCTTTAACATACACTGTCGAAGCAAATGGTGACAAAATTGACTAACCTTCATAGGGAGACACGTGCTCTGGGAATATTCGCAAATAATTTTTCTTGTAAAAATCCTCATCATTGTCATCAAAGCGAACTGCGATGTTATCAACTGAGCGAATTTCTTTGACGTAGCCAATGTAATATTTACTACTTCCTTTCCACGTGCTAATCACATGCGATCCAGCTTTCACTTCATTTGGGCATGCATCTCGAATAACGGCCGATATGTCCGATATTCTGTGAATTATCTTGTCACCGTCATCGAACAATATTGAAAATTTACCAGAAGAGCTACCTTCCACTGTACCAACGTAGTATTTGTTATTGGTCCAACGAGCGATAACACGGTCGCCAACTAGAACTATGAAAAAATAAAATAATTCAAATGATGTGAGATCTGCATGTTTGTAAACACGAAACTGACCATATACTGCAATCACAGGAAATCCCCTACGCCATATTGGTCAATATAAATAGCTCTTTCTCGATGACGTTTAAATTAAAGGTAAAACCGTTGCTTCAATAGTTCGCTGACAATTACGCTCTATTGCAAAATATACGCTTTTTGCTTTATATAAATATTAACGTGGCTAGATAGGGGAAAAAATGCGAAAAAAATAAAAAATTTGTAAACAAAAAATTTAGGGCATTTTAAAATAAGCACTGTCACGTTTTGTTCTGATTCCATGAATAAAAGAATAATAAAATACATATTATGAATAAGATGAGCCACATAAAAAGACTGATGAGGGGGAAAATCAGACAGAGAAAAAGGGAAGTTCCTTAATATGAGGCTAGTGCATTGCGAGCCTCTACCTTGAACTGAATGTTCACACAAAACTTTGCAACTGATTTCCTGGTTTTGTTATTTTTAGAGGTTACCTGGATTTAAAATTCATTAACATCTAGCTAGATACCTTAGTCTATAAATAACCCAATCGTACACTGTAAATCTCGCAGTGTTGTGGGAACACCTAACCGGTGTAACGTTACACCGATTTGGTGTAAAATGAAAATTAACACGCTTCAACTGTAACTTAACACTCGTAACTTGTACTTCTACACCATGCTTGGGTTAGGGTAACACTTATTAGGTGTAAAGTAGAAAACTGTCTTGTTGACACTTATTGCGGTGTAAACGTACTCTAAAATGGTGTAATTTTACCGAAACTGAGTGTAATTTCACACATTGTGAAAGTGTAAAGCTGGTGCAGTGTATATCTACACACGACGTGGTGTAACATTACACAAACAAGGTGTAATAACACACCATTTTGGTGTTAAATGGTGTATACTTACTCCAAAATGGTGTAACTTTACCAAAACTCAGTGTAAATTTCGTATTGTTGGAATTTTGACTGACTGCAGATACACTGTATGCACCGCGATAACAACAATATGTAACTTTTTTGTACCATGGTTTGCACACACTTCCACACACTTGCACAAACTTGAAAACACTCTTAAATTCACAAGCTACCACATCCACTCAATAATTAATCCAATAAATTTATTTACATTTATTTAATAAATTTAGATTTTAGTACTACAAGTACAAGGAATAGACTACCTTGTAAGTTGCACGCCTCTCGTTAGCCTGACTGTCGTATCTATGTTATGAGCATTTACAGTTGATCTGACAAAATTATGAGAATTAATTTACAGTTGATCTTACAAAATATAACATTTTCTTAATGTTATATTTTGACTTTAATGCATATCATAAATGTAAGTTATAATATGCTTGATGTTTCGTATCTCTCCTCTTCATCATTGTATTGCCATGAATGAGGTTAACTTTCAGAGGAATTGAGGAAAGCGGAAATATAGAGGCTGATTTTAAGAAAATATTTTCTTGTTTGTAAAATTGATTCTAGGCAAGACATTTTTCTTATTTTAAGTAAATTATTGCTTAAAATAAGAATTTAAAAATATTTTCTTACCAAGCCCCAATAACTGATCGATTTTGCTTAAAACAAAAAATAAACAACGAAATATTTTCTTGCCAAGACTTCCAACTTCTATCAAGAATAATATTACCGACAATCAATTTTACTTGTAACAAGAAAATATTTCTTATAGTCTTAAATATAATTATTACCGGTATATACACTGAAATGAAACAAGCCGTTTTAGTTGACCCAAACGAGGATTTATTTGTTGTAGACTTTATTCAAAGTCTTGCTGTATAGTTGCTTCATGGAATCATCGTGAGGCCTTGTAAGAGTGAATAAAACGTTGCGCGAGCGCGACGCGGAGTCATTCGAGTTGCTTTATAAACCGGCAAGATACACTGGCTCACTCTACTTGACATTATGCACTGTTAAGGTCTCTTCCCAACACACTACAGCCTACTTGTTTATCACTATCAGTATAAATAACTACGTCATAGTCTGATAAACGTTATTTTCGGAGGAATCAGAAGCTTTACAGCAACAAAAACTCTACCCATAACCCAAACAAAAACTCTATCACTAACCCTAAAATAAAAAAAATACTAACCCTACTTCTAAACCCAACTTTTCGATTATGCAAATTTCTGTGTCCTCTACACGAAGAAGGACTCATAACTGGCTAGCGACGGAACATCTCGTATAAAAGGCTGTGTAACCACGTCTTACCTTACTCGGCCCAGAGTCGGCCCGCGTGGGATCTGGGGCGGGTAAGGTAAGACGTGGTTACACAGCCTTTTATAAGAGGTGTTCCGTCGCTAGTTATTTATAGTTAATGTCAAGCAGCTGTGAGCTGCGCCATATTTGAATCTCGTGGTCGCCGAAAGTTGAAACAGTTTGCGTCTTGAATTCTTTGTTTGGTAAATTGATTTGTGTTACAAATTCTAAAGAAGTGGCTGTCATCAATTTCGTCGGTATTACTACGGTTACAAAATACTGGAAATACGGTTAGAAAATACTGGCTGTGGGGGTAAATACGGCAGTGATGCGATTTTACGCTTTCAGCAAAGTTCGAAGACGAAGGTAAGTCTGACTCTGATCTACCTGAAAATTTGAAGCAAATCAAGTAGCTGTCCTGAACTTATATTACCAAAAATTTGTCTTAGAGGATTCCATTCCATTGTATGGGAAGAGTTATTTTTCAAATTGAAATGTGAATTAATCAAGTGTCTAATCAAAATAATTTGAATGATTTCAATCAGAGGAGGTTGGACATTAGCGCGCAAAGGATCACGGTCCGCCCGCTGATTTTAGAATGTAGTCGTAATTTGAGCTTTGCTCGTTCCGAAGGTAACATCTCAAGTCTCAAGATGGACGCTCTTGATACCCAAGGATATCATTATTTCAGGCTGCAATTTTCACCAATGAGAGGAAGGTTTTCCTTCATTGTGATTTTTCTTTTGAATTTTCTTTTACAACACCAAGTTCGTCGTTTGAAAAGTTGCATATTGAGTAAATCGATGGCATTATATACTCTCCGTGCCGTACTGTATCAATGTAGCAGACAACAAAACACGTAAACTTGTTTAAGGTTGGTATAATCTTTTAATAGTACGTAAAACCAGTGAGATATTTGTTTATTTATGTAAATTTTGTTTCCATGCACAGCGTAGTCCCAAAGAGAAGATAACAGGATATTTTTTATTAATTATTAATATTTTTTTAGGATTTAATTTTATTTCGCCCATATTATTTATTTATATTTACATTGTTTGATATAATAATTTGCTAGGGCTAGGCCTACTAGAAACATAAACAGGCTTTTTATTAAGGCCCCTAATTTACAGTATATTTATTAAATTATTTGCTTGTATTCAGTTCAAAGTTTTAAAATAGAAAGAATAAGCTATAAAAATGCATAGTTGGTTGCTTACAGGAGGTGGTCAATGAGGTTTATTATTTGTATGAGAAAAATACATGTACACTGTATCAGTGTGGTAATTATTTGGACCAGTGGTCACATAATTAGAGATGTGGTTGCTCAGGGATGTTCAACTATAATAATATAACATGAAATCTTAATCATTATATGTTTATAGAGGAAGGGGCCCTGGTCATGAGAAAGTATGCCAAGATTACTTGGAAGAGGCACATAAAGTACTTCATGAAGAAAAGAAGTGGAGGTTACACTCTGACATGAGCTGCTTAACCCAAAGGACAGTAATGTCATTATTTAGACATGGACTAGCAGGGTGTAATTCAGTTGGACATATTGCCACTGATTTATGTCAATACCTACATCGTCTAATTACTTCATGACTATTAAACTTTTTATTTTTTTAAACTTATTTTTATTTATAAGATTATTAAGATAAAAAATTAAAAAGTGTTGCACACCGTCTAAAGATATATCTGGCATACATGCACTCCAGTGGTAGCACTACAGGTGTGCAAATGGTATGCCGTATCAGGGGCCAATGGGCTGAGGGGGCCCATCCGGCAAACTGCCTCTTTTTATTAATGGTGCTATTATTAATATTTTCTTAAAAATAATTGATACACTACAAAAAAGTGATTTGTGGTCTTTAGATTTTACTCAAAAGCGCTCTCAAAATGCAGGAAATACCATTTCAGGGACCCTAAATTCAACCCAGACCCATGTACCTCGTCACTTTGTGGGAGGGGGGCCCACATTGTTTTCTTGCACCGGGGCCCACACCCACCCAACTGGTGCCGCCACCGATGCAATCTTACTTTTGCTTATATTAGTCATTGAATCTGCAGGTCTTATTATTGTCTTATAAGTCTGCTAGGTACAGTTAAATCATAGTACTAGTAAATTTAAAAAAATATATGTAGGTTGTTGCAACTTTGGTGCTTCAGTTGTTTATGTGACTTTTCACAATTGAGGTTAAGGGTTGAAGTCCTACACCATATTGGAAATTTGATCACAGGTGAGAAGAGTTTGTCAGAATTCTGCTGAAAGTATTGAATTTTCTCTGGGATTTCCAGTTTCCTCCCACAATAAAAGGTAATAAAGTGGGTTAGGACTATAATAGTTATGAAAATAATAAAATTATAGATAGTCGACGATAATATGTAATGAAGGTACTTGGTGTAATGTACAGTATGTGGCCACTATTGAGCATCATCTTTGTGCCGGACAGACAACAGACACAGATTTTGACATAGACACATCAAGGTTATTTTCTCAGGATTCAGAATCTTTATAAGAACAAAAACTCTAACCATATATAACCAAATAAAAAACTCTAACCTAATCCTGAAATAAAGAAATAAGAAATAAAAAAACAACAGACCAGACTAGCCCAGCTCAGAGCTACAGTATTTATAAATATCCCCTGATTGATAGTTCACATGTGTGTACAATATGCAAAAAGTACAATAAAAATATTGTTTTATTCCTTTTGAAATGCATTAAGTGCCTATTTTCAATAGTTGCTATCAAATAAAACAAAAAAATTCTAGGAGTGTTTTTGATCACTGCTATATTAGTTGCTAATCAAATAAAATAAAACAATTCTACGAGTGCTTTTAATCAATAATATGGACTTCAACCAATAGACCGATTGCAAATATGGCGGCGATGTCATGAAAACGAGGCTTTTCGGTAGTTACCGTTGCTAGGACCCGAATCACGTTGATTGATTGGCTGTTGTCTTTGATCCAACAATTGTGATCCAATAAACTAACATGATTTGGGCCCTAGCAACGGTAACAACTGAAAAGCCTCGTTTTCATGACATCGCCGCCATATTTGCAATCGATCTATGTATAAATCCATAATTTCAAGGTACAGATGAGAATTTTGTTCTCACCAGGACTTTATTTGTGCCAGTTGTTTCTTTATACTGCCGAAGTTAAAATATACTGGTTTGGGCACACATGTTTATACATTACACAATTTTTTAAATTGTTTAATAAAATACTGAATAATATTATGGAATATTTCTTGTATGCATAGTTAAAGTATATAATAACCAACTTAATCAATAGATTATGTACATTTTGTAATAGCATACAACATCGATTTACATAAATGTAGCTTGATAAACACTTGATATGTTTAAGCGAACCCAAAATAGAATAGACTGAATGATTTATTTACATAAATTTTAAATATCTCAAACTTCATGAGGTAAATATTGTACACCGGTGTAATCAGTCTATTTCTCAAATGTTACACAGCTGATATGAATCCAGCTCCCAAGCTGAGCAAGCTCACGATGACAACCGAAGTTGAAATAAAAAATAATCTGTAAAAAACAAAAAAAATACCACAACATATGTTTAAATATCTTACTGAAACTAGCTTGGTAGTCATTATACTAATTAAAGTCCAAATTAAGAAGAAATTTTCAAATTTTGTGCGAAAACGATAAGTAATAGTTGTTCTTCTTCCAGTTGATATATTAGGCGGCATTTTGATCAAACCCCAAAATATACATGCTATTCAACATTGAATAACTCCGAAACGAGCGAGGGGTCAAAGGGGGTCATCCATTTAAAACGAAAGAATATTAAGTAATCTAACTCATATGTAAAAATTAGGGATTTTTACCAACGCATTTTAAATATTTTCTTCTTCGAAAATTGTAAACACGAAGGCGTTTTGGCGCATGGTGTCCATCAAGTGACATATTTCAACAATCAAAATAATGTAGAAAAAAGTTACTTACTATTAAAAATTCCAGTGTATATGATAAGAAGAACAACAAAGCAATCCCTCAAAATAGTTTTGAAGAAAAAAATTGTAATAAAAAGTGTTATATCCAAAAATATACAGCTCTATGCGAATTTTCCACTCGATCAGTTTATCTCAGTCGAACGGGAAAAGACGTTATTTGATTGGTCAAGATAATCACGTGCGAAGTGTCCAACCTCCTCTGGATTTCAATGATGGAGTCTGGAGAAAGCCCATCCTTTATCTGGTCTCAGGAAACAAAATGGTATGTTATACAGACATTAATTTTATCAGAATAACCGTTTACATAACCTTTTATTTGTTTATGATAATGATTAAGTATGAATAACAATCGACAAATGGGTTTTTCTAATGATTTATATCCTTGCTGAAAAGCACAAATTCAGAGAGTAATGGCATATTATGTGACATTGATTTGGTTTTAGAAGTGTTGTTATTATAATTTATATATATATATATATATATATATATATATATATATATATATATATATATATATATATATATATATATATATATATATATATATATATATATATGTATATATATATATATATATATATATATATATATATATATATATATATATATATATATATATATATATATATATATATATATTTATAAATTTAACTTCCAAACATTTGGCATTACTCAAAAGATTTCTTCATGTGATATTGCATACCGGCCAGTTGTCAATAAGTTATAGATTTTTGATTTTTCATGTAATTAAAATGCACGTGGCAAACAAGTGAACCAGCTCAGACGATACATGGACGATTGTCAAGCTCAAATCCTCAGAAAGTGTCCCAGACAGGGCTTGAACCTGTAACCTACAAGATAGTTTAATTGTATTTATGCAATAAATAGTATTAAAACAAGAGGTGTAGCATATATGACATGTACTTCTAGGAGGCAGGGATTTGGAAGGCTTTGCATATGAGGAACCAATCATATTGAGGCAGGTCATCTGAGGAAATGGGGTCTGGTAAGGTCTGGATTTTAGGGCAACGCATAATATGCAAATCAACTAGTCTCTGTTACTAACAACTCCCAGTCCAGTATTACCTCATATTCTTATTTATCCCAGTTACGGGGAATTAGGGCAATCACCGTCGGTAAGGCGCCGACTGGCGTGACTGGGACCAGCGCTGCAAGCACAGACACCGCCAATCCTGCCCTTCCCCGGCATGACCAGGCAACAGAGCATCTGGCATTGCTGGCTAGATAGTAGCGTTGCACTGCAGTGGATACGCGGGAGTGGCGAGTTCAGGCAGTTCATTTAAAATCGAGTCCGGAAGATTCGCGAGCATCGCAACGTGACGTGGAGGCATGTTCCAACCAAAGATAAGCCGGCAGACTTTGCCGGTAGAGACTTTGCCCAAGATGGTTATCAGATTCGACAAACTGGCCAGAAGATATCGTTACCAGTTCGAGCGATGAATAAAAAAAGTAGTCGAAGACCATCAAACAAATTATGAATGTAGCAGTGATCGGGCCGAAGAATGACGAGCTAGATGATCTCCTTCGAAAGAACACTCTGTGGAGAACCTTAAGGGTGTGCGCGTGGATCTCCAGGTTCATCCGAAAGAGCAGAAGTTCCAAAACACAGACAACAATTGGAACGATCACAACGAAGGAGATTAACGAGCAAAATCTCTTATGAATACGACGGGTCCAGGGTCGACTCGCTGTTCTGAGCATCTGGAAAAAAGATCGCTTGAAGTTGAATTTACAACCGAACGAGGCCAACGCGTGCTTCTAGAGTGCAGAGGTCGGATACAGGGACATTACCCTGTGTACATCCCTGATATTTCAGTCTATGCCGAGAAGCTCATCGAGTATGCTCACAAGATCACCCTTCATGGGGAGTTGGTCTTACTCCGACAAAAATACGAGAGGAACATTGGATCCCACGGTTTAAAACGACTTGCTAGGCGTCTTATCAACCACTGTTTCGGGCGTAAAAGGTTTCAAACAACGGCCGCCGCAAGTACCCCACCTGCACTGTTACCTAAAAACCGTAGGGAAGGAACAACATCGTTCGAGGTCATTGGCGTCGATTTTGCTGGACCATTAACATACAAAGCAAAGCGTATGAAAGAAGGAAAAGCGTACGTGTTGCTCTACACTTTCAACCTTAGTAGAGCACTCCACCTTGAACTGCATTGCCGACTCTGGAAACAGACGAATTCGTTAGCAGCTTCAAGAGATTCATAGCACGACGAGGTCGTCCCAAGAGCGTATATTTCGACAATGGAGGCACCTTGGTGGGAGCTGCGAAGTGGCTGCAGAAAGTGATGTATGACGAAAAGTTCAAGGATTTCCTTGCTAATAATGGGATCAGCTGGCAGTTCAACCTCAGTCGCGCCCCATTCTGGGGCGGCCAGTTTGAACGGTTAGTTGGATTGGTGAAGATTGGTGAACACAAGACCATCGCGGGGCGTGGTTTTCTCTTGTGGGACGAGCTACGCGACGTTTTTTCTCGATGTTGAGGAGGGTTGTCCAATACTGTCGAATAGATTCCAATCGTATGATTCGTGAAATTCGTGGGTATGCGTTAGGAGGTGAACATTTTGGGATATGTAATGGTTAAAGTGTATCTGAGATGATAATAGTGGTATGTCTTGTGAAGAAAAAAATGTTGAGGCGGTAGTCAGAAAGTCCGTCCAACCGATCGTGACGCATCGTGAGATTGGTGAGGTATTCGTCCGATTTGTCCGATCGTGAGATTAGTGAGGTTGACTGAGGGCACACTGCGAAGAGGTACAGCGAAAAATCCGTCCAATCGTCCAATTCGTCCGATCGTGACGGATCGTGAGATTGGTGATGTTAACTGAGGGCACACTGCGAAGAGGTATAGCGAAAAATCCGTGCAATCGTCCGATTTGTCCGATCGTGACGGATGGTGAGATTGGTGAGGTTAACTGAGGGCACACTGCGAAGAGGTACAGCGAAAAATATGTCCAATCGTCCGATTTGTCCGATCGTGACGAATCGTGGGATAATGTGAGGTTAACTGAGGGCACACTGCGAAGAGGTACAGCGAAAAATCCGTCCAATCGTCCGATTCGTCCGATTTGTCCGATCGTGACGGATGGTGAGATTGGTGAGGTTAACTGAGGGCACACTGCGAAGAGGTATACAGCGAAAAAATCCGTCCAATCGTCCGATTCGTCCGATCGTGACGGATCGTGAGATTGGTGAGGTTAACTGAGGGCACACTGCGAAGAGGTACAGCGAAAAATCAGTTTTACGATTGTAGTATACCTTGGCCTGTTGGCCACTGGCGCTTTGTAGACATTTAATATGATGATAATATACATTGTCGGCGCACCACGCACATCCAGCCGCACATGTTGCAACAATAGCAAGCACATTTATAGCAACAATAACGTCATGTCATGCCTTGCGAAGTCGGTGCTAGTGCATGGGCATCATTGATATGTTTTGAAAATATTGTCATTACTATCAAGTCACAAACGTCTCTCTCAATTGCGAGACTCCGATTACACAATCATTTTCTTAATCAACTCCATCTAACGCAACAGCCAATAACCCTAGAGTTAGTCTGTCGAGTTAGGATTCGAGTTAGGATTCGTTTTAAAATTAAATTCAACGCGCGTTTCAATTGCATATACTGAATATGACTCCTGAATATACTCCTTGTTGCACTCGTGCGTTCTTTATTGCGTATAAGAAGAGTATCCGCGTTTGGCGCGGTGTTGAACAGCAGCATCGTCAACCATGAATTTGAAATTGGCACCACTATTTTGCATTCAAAAGCGTTTAGGAATGTGAAAATTAAAAAATACAAATAGAGATGGCTATAATTTATATTGATCGTGGACAACCGCCATAGAACAGCTAATCAAAGACAAAGGTCAAAGACTGGTATCGAAAATAATATATTCAAATTAGTGCCAGTACGGCGGAATTTTATTAATGCATTAAGTTCGATAAAAGCCGATGAACTTATTGTTTCAAAGTGACATCGAAGCACATGATATAAAGTTCTTATCGATCATATGCCGATTAAATTACACACGGTACTCATTAGATTCAACAAAATGAAATTTGAAACGCCATACTTACCCATTGAGATTTACCTACAACAGGTATTGAATGCGTGTTTAGTCAGATAAAATTAAAAGGTTCGAGTTCGATATTTGCCCTTATAAATTCGCCATTTTGAATTTTCGTAATCGCGTAACTTTTTGGACAGACAAGAATATGACACATATATACATTTATATTTTTTATTGCTGCCAGGGTGGGACCCTACCCCGTTAGGAAAGATTTGTGGCAAAGATTCGCGTCGACCGAAACTGCCATAAAGTTCACCGGTTTTTAATGACGATAACTTTAGACACCGCATATTCGTATGCGTCTTTACACAGAAAGATATGAAAGAAATCCTAACTCGAATCCCGGATCAACAATTACACAATCATTCTGACAAAAACATGAACAAATACTTTCATCATGAATCTACGCCTGCGACGTTCAAATACCGCTTCACTCAACTTTTCTGTTTACTTCAGCGGTATTTATAGATTAATCATTAAAATATTTCTTCCTGTTTTTTTACCATGATTCTCTAATAGAATTGAAACACTGCACATCGTCATGGATAAGCGTTAAGTTGTCGCTAGAATATCTCGTGTACTTCACTCGATATAGCTCAACAGGTACAGCAGCGGACCCGAATCCCGAAAGTGCCTTCAAACCCTGCTGGACTCAATAACTATCAAGAATACCACACACCTTCTTTATTAAGCCTGGTTTCCATATGATCGCTACGATCGCTGCGATCGCTCAATTTTAAAACCGGCGATCGTAGCGATCATATGGAAACCACACGCTCAGCGATCGTAGCGATCGCGATCGCCGAGATATAAAATGTTCTATCTCGGCGATCGCAACGATTATATGGAAACACTGGTTCAGCGATCCTGGCGATCTCAGCGATCGGTATGTACTCCAGCGACATTCGGCTATCTATAAATCACCTTACAGTAATAAGATTAAACGGTTCTTTCATTGTATACATCACGCAAATTTAGATGAATCAGTGAAACTAGAGCATTATTTTTATGTAAATATTTTATGTAAATAGCTGTAAAATAATTGTATCTGTCTTGAAGACGAAGGCCCGAAGCTGAGGGACGAGAGTGTGAAAAGCTGCAAGCTCTTCTCTCGAAATATCTTGAAATATCTGTCGAACTCAAAAACGATTTTTTCTTGGCGCAAGTTCGTTCAAACAAATTGCGACGAGATTTAAGGCAGTACTTTTAAAATGCGATCCGAACGAGTTCTAGTTTTATGGGAGGCCGATTATACGTTAGGATTCGAGTTAGGATTTATTTCAAATCTTTCTGTGTAAAGACGCATACGAATATGCGGTGTCTAAAGTTATCGTCATTAAAAACTAGTGAACTTTACGGCAGTTTCGGTCGACGCGAATCTTTGCCACAAATCTCTCCTAGGGTAGGGTGGGTGGCAGCAATAAAAATATATAAATGTATATATGTGTCATATTCTCTGGCCGCCGGCAATATTTACAATGTGTGCTCTTATCTTCTTGTCTGTCAAAAAAGTTACGCGATTACGAAAATTCAAAATGGCGTATTTATAAGGGCAAATCTCGAACCTTTTAATTTTATATGGAGGTTATGACATAACCAACCGGGTTGCGTCACAATATGGCAGGAACCGAGAGGAGCCTGATTGGACTGGTTTGGCATACATCTCGTCATTAGTACATTGGTACGCGAAGTATTCGCACATACGCTCAGCACTTTAGTCAATGGTGCAAATGGTAAGTTTGTTTTCTTTTACACCAAATTTTTGGTGTGATTGGTGCAAGCTATCGCGAGGGGGTGGTCAATTCAAGATTTCACCTGCTCGGATCTTGACTTGAATCCAAATACCGCGACTCGTCTCAGGCTTCCCCCTCGCTCAACAGCTTGCACCTAACCTTCCAAACGGGTAAGTAGAGGTGCACGTAGTTGTTAACTGACTAAACACGCATTCAGTATTGTAGGTAAATCTCAATGGGTAAGTATATGGCGTTTCAAATTTCATTTTGTCGAATCTAATGAATACAGTGTGTAATTTAATCGGCATATGATCGATAAGAACTTTATATCATGTGCTTCGAAGTCACTTTGAAACAATAAGTTCATCGGCTTTTATCGAACTTACTGATGCATTAATAAAATTCCGCCGTACTGGCAATAATTTGAATATATTATTTTCGATACCAGTCTTTGACCATTGATTAGCTGTTCTATGGCGGTTGCCCACGATCAATATAAATTATAGCCATCCGTATCTGTATTTTTAATTTTCACATTCCTAAACGCTTTTAAATGCAAAATAGTGGTGCCAATTTCAAATTTCATGGTTGACGATGCTGCTGTTCAACACCGCGCAAAACGCGGATACTCTTCTTCTACGCAATAAAGAACGCACGAGTGCAACAAGGAGTATATTCAGGAGTCATATTCAGTATATGAAAAGCGCGTTGAATTTAATTTTAAAACGAATCCTAACTCGACGGACTAACTCTAGGGTTCTTGGCTATTGCGTTATGGAGTTGATTAAGAAAATGATTGTGTAATCGGAGTCTCGCAATTGAGAGAGACGTCTGTGACTCGATACTGTAGTAACGACAATATTTTCAAAACATATCAACGATGCCCATGCACTAGCACCGACTTCGCAAGGCATGACATGACGTTATTGTTGCTATAAATGTGCTTGCTATTGTTGCAATACGTGCGGCTGGATGTGCCTAGTGCGCCGACAATGTATATGATCATCTAGCCTCCTCCGCAGTCATCTCTCTCATGCGGGTGGGAAAAATGGCGGGCGTAAAAAATTGCGGGCTCTCATGCGGGCGGGAAAATGGCGGGACTACCTTAGCCTGTTTGCCACTGGCACTTTGTATACTAGAATCGTAAAACTAATACCTTGCGTGATTGTGTATATTCGCATCGTTCTTATTTTTAAAGGCACGTATATATCTCTATTTTGTTAAATATGAATTGAAGAAAGTTTTATATAAAAGTTTTAAAATTGTTATGAACAATTGCTATTGGTTTCGATATCCCGATTTATTATTGAAGCATTCAATTGATGTGTTGCGTGCCTTTGAGTTTGCATGTTCAATTCGCGTTCATGTTTGCGTAATTTACATCTTTATATGTTGAACATTGTAAATGCAATACAGTGAAAAGCATTGTAGACTTGTGACCATAAATAAAGAAAGTTTTAGATCAAAATATTACGCGTCTTAGTGAAATTTAACTGCTTTTGGTCAAACCAAAGATTAGTTTTGAGATTCTAATACCTTGATGTGTAAGCTTCTTGAAACGCCAACCTGCGTTTCTGCCCACAGAGAGTGCATGCAGGCTATTCAAACGTTCGTCGCTAACGTTGTTGCGCCGCCCTGCGCAGCAGACGGTCGCGTTGGGGGAGGGGCTTAAAATTGGACCGGCCCGCCTCACCCGCTCAAAAGACCCCCCCCCCCCCCCCCCCAACGCGACCGTGTGCTGCGCAGGCTAATGGCGGGCAGCTACCAGATATTTTTTTTAAAGTTTCAGTGTGTTCTAATTCCTAAATTATAAAACTAGCATTTTTTGATGGAATAATTTTATTATTTTACAAATTTAATTCAACCCGGCTGGAGAAAATAAGGTATTAGACTAATACCTTTAATACCTTAGCGCGCCGCCCTATTTACTTATTACTAGGGGTCCCCTAGTAATAAGTAAATTTCTTGTCGGAGGTAGGAGTTTTTCGACAGTGTGGGGGGAGGGGCTGCTAAATTGATAAAAAGCGCAGTACTAAGTGTAAGAGGGAGGATTGTAAAACATGCGAAAGGAATATTTACTTTTATAGAAGTAGAATCTTCAGTTAAAAAGTGTTAGAAGTGGTAGGGTTGCAATGGTTTCGTCTAATAAACTTTAATTTCAGAATAACCTATCTCGTTTCACTATCTTTTTGGTGGTAACGGCCGCCCATAAAAGTGGCGTGTTAATAGTGATGTTGTGGTTTTCATGCGTAAGCAGGGAAAGGTGTAATTAGTTACATTTGAGAAACAGAACGAGTTGATGGGGCGTATTTAGCGTTGGGCAAAGTGAGTGTAAAATATTTGAAGAAAAGGTGTCGGATTTTCATGAGACGATATAGAAGTAGGCAATGTGTGGCGGTATGGATAAGATTGCGAAGGTTTATTGTGATAGGTATTTTAAGGTTAGACTACATTTGGTGACTTGAAGATAAATTTCGTGAGGAAATAAAATGTCGTTAAAGAATTTGTTCGATTCGGAGATGCGGAATTACAGGAAGGAAGAAGTAGTTAAAGAGAGAAGAGAATTACTGGAATTATTGGACGGAGATATTTGTTTCACCGGGTTCGCGTTTGGCATGCCGCATGGTGGATGCAGAAGGCTTTCTGGGCAAAGGCGATCTGCGATGAAGAAACTTTTAAAGTAACATTGTTTTTATTGGAATGACTGGGCGCCTAATGTAATTAGAAAGTAGGTGATGTTGTCACTGTAGTGGAGTAAATGTTGGGAAAGAAAAGAAAAGAGCAAGGCAAATAGATTTTATCGTGGAAAATTTGAAAAGGAAAAAAGACAAATGGTTTTATTTGCCGACATGTTTCGTAAAAAGGTGTTTTATTTCAATGGAGATCTAAAGAGTGAACTAGTATGAAAAACGACAAATGACATATGAATATGAAACTAAATTTTCGCACTTGAATTAAAGGCAAATGGATATTGAATAGTGAAGAGGAAATTGATGATATGTTATGTAAATGTGTGAAAGCAAAGTAAATAAGGGAATTTGGGAATGGATAGTTTTTAGGAGTTTTGGATGTTTTGAAAAGGCATGTAATTATTGCGTTCGACGAAGGAGAACGCATTCTAATCTTGCATGTCATGGGTTACTGTGCTCTACAGCTAAAATAAATCAAGATAAAACTTTACCCTTTTTGAATAAATTACGGCATTAGTATGAAAGCGTATCCGTATGTTGATCTGAAATCCTTAGAGTTTTCGACTTATATACGTATATACGATCATTTTAACACAGTGACGAATGCTATTTTATCTTGGTTCTCATGTTTCAACTTTGATTTTTGTTGCTCATACCCTAATAACATAATATAAGACTAGGACTGGAGTCTTGCTGCCTCGGGACTGACACAGGAGCAGTGGGTACGAGGTTGGGCCAAATCGAACATCGCATTCATAATATTTGCTGAATTGAACGACTTATCTGGCGGTCATATTTCAAATCGTACAAACGAACGGGATTATTAATATTAAAATAGCATACGTAAATCATGCGGGATCCGATGTCACAGTTGTCAAAAATATTGAGGTTATCATGTCTCCTTCGGTAGTATGGTTTGTTGCCGTGTTCCACTCGATAACAATCTAAACCATGTATCAAGGCGATCATATAGCACATTATAGCCTTCTAATATTAAAATAACATACGGTAATGATATGGCGCGTTTCTAATGTCAAAATTCAGTATGACTAATTGAACGCCATACATCTAATTCGAACAACATTTACTCGAAACGAGCAAGCCTCGCGAAGTTGTAAATTTTCTATTCAAGCGATACTTTTGGCAAATCGAACTTCACGTTTGTAATATTTCTGAATTGAACTTAAGACGCTTGTGAGAGTAATTATGGATGAGCAGATAATCGGAAATTAATCGATAGAAGCCGATAACCGACAACATTCAGGCTGATCGGTTATCGGCCGATCGCGTCAACATATATCGGCATATGACGGCGGTCCCGATATAAATATCATTATCGCTTTTATACTTGTGACATTTCCTTTTGTTTGTCAAGAAAAACGCGACGGATATATTCTTCCACAATGAATTTGATGTGGCGCATGACATATTTCTCGTTATAGGAGAGACATTTTTTTGAGTTGCGACTTCCGTCATTCGTAGTTACCGACACATCTTTGCCCAATAATATACAATATCTTCTAGAAGTAGAACGTTCCAAGTGTATTTTCATTCTGGAAAATTTAGAATGTTGTTGTTTTTTTCTTTCTAAAATTACGCGATTGTAGTTGAACGCATTTTAAAAGTGTGAGCAACAGTCTCAAATAGTTAGATTGCGTTGATACCCCCAGCTCATCCGCCCTTCGAACCGACGCAAACATGAAGCCTAATGCGAAGTGAAGTTTGGCCCCAAATTCAACTGTTAAGAATTTATGGTGACCAATATATCGGTAACCAGCGATAAATCGGTCGATCAGATAGTAAATCGTATCGAAATTTATGGGATCGGTAAATGATCGGCTCATGATCACTAAAAGTGATGATTATTAATTGATGATGATATATTGGCAATGCTGCGTGGTTTATAAATAGAACGAAGCAATAACATATATGATAGTGATATGTTGGGAATAAGTTATAAAATATGTTGGCAATAAGTGATATATGCAAGTTGATCGTCCAGGTTGTTGTAGTCTTAAGAAAGACTGTTGTTGGTGACTGACGTTTCGACGGCCTCAGCGGCGGTCATCTTCAGAGTCAAGGATGACTCGATCTGAAGATGACCGCCGCTGAGGCACGCTTGCGGCGCGGTTTATAAATAGAACGAAGCAATAACATATATGACTAGGAATTACTATCGCAAGTGAAGTGCTGCCTCAGAAGGCATGGGACATGGGTAGGCTAATTTTTAATAAAATTTCGAGAATAAATCCTGGGGATGATTATATACATTGTAAAAGACATACTGTAGCATGTACACATTTTTTCAATTATTTTAATTACATTCAAATACAACAGACTTAAATTACAAATAACTATCACTTATCTGAATACATTTGGCAAGGCTTAAACTACATACATTATGACTATGTAGTTGATGTTTAGTAAACTAATTTATGATAAATCACTGCCACTATAAATCATGCTTCTTGATAGGCTATCAAATACTCTCGAACGATACAAATAAGAAACATACAGCGATTGCGTTTGTTATCGAAATATCTGGATTCTTGTCCACAGGCTATCAAATTCTCTCGAACACATACAGCGATTGCGTTTGTTATCGAAATATCTGGATTCTTGTCCACATGAGGCTATCAAATACTCTCGAACGATACAAGTAAGAAACATACAGCGATTGCGTTTATCGAAATATCTGGATTCTTGTCCACAGGCTATCAAATTCTCTCGAACACATACAGCGATTGCGTTTGTTATCGAAATATCTGGATTCTTGTCCACAGGCTATCAAATACTCTCGAACGATACAAATAAGAAACATACAGCGATTGCGTTTATCGAAATATCTGGATTCTTGTCCACAGGCTATCAAATACACTCGAACGATTCAAGTAAGAAACATACAGCGATTGCGTTTATCGAAATATCTGGATTCTTGTCCACATGCTATCAAATTCTCTCGAACGATTCAAATAAGAAACATACAGCGATTGCGTTAAAAGCGTTGAGAAGCAATCTTTCTGTAGTTTGGGAAGACAGCGTGCAAATAGAACTTTTCCCTAGTAAGTGCCCCCCCGGAAACTGCGTCCGGACAGACTAAATTCGAACAAATCGAGATATTCGTCGGCTATACATAGTTCGGCAAAGAGACTGAGCACGAGTTACGTCAAGAATAGTGTGCTGCCTCCCCAGAGGAGGTTGGACACGGTCTGAAAAGGATGATGGGTAGACGTTTCGGCCAATGAGAAACCTGATCGACGAAGAAGCGAAGAAATACAATTTCGAACAAGGAGAAGACAAGACCTTCTACAAAGTGTTATTTTCGTCAGATTATTTGAAATTTTAATCAACTAACAACAGAAATGTGAGGTAAGACAAGTTATTAATAGTTTTGGTTGAAATCTAGGTCAAAATCGGCCTAATCTAATCTATAATGTTAGGCGATTAGCATGGGTATACAAAATGGCGTATTTACCTCGCGCGCTTATTGCACTTCACCTAATGATAGTTTACATGAATTGGTTAAGGGTTCACAGTGTTTTTTTAAGTCAAATCTACAGAATAAAGGTTGCTGATTATGATTATGCTATCGAACCCCATTGAACCTCTTCTGGTTTTCGAGATATACGTCGCTGAAGACATGCTACATTTTTTAGCAAGTTGTTGTTTCAACATATTTATAAATCTTGTGCGTTTTGATATTATTTGACTTACGTGGAGCGTTTTGCTGTTAAATTTCAAAGATGAAGAGATGTGGAAAGAGGAAGCTTGGTCTACCAACAGGCAATACACCGGGAAAACCCGACAAGAAAAGTTTAAGACACGAACATCAGAGCTCCAGCCAGTCCAGGAAGTCCTTGTTTGAAAACGTTGAGACAACCGTGAGTATTCAAAGCCTTGTTTTCTTGTATCAGTTGCATGAATGAATGGATGTTTATTTCCCTTTATTGTTTGATGTTGTAGTATAACTGAGTAAGCTGATGAATTGTTTTATATAATTTAATATAATATTATAGACTTTTAAGTTAAATTTTTAAATATTTCAACAGTTGCTATATTTCTTGTATTTCTAAAGGAAACAAATAGACCAGAATGGTCAAAGAAAGAATTAAAAGGTTTAGTGCAGTATGTGGCACTATATAATGAAAATTTAGATTGGCCTACCCATAAACATGTTCCTTTCTGGGACAAATGTGCAAGGGCTGTCTCAGACTTCAGTGGAATGCCATCGAGAACAGGTTAGTTATTTTCTATATCTCCCATATCTTGTAGTCTTCCTGGTCTGTTCATTAATGGCTGAAATTACTAAAGATTCTCCCTTTGACTGGTAAAATGATCTGGTATTAGACAAGGTAAAATAATAAAGGGGTTGTTATTGGTTAGCTCAGGCAGGCATTCATGTGCCCATTCCTGATCAATATTAAAACAGGGTGATTTCCATTATTCACTATGATATTGAAAAGTACTTTGTCATAAGTAACTTTTACCAATTCCTGTCTGAACTGAAACAAAAAAATGACCCCTTTATGTTTCTACTCTTTCTAATGCCAGACCATTTTATGCATCTAGAATAATGCTTACTTGATTAGACTACTTACTTGATACAGACATACAGTACACATTTCCTACATTTATTTTTTACTTGTCATTCATGTTTTTCCAGGTAATGATGTAGGATGAAAGTGATAAGAGGTCTCAAGAAAGATTTTAAAACTATAAATGAGGCTGAAGAAGCATATAATATCGATTATTTTGAAAAAGAAGAACAGGATGATAGAATAGATGAACCTGTATCAGATAGTCCACTTCCTGGGGACATTATCAACAATGTCATTGATAATCTTGGAACACTGTCACCACAACAAAGAATTCAGCTGGCAACTCATGTGTATTCCTTTGTTGCTGAGAATGATTTTGATGAAGAATTGAAATATTTTATTCCAGCAAACTTTATTGAATTGTCTTTACATGCTACAAGTCACTTGAAAAAGAATGGTAAAGACAATGTGATTTATCACCTATGCAAGTGTCTGGGAGTAATGAGAGAAGATGGATCTTCATCACGTATGGATGTCAGGAAAATGCCTTTTGGATTGATTTCATACAATTGCAAGTTTTTTTCTGTTGATGATGGAAGCAACCTACATGCATCCGATGATTATATACAGTGGATGGAAAGCATGTATTCTTACTTCGGTAACTCATGGGCAAGTCTTCACCTTGGACCAATGTGGTCTTACACTGAAGTGAAGGAGAAAGAAAAGACATCATTGGACACTAGCAACATCATTGCAGAAGCTTTGTCGAGTGCATTTCATGAACTGACAATACCAGAATTTTCTGCCCTAGTATCACTAGATACAGCTGCATCAACTGACATCATTGTGCAGACTCCTATTATGCCAAGTACTACAGCCACAAGTCTCACAACAATTAATATTGACTTACTACATGAACATGAAGATTCAATGCCATTAACACCTGTCAGCACCTTTCAACCTTCCACTCTCTGGAGTGTTTTAAGTTCACGTGAGAGAGAAGAATTGATTGAAGCTGAAGCAAGCCCAAGAGAAATTGCTATGATGTTTAATGTAGAGGCCAAACAAAAGGAGAGTGAGTCAAGAAAACGGAAGACTATGGATGTAAGTCTTGTACAATAAATAATTTCGCAACCAGGTGATAAATCAGACATACTTGTAGTTTTATGCTACTCTGACTTTAAAAAGGTTTTTTGAACATACAAACTTAAAAGTTACTGTCCATGACCCGACGTTTCGACACTCCAATCTAGTGTCTCCACAGGGGTGATCGTTGTAAAGTTAGGGTCCCTATTTATGCCCTCATAGAACCTATGATGACGTTATCTATTAATAAGATGCAAATAGGTTGCAAATAACTTTACAACGATCACCCCTGAAGACACTAGAATGGAGTGTTGAAACGTTGGGTTATGGACAGTAACTTTTAAGTTACAGTACGTTCCAAAAACTTTTTAAAGCCAGAGTAGCGTCAATTCAAACTATGTTTGTCTTGTACAATAGTTTGTCTTAAACTATGTTTGTCCTGTACTATATTATATACAGAAAAGGCATATTTTCTTCTTGTCCAAAGAAGGAAACACGTCTGAGTTAGCATTGTTCAAGTGACCGCATGAAATATTCTTCCTTCATTTATTCACACTAGCATCGTTTTGAATAATGCAGTATACATTAATATACATAGTATGGTAATCACTGATCATCACCTAAGATGTGTTAATTAGTGATCTGTACTGCATTTTTCCCTTGAATATAAATGAGGAAGAATTTTTCATGAATGTATATAGCTGTATGTGGTTGTCCTGTGCACAATCACAATTACTAAAGTATTATGTAGAGTAAAAATGTTTTGCTGATTGTCCCTAAAACTTGAATTTATTTTATTCTAATTAAGGCAAAAGTCAATGTGGCAGGACCAAGTGCACGATCAATTCGACGACACATTGCAGATAGTGGATTTAGCTGTGATACAGAAGTCCAGGTACGAGAAATGAAATATAGAAATATATTAGCTGCAATTGCAATGAAAATACATGTGGAAACAAAATAATCATCGCGTAAAATTCTTCTAACAAGAATAACTAATCCACTACTTTTAAAATTTGTTTATCAAACCAGGTGGAAGCACTGAAGAAGGCACATGAGGCAAACCCAAGTGGACGATGGTTTATAAAGGCAGATGCTACTGATATGAAGATGGGGCTGCGAGAATCGATGCAGGGTAAATGGACAGGAGACTGTGATTTTGGTGATGGAGAATTACAAAAATTAAAACAGAAATATGATGAGCGTTTGGTATGGATCAGAGGTTTGGGATTAAAGGATCGGAAGAGATGTGAAAAGGTTGTGGGAGACTTGAAAGAACTGACAAGTCAGCTTTCTGAAGATGTTGAGTTTCTGACAATTGGGACTAAAAATGCCAAAGGGAGTTATGAAACGAAGAAGAAGCAGAAGAATGTAGCAGAGCAAACTCTGTTTGCTTTAGCATGGATGGTGGAAGGGTTTGAAAAGCTGTTAGAATTGAATGCAAAACTGACTTCTAACGTAAATGATTTAGTTACCATCACACTTAATCCAGTGAAGGAAATCAATGTTCCTAGGAAATTGTCTGTGCTGAGGAAAGACCTTGAGGATTATGTAAAAGGCTTGACTTCCAAGAAAAGAGATGCAGCATCTCATCTGCTTGTGTTTATGATTAGTGATGAGTTGAGATCCAAGAAACCTTATGCCATTCCAGTGAGAGCGCTCCCATACAAGAACATAACAGATGCTGCTTTGCGAAAGTTGAGAGATGAATTGAAAGAAGCTATGAGTGACATTGGAATGGTTACTGTTGGTAAGTTTGTTGTTTGGCCAAAGTAGACAAGCTTACTCAGCGCTATTTAGACATAAAAGAGATCGCTAATTGATGTTATTAGAGGATCATGCCAAGCCACAGGGGGATCCACCCCCTGATCAGAGGTGACCATGGCAACCCAGCCACAGCCCACCTCCAGGTTGTCACACTGCCAAAGCAGTGGAAATATATATATATATACAGTATATATATATATATATATATATACATAAATACATATATATATATATATACATATATATACATATATATATATATATATATATATATATATATATATATATATATATATATATATATATATATATATATATACTTAGCTTGTCTTTTTCAGGAGTGGGTGGGTCAACACAGCGCAAAGCAAGAAATCCCAAATATCAACGAATATACTGTAGATAGTGCGAACAAAACCAGTCAAGCTCAGACTACGCTGACAATACTCTGATGAGTGCTGAGGTGCCCCTGCATATTATAAATAGGAGACCGCTGACTAACATTGACTCTTTATACTTTGTTGTAAATGAGAGACTGCTGGTTAACATTGTCTCCTTTTCTACTTGCCTAAATTACATTTAGCCAATTAAAAGGGGTTTTAGGTAGTTTCATGTCCTTTATCATGTCCACCACAAAGGCTAGTGCTCACACATTAGTACTGTTAGTAGGAAATGTGACCAGTAAACAATGCATATCAAAATGACTCCCAACATTAGTAATTTTCTGGGTTTTTTGTATAGGATTTTCAACTGATGGTGAGTTCAACTCTTTGAGGACAATGGGAGGCAAGCGACCTATCTCTGTTATTCAGCTGACGATGAATGCAAGGGCCAAGGCTCGTTCTATGTCAGTAAAAGACATTGAAAAGTGTCTGCGACCTGTTAGAGGTTTGTTAATAATGCACATATATTACATTTTAGTGTTCATTCCACCCATATGGATGTCAATGATCAAACAAAGATTAGTAAAAATAATAATGTATTGTGTGAAACTTTATTCTAATTTCTGTTTTTAGCATTGGGCAATAAAATGGTTTTACAATAATACCTTGTACCTTTACTGGATTGTTCCTTAGTCTATGGCCAGCCATTCCATAAATTTTAAAATGAATGCTGTACTTTTATGTTATTTGATATTAGGGAATGATGGCAACATCCATCCACTTATGTATCACCAAGCTGTACCCTTGGAAGACATACAGTGGTTATATGACTTCATTCATAATGATGGGTCATCTGAAACCCCATTTGACCATGCTATTTTTATCCTGAGAAGGAAACAGTTTCCTTTCTTCTATGACCCATATACATGGATACAAGGTACAGTAGTTAAATAATAAAGTAAGCTGGCATCTGATAAAGTTAACCTGTATAAAAATTGTATATTATTATTATTATTTCACAATTTACAGGAAAGGATGAAACATTGCACGATGGCCTCAAGTCGATGATGGCACATTATTTTTATCGCCAAGCTGTCTTGGAATATACACAAAATGGAGTCAATTTTAAAGAACATCTATATGTACCTGAAGTAGATGAGAAGACTGGAGAGTATTTCCATGAGAGAGAAGACCACAACCATGTGTTAAAGAGAATCACTGCATGCACTAGAGCTGGATCCATTCCAGATGTTGATTTACGAGCATTTGTAGAGTGTTTAAATTCATCCGACAGTGGTCTCACATATACAGCTCTGACAGGACAGCATAAGCAATCTGTGCCAGATTGCGAAAGGATGTTCTCTCGTGGAGTGTTAGAGTTCTTGGAAGGAAATAATTTTCCACAAGAAGCAAGGTTTGTGAGATTGGTGCGTAACTGGCACAAAGCTAGCGATGGTCGTGGCTTGAGTGAGAATACAAGAAATCAGTACAATGTTGCCATGCTGGATTTCATCCTGGAAGACTGGATGCCATGGTACTGGTTCATGAGAGATTATTCTATCATGGATGTGAACAGGTAAATATAATTGTTTATTTTTTATTAATCGTAGGTGGCATTCCTGCAATTTGATTGGGCTAAAAAAAACCTTGGTTTCCGGTTTCCTGACCCTACCTAGGTTTTGGAGTAAAATGCCTATCCTAATCTTTTTATTGAAATTTTGAGAAGGGCCCAGAATCCTAAATGCTAAAAACTAACTCAGAATTTGATTCGACTAAGCTGCTAACAATTAAACTAAAGTATTTAATAATTGTTAATAAAAAATTAAATTGTTTTTCTTTCCTTATCTAAATAATGCAATTTTACAAAACTAAAGTAACTCAAGTCTTTCACCTTCATCAAAAAAATAAATATGTTATTTACCATTTTGGTTTGTCCATATAGAAAACCCTCGGCCTACAGCCTTGGGTAGTTTTTGAAACCTCAGGCAAATGTTTTTCTATACAGACCCTCCATCCGGTAAATAACATATATATTTTACCTCGTATAACAGCCTAGCTTGTGCACATCTGAATATTGGCTCGACTATTTATTGACTATTTATTGGCTCGACTGTTTTGATACTAATTTCATTTATGCAGACCAATCAAGGGAATCAAAGGGTTGACAAGAGAGGTGATTGTTGCATTGGTTGCTAACATAGAAAGCCAAGAACAAAGACGGTTGGAGTACCAGGAAAGATCACTCCATCCAGAACACCCAAGAGCTTCTGCAACAGATGATTTGGAAGGATTTTTTGCCACCCTTCATCAACTCCTTGGCCCAATCTTTGATCACAAAACATTTGTGGATAACTACAGGAAGATTGAGCAGGAATTTATGAAGAGAATTGCCCCAGATCTCCAATTTTATTACTGGACTGGAGTCAATGAAAGATATAATGTTGGGCCATTGAAATCATTTAATGAACCGACTGAGGGGAAACTAGAGAGACTTGATCAAACCCGCATTTCCCGAAGGGCAGATCCAGGGGTTTTTGTGGCAAACAGAGCTTCACTTCCCCAGAGAGGCAGCCTGACTGTTCGTGCACAGTTCCATGTTAAACCTGAGGCATTGCCACCACGAGTACTTGATAAGGACCCTTAAATATTTTTAATGTTGAATTGTGAATATTACAGTATATACTATTCATGATCAGAATGCAGATGTTCTTTTAATACAGTTTCACATGGCGTGCTGCGTTTACAACAAAACTCTCCCACTCTCCATTTCTTGTAATTAGTATACTCATATAAAATCCAATCCGGAGCCATTGTGTCTGGAATTTGATTTTTCCAATTCTAATTTTAATTATTTTGTTGTTGTTCAAAAGTGGGTGTATATACTTTGTAAGCTCTCTTGCAATATAGCCTACACAAAATTGTCCTTCTCCATAGTCAACTTTGACACAAATTGCTTCCGAATCTTTCTCGTTGTCAGGTTCAGGCATTATATGCGCAGTAACAGATTCCTTGTCTTCACTAAGCTTGACATGAGCTTTTTCCAAGTGATGTTGATATGTTTTGGTGTGTGCCACACCAATAACTTTGAAAGGCACTGTATGTGTGATGTATGGGATTTCATCTTCGTCATGAGCTTCATCTTCAGAATTGTCACAGCTTCCCTCATGTGACAGATCAGTCTCAGAAACATATGATATGTCACCGAGGCTTGCTTCACTTTCTTCCCAATCACTAGGCAACTCTTCTTGGACTTCCCATTTCCACAGAACAATATATGTTGTACTGTAAATATCGATACTGCAACTACTCCAACACATAATGATTGCACTTGGAAAATCAGAAATTTGACAGATGTCAGCTGGTTTCATTAATCCATTGTATAGTTCACCTTTGGATTCAAATGTCACTTTGGTAAAAGTTATGTCCATCACTGGAAAACAAGGAATGGTCCAAATGATATCATCACCTTTCTCGATAACTTTTAGTTTCAAAGTTGAACCTCGTGTAAGAGCACTTTGTTCAGATGTCGGTGTAGCCACAGACATAAAATTGTGATCGTCATGGTCATCTGAAAGTAAAAAAAATGTTTTAAATTTCATGACATAATACAGCAATATCAATACACACATGCCTTGTAGCAATTCTTACCCTCTTCATTTGTTTGGTCCTTGGACTTTTCCCCCCAGATACTTCTAGGTCCCTAAAGACAAAATTGATAGACAAATGTTTTGATTTTCTTACAGTAATACTTGATTATGGCATTCTTCAATTTTTCAGGGTTTTAGATATTGTGCTAATTCCTAGGCGATGTTCTTTAAAAAATCCTAACATTTATAAATGATGACCAAAAGATGTATCGGTAACAAAATAATGTTACAAATGTTTTTCACTATCTCCTTATTGTGGAAAAACACTCCTATTTTTTTATTATTATACCGACACAGAGTGAGGGAGTTATTCTTTTACAATTTTTGCTTAATCTAAATAATACATTTCAGAATATATTCATATTGGAAGAAATGCAACTTTCACTCCATATTGTAGTTACAAAAGTACTTGACACTGGAGATGAACTTCAAAAGTTTACCTGTAGTGGTAATGGCAACAGTAATAATAATAAAACAATGCAGTACACAAAAAAGTACAAAAACAAATTGTTGATACCTGTAAACTATCCAGTGAGTAGTTGTTCACTTTGACACCGTGTTCAGTATCAATGTTGCCAAGGCACAAATCGAGAATATTGTCTGCATGTCTAGTTTAAGGTTAAGTGTACAAGTCAACTAATTGGTGTTGTACAAACAGGTTTAAACATGTATTTAACATGTAGTGTATAGCAAATACAAATAAGCTTTGTCAGATGGTTAAGGATACAGACAAAAGTTGTCCTTGTTGTGAATCACAGAACTTTGTGGGATGTCAACTAATGGAACTTCCAGTTTGTTCTTTGTATCAAATACAGACTGATATAAAAATGTTTGATTTGCCATGGTAAATTTTGTCACATAATCAGATGGTACAGCAATTGATTTCACACCTATCAGCACACCCATTTGTGGTAATGCCTATGAGAACAACAGTATCAACATTACTAATGTAACAACTTATGAAGTTCAGCACAAAAAGTATAAATTAATTTTATGCATGAACATTGAACAAATTATTATTTCCTCTATTGAAGTACCAAATTGGTCATAAACAACCCATTTTTCAGGTGATTTCAGGTGTTTATTCATATTCTGGCATGGAAGATTAAGTATGGTAAGTCATTTCCTCTAGCTAATAAGCTCTCCTGATCAGTACTAGTGGAAAAAATATTCATGAGATTGCTTTGAATATTTAACCAGTTAGGTAGTTACAGTAACATGTACATGGGTACTACTGGGATTTATGATATCCCAGTTGTTTAAACTTAAATCAAATTAAATACAACGGAACCAATACCTCTTCAATCTTTGAATTCGATTTGGCAAATTTCTGAATAAATTTGTGTGCCCTCTTAATTCCAATTCCATGAATGTTGCTAAGGTAGTCACAACCTGCAATAATGCACATGTATCGGAAGTACTCAAACTTGAATTCTCTGATATCCATACACTTATTAACATCCTTCTGTCTTCGGACTTTGCACCTTCCATTAAGATCCAGCTTGTATATGACCTGTCAGAGAATATTGGTGAGCCACAATGCACTGACAGTATAACAGTGCTAGTGATACAGTAACTGTAAGCGTATGATTAAGCATGCACACATGAAATAAGCATGAGCGAAGTAATATTAAGACAATACAGTTTTCTGTAAGCACAAGAAAAAGTGCATACAAAATTAATGATCAAACTTTTGTGCTTGCTTCACATCAATTCACATGGGTGAAAAAGAGGAAACGGTTTATTTTCTCTTATTTGTGTGCATATTTTTACCTTCATTCCCATGCTTATTTCTTGATAGGCTTTTACTGTAAGTTATAAACAATGTAACAACAAATCTCCAATTATATCAGGGAATTTCAAAACTATTACCTCTTTACAACCAAATGCCAGTAAATCAGAATCTTCTGTTACCACTCCTTGGATCAATTTTTGAGACTCCAAATAAGCCAGTTGAGCATCTGCCTCGAATGGGGCAACAACATAATCAATTCCCATGTCTTTCAAAGTCTAGAAATATGGCACATAATGTTATTTTATTTAATAAAATTAAAAATGTCTATTAGAGTAGAAAACCCTAACAACCACTGGTAATGGCACAGGTAGTATAACTGGCAGATTAACTAAAGTATGATTAAGTATATATGGTTGGCCAGGTGTATTCATATAAAATGATACTTTATAATTTTTAGCATTTGAGAAGGTTAAATTTTAATGCAAGAATGTTGATAATTTTGTGGCAAGTGATATTTAGTATTATACCTTGTTTACAATATTTACTAACCTCTATTAGCAATTGAACCATACTGAACGTAACTTTCAAGGCCTTCTGGAAAAAACTAATAGCATCTGTTTTACTACCGGAATTCCAAAGTTCTTTGGCCTTTGCTAACGATTCCTTTCTTGTCCTATTAAAACATATAGTAATAGTATTATGGACACATACATTTATCGTCGTATTAAAACCATCGTTATGTAGCTCAAAAAACGAAACTCATGAGTAATTAGACAATAGGTATATTATTATTGATAAAAGTCGACAGAATGTGACAAGTACCTCGCACGTTGGCTGTTTACTTGGCTCTTTGCTGGCAACTTGTTTCCATCGAAAACAACAACCGGTTTGATATGGTGAACACGAAGGAGAGAAATCAGCCCTAACATATAATTCATATACCTACATAATAAAATATATAGAAAATTTACGACTTATTTGACTAAAAAATATTTTTAGATTAAGCGAAGTTTATTCAAATTAATACGAAAAGGCGGATTTCCATTCAGTGCTTTTTATCGCGCGATCGATTTTATTCGATGGCTTTTGAATAATTTGCGAGCCCTCGACCGGATCCGTTCCATGAGGGAATAAAGTCGATCGCGCGATAAAAATTACTGAACGGAAATCCGCCTGACCGCCTTATAAATTAAACAAACAATGAGATTATACTTACTCTTTAGTTGGCAATCCAAGACCAAGTTCTTTGGCGCAAGAATACGCTCCTTTGTAAATATAACATGAAGCATCTATACCCAGGCATTTCCCACGATATTCTTCAATAGAAGAATCTTTCGTTATAGAATTAAGAAAGCCAAGAAGGCCCTTAATACCCATCAACGACACTAGAATATAGATTCAGAATATAGATTTCCGTACGCGAATAGGTCAGAGGTCTTTACTGCACGAAGGTCAGATGCAAATGAGCTCGCTGAAGCAAATAATCATAATTCTACCCATCATCCTTTTCGGACCGTGTCCAACCTCCTCTGCTGCCTCCCTGAGGGGAGGCAGCAATAATGATATGTTGGCAACAAGGCGGTGTGAAGTTACTAATGTTACAAGTCGTCACGATTCGACGAATCCGAAAATGGAACGATTCGACGAGTGTCTGCCCTTACTTCCTGCTTAGTATCACGCGGTATAAAGTTACAGTTTCACGAATAGTACGAATCGTACGAATGGAATCTATTCGACAGTATTGGACATGTATGGATGATGTTGAGGTGGCCCGCAATGGTAGACCGCTTAGCTACGTTGAAGAGGATATACAGCTATGCACATTGACGCCAAATTCGCTGCTGTTCCACCATAAGACAAGGGACAAGGGTATGAGAAGCACCATAAGACAAGGGTATGAGAAAGAGAGCCACGAACCTAAACAAGTGTAAACAAGCCTTGTGGCTTCGTTGGTCCAAAGAGTACGTGTGTGGACTGCGGGAGCGACACTCCATGAACAATGGATCGAAGGCCTGCAGTTTGGCTGTGGGAGACATTGTCATAATCCGAGGCGACGAAAAGAACCGAAACCTGTGGAAATTGGGCATAGTCGCGACGAGTTGATAACTGGGACAGATGGAGTCACCGGAGAGATTGAGAGTTCGAAAGAGTTATCTGTAACGTCCCATCCAGAAACTATATACCCTCTAGAGTTGTCTTGTGACATAGCTGTTAAAATCCCTCAACCTATCCTCAATGCCGAAGCTCCAGCATGGTGGCCTAAGAGAGATGCAGCAGTGGCCGCGAAGCTGCGCGTCCAAGAGATCGTCACAGACGAAAGCTAATAAACTACAGCACAATTTGCATAATTCAACATATTTGTTTACTGTGTAATCAGACAGGGGAGTGTGTTGGGAATTGTGCGAGCTATATATTTAATTTAATATATCTTGTTTATGACAGTGCAAGCAAATGTGTAACGCGAGAATACGTAGGGATCGGATATAATAACTAGTAACTAGAAATTACTACTAAGTATCGCAAGGAAAGTGCTGCCTCAAAGGCCATTGCATGGGAAGCGTAATCAGTTTTGATAAAATTTCAAAGGTGAACCCTGGGATTGATTCAGATTGTATAAATTGTAACGGACATGTTGATGAAGAATGCAATGTACGTACGCTGTGTACACATTTTTTCAAATGTTCTAATTGCAAAATGCAGCATATATGCAAAATTCAGCTGAATATAATTGGCCAGGTTTTTGACTGTATGTATACAGTGTGGTACATACATTGTGACCATGGGGCATGTTGTGACAGTGAGTGGAGCGGAAAACGTTTACTTGATTGCATTTCAAAGTTGTCTTTAGTGTCGTGCGAGCAGAACCCTGATATACGGTACGAGCAAGTACCGCGACCTCGATGCTAGGCTGTGTGAGTGCATTCGAAGCATGTATACGTGAACGGATTGGAAAGGGTGAATGGAGATGTGATTGTGAACTTCTATGACAGCAAAATAATGGCTCTTAACTGATATCGATGTCGCAGCAGATAGTGTCCCCCCGGACATTATCCGCTAGCGAAGTGTCTCCCCGGACAGTAAAATATCCGTCATACAAACACTATCCATGTTTAACTATCCGCGTTTAAAAATGCAAAAGTTTTTTTGCGCGATATGAAAAACTTCGCGAGGCTTGCTCGTTTCGAGTAAATGTTGTTCGAATAAGATGTACTGTATGACGTTCAAATGGTAAAAATTTGTTGACATAAACGCGCCATATGATTACCATATCGTATGTTATTTTAATAACTAGAAATACGTTATACGCAACACCCCTCGCCCGCTTACTGTTTGAAACTTTTATAGCATAGTTGCTAATTTACTACTATAATACAGTACTGCAGTTATGCGCTTTGTCCTAGTGATGTCATCAGCGTTCAATAATTTTTGTTTTGGACACCTCCGTTCAATAATTCACAGTATTCGACAGAATTGGGGAACAGTGTTGAGATGAACTGGTACTTTGTGTTAGGTATGCAAAATGTAGCAACATTTCATTGGTCTGCAGATTACACCAGTCACAAGTGATTGATGTGGCGACGCGGCCGGGCCCCTTGCAAGGTCCAGGCTATTTTGTCCCCCTTCTCACCGACCTTGTGATTCATGAAATAATCAACCCAGTAGTTAGTATAAAAAGACACCAAAGACTGTTAAAGAATGAAGGAAGAAAGTGCATTCTCTTTATCATTGAAATGTCTAGGGGTGCATATAGTGCAAATGTATAGGCATCAATTTGGTTTTAATACAGTATTAGGGATTCTATCCCGATTGTTGGTGAGGATAGATGCTCTTGAGGTCTCAATGCAGGGCAGAGAAACTGACCTTTCCTAAGTCTGGACATGAAACTGATCGGTTAATAGAAACCCTAGGATTGGTACCATGTTAGTTAAGAAATGTCTTGAAGGCATTTTACCACCATTTCTAAAGAACTATTTTAATCTCAATGAATTTGTTCATTGCATGCATGTAAGAGCATTATCTAATATCTATTGCCTTAATTGACAATACTACATTTGTAGGATTTATACAACTTTCAAGTTATAATTAGTTTTTGTAACATGTTGTACATATATATGAATATGTGTAATAAATTTATATTTGTAATAAATAATAATTGTAATTTGTTAGGAAACAGGACCCCGTCAATAGTAAATACCAGTGTTAGCATTGAACAGGCTATCCTGTATTTCTAGTTAGTATTATTAATAGTGCCTAAACTTTTCCCAATCCCAGAATGTATATAGTACAACTCTCTTAACTGACAGTTAAGTATTTCAAAATTTGTCTAAAGATTTCTAACAAACAATAACATGACATGGTTGTTTTATTGAAGATAAAATATTGTTCAGCGTATTGTACATTGTAGGCAGAAATACAGATCTTTTTAATTGTTGGTGCACTGCCAAAATAGTGTGTAACAGGTCTCAGACATTTCAACGTTTCGAGCGAAAGCCCTTCGTACGATTATAAACGATAAAGTAGTGTCTAGTGAAGGCAGTGGCTATTCGTACGGTAGCAGTATTAAAGGCGGTAGTCTTTTATAATTCAACGAAATGCTAATCCTAATAACCTAACCAAATTACCAACCCTAACCAAAAAACTATAATGTTTATCGAACTCCTTGTTTATCTCCTATCTAATATACAAATATATAGACACTTAAAAGTTAAAATAAAAGGGCCTTCGCTCAACACAGACTCACAGTGTACTATCCTTGAATACTGAGAATACTAATTTATTTACCTGCATTCGTGTCCAAGCAAAGTACCATAGGCATAGATGAATATTACAAAATAAAACTTGCTTGTCCGTCAACTACATTCCACAGTTTCGGCATTTTCGTCGCCTTTGGCTTTGTTTGATTTCAACCTTCTTGTTTCCCTTCTCTTCGCGAGCCGAACTTCGCGTTGTTCTGGAGTTTCTTCTCGCGATTTTCGACGCCTTTGTTCACAATCTTTCGACCTTGTTGATGTATTCTTACCTGTTGTTGGTTTCGTTTTCCCGCGGGCAATATCGGATAGTCTAATACCTCATGTCCACTTTCGTTCTCCTCTGCTCGTCGGACCTTACTTCATGTCCACTTTCGTTCTCCTCTGCTCGTGCAGCTTCAACCTGCCATTCGTTGTTTAAATCACTCATTTCACTTTTTTCCAGTTTCCAATACTGTTTAAAAATTTTAAACAGTATTCACAAACAGTATTAAAAGTCGCTTCTGAAAAATATTTTTAAAAACGATAACACAAAATGTCCGGCTCACGACCTTAGATAAATATCCTTGTAGATCCATAAATATCCTTGTTTAGCTATTTTCTTCCCCGTGAGATCCGATCCTCGTCATCAAACCAAAAAACGTACGGTTGATGGATACCGATATATATACACGGGACAAACTTTTTCTGAAACTATTGACAGACCAGACGACCGGACATTGTACACGACCGGACATTGAACCACCCCGTCAAGATTATCACCCTCGCCCCAGCGCCTTCGGCGCTGGACGGCGCTTCGCGCCGTCCGGGCGAGGGGATAATAATAGGAGGCTATATGATTGCCTATATACGTGGTTTAGACTTTAGATTGTTATCGAGTGGAACACGGCTGCATGCCACTATAGAAAGGAGTGTTTGCAATTAATTCAAGGAGACACTATAACCTCAATGTTTTTGAAAACGGTGACATCCCGCATGATTGATTTCCGTTTGATATTTGCTGCCTCCCCTCCTTGGGTTACCTGTGCGTAACTCGTGCTCAGTCTCTTTGCCGAGCTATGTATAGCCGACGAAATATTTCGATTTGTTCGAGAACTGCTCATGTTCTATCTGCACGCTGTATTCCGCTGTCTTCCCAAACTACAGAAAGATTGCTTCTCTGCTTTCACGGTAAGAATAAAATCGACTCCGCTGTTTTTTCTGTTTTCATTTGCTTATGAACTGCCGAAATTCGAGAGTATTTGAGAGGCTGTGGACAAGAATCCCGATTACCCGATATTTCGATAACAAACGCATTCGCTGTATGTTTCTTATTTTTATCGTCCTTAATCGACGGCTTCAGTACTTTCATATTGACGACGAAATTAAAATATAATTTGGCCGCCATCTTCAAAACCAGCATCGTAATTTAACCCAAATACGTCGAACGTTTTCTTGCGGACAAATAATCAACTCTACAAGCTCTCTTATACCTTAAAACAAAGATAATTTATCTGTCTACAATATACGTAAACGTTATCGTGCTACCTTACTTATAGTTGTTTTTAAAAAATCGCAATATCGAACATGCCTTGATATTCGTGATATGTCATTCGTCAAGCGCGGGATTTCCACAGAGCGCTACCATTTAAATTTTAAAAGTACTTTTACATGCCTGTAGCTGCTGCACAAAAGTGGATGTGACATTAGTTTCTATTGAAAAAACAAAGCTACACGGTTGAACTTCAACATAGTTCGCAGTTGGACATTGTTTACATTTAGATATCCAATTGTCCAAATTTAATACTATCATTGCTTACAATATATATTTAGCTTTTATTTCAATATAAACATAGCTCATTCCGTCATTCGTTGGCTTTCAAATTGCGGTATATTCATACGTTGTGCTGCGTACTTTTACATACAGTCATACACAAGCCCAACTAGCCTGTAGTCCGAGATAACGCCTATTCCCGATGACCGCACGACCGCCAGCAAATATTACAAACGTGAAGTTCGATTTGGCCGAGAAGTGTCGCTTGATCGTGGAAAATTTATGGCTTGCTCTTTCGAGTAAATGTTGTTCGAATTAGATGTATGGCGTTCAAACATTGAATTTTGACATAAACGCGCCATATGATTACCGTATGTTATTTTAATATTACAAGGCTATATGATCGCCTTGATATGTGGTGTAGATTCTACAGTCTATTTATTTTATCCTCTATATGCTATAGAAATTCCTGGCATCATTCTGCTAGCATGCCTGATCAGTGATCCTGAACACTGCTCCAACCTCGTACCATGAACTGCTCCTGTGTCAGTCGAGAGGCAGCATTTCACTTCTGATAAGAACTCCTAGTTTAATACTATAGAAGGGTATTCCTGTTCGTTTGTTCTATTTGAAATATGACCGCTCGACCGCCAGAGAATAGCCTCCTACGCAGGCAACTCTGTGGCTTCTTTTCCACGGGTCAAATAGCTACCAAACGCCAGATAATTATTATTTATTATTATTATTTAGTTTGTCGAATCAACAGGCACAAATTATGCATTCGTTTGTGTTCAGTTTAGCGAGCACCAACATTTCGCTAGGTTTGTTTTTACGGCGAGCACCACGACTTCGGCGCTTCGCTACACTTATAGGTTTGATATTTTAACGAGCACAAAGGCTTCGTCTAATTTTTTGACGAGCACAACGGCTTCGTCATTGATTTGAGTTTTGATTAGTGAGTTACGTGAACCACACGCACGCAAAATACTTATCGGAATACTAATCAGTGCGACTAACACAATGGCTCCTGTGAGATATAATGAACTGACTCACACCAATGAACACCAAAAAAATAGAAGGTATATAAATTGCATTTAGAGACAAATCGATTTGCTATAGTTGATGATAGTGAAATAGTGATGGCAAGCAACGCACACAGAACTATCAAGATGTGATAAGTGATAAGTTTTTTGTGATAAGTTTTGTTCCTCATCAATGTAGAACAGTAACTTATCAACGATCCTTCATTGTCAGAGTAACTATAACTTGGAACGCATTACCGGACTTTCTAAGATTAAAAACACTCAAATTTAGTTCATTTAAGAAAACCCTACTTGAATACTACTATGACGCTCTTTACTCCATCTATATATACGTACGTGGAAATCCATTTGCCTAAAATGTAACTCGGCACGTCGCCTCGAGAAATCCCTCAGTCACTTGTTGTTATTAATTTTTGCTACAGACTTTTCTTTTCACCTTAGTATTTATGTAAATATAACCTCAATTTTTTAAACTCTTTTTTTTAATTATACACGGGGCCACAGTAATTCGCGTAAGCTGTAGTGGTATCCCTGCCAGACTTTTTTTATATGTTATATATATATATATATATATATATATATATATTTATATTTTATATGTTAATTTACTAATGGCGAATCGAAATAAATAAATAAATCATAAACGTCTTACCTTGACAACAGAATATCTCCTCAATGAATATCTCCTCAAAAATTCAAATTCGCGACAGTTCCAAAGGCAGCACAGATTATTCGAGACAGTTCAACCTCATGGGGTACTGCGAGTTTAGCAACTGAATACGCAACAAAATGTCATAAAACTATGACAAATATACAGACATATCACAGCCGTGATCACAGCAACATCGCAAATGAAATCGAGATCTCGTCGACTAATATAGGTCCGCAAAGAGATGTGGGCACGAGACATAGCTACCCTGTCAAGATTAGTGTACTGCCTCCCTGCCGGCCGGTATCACCTACCCTACTATCAAGTTTTATGATTGGTTGATTCAAACAATAAAACAATAGAATCAACCACAAAGAAACCAATGTCCTAACCCTATCACTTTTGTTCCATATAGCCAATCACAAAACCTGTTCATTTTAGGTACGTATTTACCCAGGTTCGAGTGCGAATGTGAGAGTAGACATCGTGATTAAAAGTGTTGATTTTGATACTATACAAGCAGAGCCGTCGCTAAAGAGGGGCCAAATTTGAGTCTATACTATATATATATATATATATATATATATATATATATATATATATATATATATATATATATATATATATATATATATATATATATATATATATATATATATATATATATAAAAGTAGAGTGCTGCGTAGACAGTGTTTTGAATATATAGCAAAGTGAAAAGGTGGTAAACTGCCAAGAATTTAGTGACGAGTGACGAGAATATATATATATATATATATATATATATATATATACTAAGGATTTATGGTGAAGGAAAATTTCGAGTATTATAGAATATATACATTTAAGACCAAACCGGGACCAGTTGCGAAAAATGTAACTTAGAGGCCTTCCGGCTGGAATCGAACCCGCGACCACTGAGCTACGGAAGCCGTTGCCGAGAGCCTAGTCACGAGTTCTGTATATATAGTGGTGGTAATGCCGGGATATGATTCTGGGTATATTACAAGTAATATTAACTTAACTTAACTTAACTTAATATTACTTGTTATATATATATATATATATATATATATATATATATATATATATATATATATATATATATATATATATATATATATATATATATATATATATATATATATATATATATATATATATAACAAACAAAGTGAAAACACTGATTACTTCATTGAAGTTTATTCACAACAAACTTGTTTTCGTATGACAATCCGAAGCTTGCCACACTCATCAGGTGAATGATATATAGCTTACAGTGCAGTAGAATATAATATGAGATGCATGCGTCAAATAGGGATAGTGTTACAATTACATAGGGATTAGGTGGGAAATTTACATAACGGATGTTTACATAACAGATATTTCTTTCGATGACGACAGGTGGATATCAGTTCGTTTCGTTTGTTAAGAGAGCTTAGTTCGGGGTGATATATAATTACAAATTTTTCATGTAGGCATAAATTACATCGTTTTGACTTGTTAGAGTAGGGTTGGCATTGTTTTAGGATTTTCCAGTTAATAGTATAAGGTTAGGGGTGTTAGTTTCTTTTAGTGTCCAAATGTGTTTACTAAGTTCAGTAGCGTTTTTCTTATGCATAATACGGAATGAAGAGGTGTGATTGAGGTATCTAGTTTTGAAAGAGGTCTCTGTCAATCCGACATAAGTATGGTTTTCGTTGTTGTCGGTGGTGGTCACAGTGGCTTGGTATACTACGGCTTTGGTAAGGCACTTTCCGTTCAGCGGGCAGTTATTCTTTTGTCGGCAGTTACATTCTGGATTTCTCTCATTGTGTTTCTGCTCTTCTTGCTTCAGAATGTGTTTGTTGTGCGTGGCGATTATGCTCTGCACGTTTGGCATGCAACTATAACTCAGCTTCACGGTGTTGCGGTTAAATAGCTTGTGGAGAGGATGGTTTCGCGGGAAGCATTCGTCGACTGCCTTCAGAAACTTGTGACCGATGTCGGTAGCGACGTTCGAGCTATATATGGAGGAGGATTGAACCAGGTTACATTTCTACGGCGTTTTTGGGTCGTGGGTCGTAATGCAAGTTGAGTTGAAACCGCTGTGTTTGAGTGCTTCTTGGTATGGTTGGGAGCTGTTGTCGAATGTTTCCTTGTTTGATGAGATTTTTGACAATCGCCGGTTGATCGTTTCAGGAATTCTCTGTAAGATAGTTGGAGGGTGGTTACTGTTGATGTTGATGTACTGGGTGGTGTTGCCGGGTTTTGAGTAAGGTTTGAAGGTGCCGGTGGTCAGCTTGAACGTTAAGTCGAGAAAATTTACGCATTTCTTGTTCGCTTCGGTTGTTAGTTTTAGGTTGTGGTCACCAAATATCTTACAGATTTGTTTCTTAATGTTTTCGATCATCCTTGGTGGGTCATCGAAAGCACCAAGACCGTCGTCACGATACAAGCCGATCTTGTTTCTTAGGTGGGGAGGTAACTGTGATAGCAGGTAGGAACCGACGAGTTCACAAGTCTCAGCACCGTCAAAGCTGCCCATTGTGATATCAAAATTTGATTTCGAATTTTTCTTGCACCACGCTTCTGTCTCGTTAAACAGGAGCGAGTTATTGGCTTGTATGACTATATGTTTCTCTTCCTCGGTGATCTCGTCGAATTCAGTGGCAAACGTGAGTGCTTTGTTCAGCAGGTCATCAGTTATCGACGGGTAAAAATCTACCACGTCGAAACCGATAAATGAATGCGCTGGCTTGTTGGTGATGTTTTTAAACCAAGCTATAACTGCGTCACTATTTTTCCACTGATATACGCCAGTCGCTGACACTACTTTCGTATTAATGCGCTCGAGGATCTTCTCGGGATTGATTAGGCGGGATGTAGGATTGTTAGCAAAGTTTGGTTTGTGATCCTTTAGTGTGATAAAACATTCCTTCTCGGCTAGCGTGTCAATGCGGTTGTCTATAGTTTCAATTTCGTTGCTATTTTCTTTTCTTCGATTATTATTTTGTGTGTGCTGTTGGCTGGCGCTTTCATGTAGGCTTTCGTAATGTTCGTTTTGATTAATTGTTGATAGGTATCATGTTTAACGCGGTAAAAGTTAGTAGTTTTGTCGGGGGGACAAGTAATTCTTTATCTTTTCGTATATTCTTTAAATCTTGATAAAGTTTTCGCTGGAAAGGACAGTTCGTATTCATGAATTCGATGCTCTTAACAAGCGGAAGCATTCTCTCTTCGAAAACGTGTAATTCTTCGATTGGTGGTGGTGAATTTGTTGTTTTAAATCCAAAGGTGTCGTTGGTTGTTTGGGAGTCAGACGGGTATATATATATATATATATATATATATATATATATATATATATATATATATATATATATATATATATATATATATATATATATATTAGATTTTCGCTTACCTCAAAACTGGTCTGCTACAACTTGTTTCATCTGTAAAAGAATCTTCAGGCAGTCTGCCTGAAGATTCTTTTACAGATGAAACAAGTTGTAGCAGACCAGTTTTGAGGTAAGCGAAAATCTAATCTATTTGCTCTAACTATATGTTGTTGAGCACTCTTTGCATTCCGTAGACCAAAACCTACACGTATATATATATATATATATATATATATATATATATATATATATATATATATATATATATATATATATATATATATATATATATATATATATATATATATATATATATATATATATATTGTACTATATTGTACTCCCATATATATATATATATATATATATATATATAATATATATATATATATATATATATATATATATATATTTTTTTTTTTTTCGCTTACCTCAAAACTGGTCTGCTACAACTTGTTTCATCTGTAAAAGAATCTTCAGGCAGTGACAATATCGAAAGGGATGACCGCTTATTTATAGGCTTTCTGCCGGAAAGTGGGGGCGTATGTAATTTCGTAGACCAAAACCTACACGTATAGTATATATATATATATATATATGTATATATATATATATATATAATATAGTACAATATGAAAACATAAAACGCATTTGAAAAGGAATTAATCGATAGGTGCCTTTAGCCGGCTTACATATTAAAAATTGGTGAAATTTATAAATGAGTGTTTGACGCGTTGATAAAAAATTGCGAATATTATTGTGCAATTTGTCGAATCTCGTCCCCCCCCCCCCCCCCCATCAAGCCTAGCGACGGCCCTGTATACAACGTTATGCTTGTGAGTTTGTTGCGAAGAACTGCGCTATCTAAACGCATTCGCGACACGAGTTATGTATATATAGTGGTGGTAATGCGGGAAAATAATTGGGTTTATTAACAAGTAATATTAAATATATATATTCCAATACTCGAAATTTTCCTTCACCATAATTTCTTAATAACTCTTCGTCCAGGTAAACTTGAAGTGCTTATCCCTTCTGAACGGTTTGACTTCCTTCAACAGCTTTCTGCATTTCTGTGTTAAACTTTCGTTAACTGACATATAATCGAAATTCTTGCGTGAAGCCTAGATCAACCGGACTCTTCGAGATAAGGCGGCAAACGAGGATCCAGACTGTCGCGAATGTCGCTTGAGCGATAGTCAGAAATTTCAGATAAAATATGAGAATTCAAAATATTGCGCAATACGACAATCACTTCAATGCCTATAAGAAACTGATAAACTTGAGCTCGCTAAAGTAAAATATTCTTAAATATTTGCTTGCAAGTGAACAGCGTGATTAACATACAAACAGCATTGACTATTATGCACCAACGGAGTGTTTACTTCAGACTATTACGCCCTTCTTGACAGTTGTCTCTAGAATCAAATGTCAACGATCAATGATCTTTTTATGAAGTATTCGAAGATGAGTAAAGCAGACGTAGAATGTTATCGTTAAACAAGTCGTTCAACTAATGGACGCCGAAATGGAGATAGACGAGACAGATATTTCTATTTCGACCGACATACGATACGCTTCGATCGACGCCATGATCGGCGTTCTAATCTATATCGATTTCAACACTTGTGTCTCGTGGTATCTTTCTTGTCAGCTCTTTTTGGAGGAATATTGTAAAAATAATGATGCAATATTCAGCCTAATAATGACCGAATTTCAATTATTTGGCGGAGTAACGAAAAACACGTCAAAACGCGCCACTCGACTCCTATGGTTCTATATAAATACAATAAACGGTACCTCTGAATCCAGTGTTAGAACATCTGCTTAACATAAAACCTGATAGCAGAAATACACCATGGAGAAAAATTACTTTACAGGATATCATTGTAATTTCGAGAAAACGCTGTTTTGGAATCCTTGAACACACGAACAAAGAAACGAATCAAACTCCAGGATTTATAACCTTCTGATATTCACAAACGGTAGTAGATGACGTGAAGGGTAGCGAACCAATCATGTTCCTCGTTCAAAAGCTTTTTATGACGTAGGAATACGTCATAAAAAGTAGATGTCAGATAAATCAGTAAATTAGAAATTACTATCGCAAGCTGCCTGAAAGGGACAGATTGGAAACTTGGCATTTGGCTTGTACAGCCTAATTACAGGCTAGTACACACGTGCTATAGAAAACATCTATTGTGGGTCCAGGATTTTCTTCGACATCATTTACAATAGCGCTCCGTCGAGATGACGTCAGTACGTACCGATGTTTGTCCGCTTTTACCCATAATTATTGCGGCCATAACAAAATAAATAGCTCATTTGCAATCATTTGTGAGTCAAATTTGGTTTGTTTGTCAGCTTTTTGAGCTATTAATTATATTAGCAGCCAGACTCTACGCTATTCTCAAGAACAGTGGAACATACACATTATAACATGACAGGGTGTATAAAAAAACGAGACCTTTAGAAATTAACCAGCTATTATTGTTAAGCACAAGATTTTATGCTCCTGGGAATTTAAAATAGGTTCTAATCGTATGAAGGAGCATAACTGCATTACAAATTGTCAAGGTACTAATTAGTCATATCATCAGTTCGAATAAAAATGGTTCAACTGACAACTTTTTACTGTTTTACAGGCCCCATACACACGGAAACGTTTTCCTGCGTTGTTGTATTGTTTCAAGTAATGAGCTGGTTGTCCTCGATTCCCTTGAGAACAGCAAACAATAGAAAAACGCAGGAAAACGTTTCCGTGTGTACGGGGGCTCAAAGTACATTGAGTAGAAGCTATTTTAAATTCCCAGGAGCCTAAAATCTTGTGCTTAACAAGTAACAACAATAGGTTAATTTCTAAAGGTCTCGTTTTTTTTATACACCCAGTATTACTTGACTTAAACTTTGACATTGTTCTGTCAACCTCTTTGTTGGCAAATATAAAAATACACGGAAGTAAAATATTCGTACCGATATTAGTAATACCATATAATCGTTTGGCAAATCGAACTTCAGTTTGTAATATTTCTGAGTTGAACTTAAGACGCTGTAATATATTTATTAGCTTTATTTATTTTCATAATTCGTTACAGCATAATTTTATGTTTATAAACCAATCTTCATTCACCACTTGCTCGTCCACATGCGTCGAATGGACTTACACAATCTTTGATCACTTGTAGTTATAAGTAATACCGTACCATGACTTGAAGTTTATAATAAAGCGCTTTTGAAAGTAATTAGGGATGAACAGATAATCGGAAATTAATCGATAGAAGCCGACAACCGACAACATTCAGGCTGATCGGTTATCGGCCGACGCGTCAACATATATCGGCGTATATCGGCGGTCCCGATATAAATATCATTATCGCTTTTATACTTGTGACATTTCCTTTAGTTTGTCAAGAAAAACGCGACGGATATATTCTTTATAGATTTAAATCCAAGGACTGCTGTTACTATTTCCAATATATTATTGGCTAATGTTAGATCTATTCTCCCAAAGATTGATGAACTGCGTGCAATAGTTGTGGTCTATGACCCAACTTGTGTGTGTTTAACCGAAACGTGGTTGAAACCGGATATTCCTGACACTGCTATAGAATTGCCAGGATATGTCTGTTTTCGTAAAGACAGATTTCAATCAAGGGGCGGTGGTGTATGTATCTTTATTAAATCAACATTACCATACTCGTTAATACCCAATGAAGATTATCCTGTCTGTGAATCATTATGGGTCAAAGTTCGCCCGCATCGATTACCTCGTACCATAACATCGATACTTGTAGCTGTCGTTTATCATCCTCCATGCAGTACTGCCCATCAGAATGATTTACTGGTGTCGCATATAAAAAAGAATTCAGAATCGTTTCTTGTTGGTAGCCCAGATGGTCTTGTTGTTGTGAATGGCGACTTCAATTCTCCATCAACTCACTTATCCATGTTAAACCTTGCGTTGACTACTGGTCTTCAACAAATTGTCAAAGTACCCACAAGGAATTCTGCCATCTTGGATTGGTGTCTTACCAATAGACCGAAAGATCTGTCTGATATTGTTTTACTCCCTGAGATTGGTTTAAGCGATCATCATGCATTATTAATTCGTCCTGTATATACCCATTTCAGCTCTAAATGTGTAACTAAAGTTAAAGAGATCCGGGATACTAGAAATAGTAGACTGAGAGAATTTGGCTCATGGATTACCTCAACCGATTGGTCAATATGCAGGCGGATTACACATGTTCCAGGGAAAGTTGATTATTTATATAGCTCCTTGTCATCAGCTGTTGAATGATTCTTTCCTCATAAGAGAGTTAAACTTGCATCGGTAGACAAACCCTGGATTACTCCTGCGCTTAAGCTATTGATCAGTAGACGTCAGAGAGCTCTATCCATGCATGGAAAGTTTAGCATTATTTTTAAGTCACTTAGAAACAAAGTAATAAGGGAATGTTCATCTTGTAGGAAAAAGTATTATGATTCTAAGATTTATAGTTTAAATGACGCAAGTAGTACACGTTGGTGGAAAGATATTAAGGATCTTGGCGGTTTTACCAGTACATGTGACTGGTCTAAACAACTAATTAATGTTGACACTCCTGATAACCTAACACTTGCTCGAAAGTTCAACGATTTCTTGCACAGTATAACTTCACACTTTCAACCTATACAATCATTCTCACTGCCATTAGGCCCAGTGCCGGAACACTTATACATCTCAGAACATAATGTATATAAATCTCTCTGTGACCTGAAGATTAGGAAATCGCCTGGCCCTGATGTAATCCCTAATGTTGTTTGGAAGGAATTCGCTTTTGAATTATCACCCATTTTAGCTGATATTTACTACAATTCTTCGCTTGAACAGGGGTACTTTCCTTCCTTGTTGAAGGAGGCAATTATTTCGCCTGTCCCTAAATGTTTTCCACCGAAATCCATTGAGAATGACTTAAGACCTATATCACTTACATCTCCTATAGCTAAATTACTTGAAGGTTTTACAGCAAAATCCTTATATTGCAAAGTTATTGATAAACTTGATCACAAACAGTTTGCACTTCCGGGTAGGTCAACCACTCAAGCATTAACCTTCCTCCTCCATTCTATTTTGGAATCTTTAGAAAATGGTGACTTGTATGTTCGAATGTTTTTCTCAGATTTCTCCAAAGGCTTTGATCTTCTTGACCATAATGTTATATTGGACGAGTTGGTTGCTCTGGAGGTTGATCCCCATATTATAGCATGGATAGCATCCTTCCTAACATGTAGATCCCAGAGGGTTAGAGTTGGGGAGAGTTTGTCTCCATCTATTTGTCCCAATGGAGGAATCCCTCAAGGAACTAAACTTGCTCCCCTCCTATTTTGCATAATGGTTAACAGATTGGCTAAAACTTGTAATACTCGAATTAAGTATGTTGATGATGCTACTGTAGCAGAATTTATACCCCGATGTTCACCATCTTATCTTCCCTTCACAGTGAATGATATTTACAGCTTTGCATCTATTAGAGGTATGAGGTTAAACCCTAGCAAGTGCAAGGAGATGGTTATTAACTTCATGCAATATATTCCATTCCCTCTTAGCCCTCTTGTTGTTGATAATAACACCATAGAGCGAGTCACTACGTATAAACTACTTGGGGTCTATATATCTAATGACCTTACATGGAACAATCATGTCTCTCAAATTGTAAAGAAGGCTAATAAAAGGTTGTATGCCCTTCGCATTCTGCGCAAGTGTGGCTTAAATGTGAGCCAACTTGTGCGTGTATACTGTTCCATTATTAGACCTGTTCTTGAATACGCGTCTCCTGTTTGGGCAGCTCTACCTGTATATCTCAGTCATGTGATAGAATCGATACAGAAGCATGCGCTGCGTATCATTCTACCTGGCCAAACTTATGATGATGCGCTGACTACTACATCCCTCTCTCGTTTATCTCGAAGGAGGGAAGCGGCATCCAAAAAGTTCATTAAACGATCCTGTTCTTCCTCTCCATTAATTCGCTCGCTAGTACCACGCCATGTTGTTAGTTCACATTATAGCTTACGTTCCGGTCCATTGAAAGTTGTAAATATTATTCCTAAAACCAAACGTTTTGCAAACTTTTTTACTATCAAATATCAAGAACATTTTGATTAGGGCATGTAGTTGTAATTACTAGCTACCCTTTGTAATAATTGTAGTTGGTATCTTTGATGTAGTAATGTTATATGTACTGTATTTAATCACGACCCCACTTTGTAATTCAGCTTTAATGCTGCAATATTGTTGGAATAAACTATTAATATTATTCTTCCACAATGAATTTGATGCGGCGCTTGATATTTTTCGTTATAGGTGAGACATTTTTTTGAGTTGCGGACGGAATATTTTGCGGAATGGGGGAATGATTAATACTTCTTGAGTATGTTCGCCAACGACCATTGATATTCCACCCCCAGCTGCGAAACACGTACCAACCACCACCGACCGATCGTCGATGGATACCGACGACCCTCCGACAGATCCCAACCGCTTTGAGATGGCCTACGAAGACCCTCCGACCCCACCCGACGACTTGCGAGAACCTTCCGACCACTTCCGAAGTATATCCGACTACTTCCGAAGTTGTTCCGACAACTTCCGATGTTCCGACAACTTCCGAAGTTGTTCCGACAACTTCCTATGATGGGCCGCGTACTTCCGAAGTTGGCCCGACCCTCCAACGAATATGTCACGACCTCCCTCCGAGTGGACGAAGCCGACCCGCTGGAAAGCTTCCTCAGTAGCACTAACCCCGACCTCGACTCCACCTCGCCAGACATCGTCAACCCGTGTGGCATGCGGCATCCCAGTATATACGCGACCTCCTCCGCACCGGGATCCGCGGGTGGATACACCGTCCGATACGGGGTGTTAGGGTTAGGAAGACACTTAAGGCGTGGGTTAGGGTTATGATTGGTGTTGTGTTGGGGATAGCTTCTATTTTGACCATTATCATCAAAATGTGTTCTAGTAATGTCTGAAACATTTGTGTCGACAGTTTGTTGGTTTACCTACAATCGCGTGCAAAAATAATGAGACTGTTCACATTTTGGTGATTTTTTTCACGTGTATGCCCCCCTCCCCCACTAACAATGTTGAAAACATATTATTTGATAACCCCTTGTCTCAAACTCGTTTTAACAACATTGCACGAGGGGGAGGGCAAAAACCACTTGTTATAGGAGGGAGGGGGACAATAAACTGTTTGTCTCAATAATTTTTGCACGTGATTCAATCGCGTGCAAAAATAATGAGACTGTTCACATTTTGGTGATTTTTTCACGTGTATGCCCCCCTCCCCCACTAACAATGTTGAAAACATATTATTTGATAACCCCTTGTCTCAAACTCGTTTTAACAACATTGCACGAGGGGGGGGGGGGGGGGGGGGGGGGCAAAAACCACTTGTTATAGGAGGGAGGGGGCCAATAAACTGCTTGTCTCAATAATTTTTGCACGTGATTGTAGTAACTCTAAGTCAACTCGAGGTTATCTCGAAATTAACTCGAACTCGAACTCATGGATTACCATATCCCGTATCACGCGGTATAAAGTTACGGTTTCACGAATAGTACGAATCGTACGAATGGAATCTATTCGACAGTATTGGATATGTATGCAAATTCGGGCACGATATTGCTGAATTGTCACTCCATTATAGGCAAAATGTTCAGTTATATACTACAAGGTCTCAGTTTATGTTGTCAACAGTCAACAAGCACAAATTAAATTATACCTTCGTTTGTAGTGCTTTTAGCGAGCACCATGACTTCGCTAGGTTTGCGTTCGTTTCTATTGTTTTTAATACTAATAGCGAGAAAAATGGCTTTTAAATGAATTAAATGTCTGATCGGAGTACTATAAATCAGCACGCACACAATGGTTCCTATGAGAAATAATGAACTCACACCAATATACACTTAAAATAGAAGGAAAACTGTATTCACAAACAAAACAATTTGATAATTGATATCATGATATATTAAGCCCATGACAATTGATAAATCGCAGATACCACATCTGATCGAGCCATATTTCTGTTTGATGATGGTCATATTACTATCTCAGTCGTCTTATTGATAAGAGAATACTTCCGGACTGTAAATAAGGTTGCAAATTCAGAACTCGACAGATCGTTCAAACTTCACAGCCAACTCTACGTCATAAAACGTCATAAAACTGAATAAATATCTCGACCGACAGATAGATAGAGGGCAATTTACACAAATCGAGATTTTGTTGACTATGTATTAAACATTCATTAACCTTAGCATTAACCTTATTTTGAGCATTAACCTTATTTTGAACTTAATTTCGTGTTTGACATTTATTACATTAATTATTAACGTGACACGGGAATGGCTAAATGGCGTGGGTAGGTGGGTCGTGCGTTGTGCGTAAAATAAAATAAAATAAAATAAAATAAAATAAAATAAAATGAAATGAAATGAAATGAAATGAAATGAAATGAAATGAAATGATATAAAATAACATGAAATGAAATGAAATGAAATGAAATAAAATTGTAGATTTCGATGCCGGAAAATTGCAGATTTCGATGTCCAACACACTTTGTACCCGCTTAAGATTTTTTTACCAACTTGCACTATATATATATATATATATAATATGCAATTGCCCGAAGAAGGAAGTTAGTAACGTCCGAAACATGTCGCCAATAAAAGCAAAATTCCAAAGCGTTGTCTTGTTTTTAAATATATATATATATATATATATATATATATATATATATATATATATATATACAGAGGAGGTTGGACAGCAACGCGCAAAGGATCATGGTTAGCGGGCTTGTTTTTCCGCGCGGTTGTCATTTGTGCTTGGACTGTTTCGAAGGTAACATCTCCCGAAGATGGACGCTTTTGATACTCAATGATGTCTGGCTGGAATTTTTGCTGAAGAGAGCGTGATATACCTCTATTGTAGCGATTCTGCTTACGAATTCGTTATTGTTTATATTCGAGCGTTTATATACAGCGAATGTATATATTAAAGCAAGTATGTTATTCAAGTGTGTTATTAAACGTGTGTTATTCAAAGTGAAACAAGTGTATTATTTTTAGTATTTTCAGATTAAATTGTATTCCTAAATAAAAATGGTAGGAAGTATCTGGACTCTAGTACTCTACTGTAATATAAACATATGCACTTGTACATATTCTGGCTTAGAAAATGTGTTGATCATGAACAAGTATTGTGATAGTCTTGGTTATAATTGGTATCTAATCATTGTGGTAGTAATGTACCTGTATTTATTAATTAAATGTTGCATAAATTCAGTGTATATATATAAACATATGCACTTGTACATATTCTGGCTTAGAAAATGTGTTGATCATGAACAAGTATTGTGATAGTCTTGGTTATAATTGGTATCTGATCATTGTGGTATATCCCAACTGTATAGGTGATTTATATGTAGTAATGTACCTGTATTTATTAATTAAATGTTGCATAAATTCAGTGTATATGCCAAAAGTAATATTTAATGCACTTTATTAATTTGTTTTGAGATTACATGACCAATGATTAATTACCAATCAATTCTGCAAGCAATACTTGCTCTAATCATGTCCTCTATGTATATATTACTTTGTTAACTTGTTACTCTAAAATCCTCTTTTGAAAATCCTGAAGTGCAGATAATTCCTGCAATGTAAGAGTTGGCACAATAATAGTATGCACTAGGAATTGAACCTAGTAGCCTTCAAGGCTCCAACCATGGCATACCGAAAAGGCCTTAGCTGCCTTATAGCATGAAAAGCATTCCTGAGATAAGAATAACAATTATCTACAATAATTATAGTAAAGCAACATATACAAAATGTTGATACCAGATGTTGATATGCCTAATGTTGATACCAAATGTTGATACTTTACTTACCAGTATACCTTTAGAAAGGCAAGCAAAATTATATTATGTTTGGTATAGATCTAGCAGCAAGTTATAGTAAACTATAGGCATAACTCATAAGCATAGAAAATAGAAATGGTGTGAGAGGCAGATCAGTACTGCATGCAAAGTAGAACAATCCAAAATCTAAAAAGGAACTTCATAAACCCAAACCAAATTTTCCCAAAGCCTACAGCAGGTCTTCGTTTTCATTTTGGTATTTTTTCCCAGGTGTTTGACAAATTGGTGGAGCATGATCCCTTTTTGTGCCATCAGATATATTAATCTATAAGCCTAGAAAGAAACTAACCTCAAGAAGCAAAAATTCTTATGTTTACATATCTTCAGATCCTCGAAGACAACCAGATACCATCCCAAAATCCAAATTTAAATATATAAAAATAGCCAAATAACAAACTTCACACGTTGAATATTCTTCTAGAACTCAGTTAACATTTACCCTAAAGAATAAAGCTAGGGACTTCCGAAATTCTTAAAAAAAATACATTTTATAGGTGCAATGTCCCCTCAATACGAGGCGCCATCTCGGTAAAGGCTGAAAATACTACGACCGATTCAAAGACGAATAACTTGAAAACGGTCGAGGGGTCAAGATGGGTCGTTCGGATAGAATCAAAGATTAGACATTTGTTTAACTCATTATGCAAAAATTAGAAATCGAACCATGGGAATTCGAGATTTTTAGTTTGAATATTGTTGACAAACACGGACTCGGGTCATCACGTGGCGACGACACGACCTACATAAATGATCAAAACAAGGTAGAAAAAAGACATCTACCTTACAAAATCCTGCAGATATCGATAGCCCAATAATAGTTTAAACAGTATCGCTGCCTTTTAAAAGGAAAATTTGAATAACAATAGTAAAATATTCGGTATTTCTGCGTCCAATGCAAATTTTTCAGCCGATCAACTTCGCGCAAACGATGAGAAAATAAAGCAATTTCATTGGTCGAGATATGCACGTGACAGCTGTCCACCCTCCTCTGATATATATATATATATCACTTTTCTCGCTCGCAGTCACAACACTCTCTCACTTCCAGTCTTTTTCTCACGCGGTTAACTATATATAGTTTTTGTTCTATTAATAGATTTCGCTAATTCTTAATGGCGGTTTCAGTTTACCCAACTTTAGCGTCCACCGCCCGCATGGGCTTGAAACATTATTCAAAATAATTTTATTATTGGTAGATTTTCCACATCAAGACTTTCAAATATACTATTTACATCATGCATTTCCACAGCGTGTACACACCTTTTAATAGCGAAGCCTTCGATACGGTCGACCGCATCAGCGATGATCGGTCGCCATTTGTTCATGGTCATCCGCAAATTCCCGAAACGACGATAGTGGTGTGCGTGATGTCCACAGATCGGTTTTATATTTTCGGACCAGATAATGAATATGATTCAAATAATGAATAATGAACAAAAGCCGCATCACATTTTGAAAATACTCGGACGGTAAACTGTTACAAAATAATTCTGTATTGTATCTGAACTAGCGTTTATGGCGGCGGGTTTATCTGCTGCTTGTGCACTTCGGACAGTGTTCCTAGACTGTGCCACGGAATGTATTCTCCTGAGTATATTCTCCTGAGAATCTTACCGTTCCTGAAAAAATTGCCATAAAGGAAGCGGTGTATTTTGCGGAATGGCGGAACGGCGGAGTGATTTTAAAAATACTTCTTGAATATAGAGGATGTCCGCCAAAGAGACCCATCATTGATATTCCACCCCCAGTAGCGAAACTAACCTTTGACCGATTGTCGATGGATATACCGACCATCCTCCGACAGATCCCGACCGCTTTGAGTTGGCCTACGAACACCTTCCGACCCCATCCGACCACCTCCCGATGACTCCCGAGAGACTTCCGACCAGTCCCGACCAGTCCCGAAGTTTTCCCTTCGACGTGATGTCCGGTGATGTCCCGACGGCTTCCGAAGATGTGCCGAACACTTCCGAAGTTGGCCCTCCACGTCCCGACCTCCCTGTATCACTTCCCGACACCGAGACCACCTTCCAACCCGTTTCCCCGTCGTCCACAAAAAAGTCCGACAGCGACGTAGCAGATAGCGTCCGTCCCAGTATATACGTGACCTCCTCCGCGACACCCTTGTCGTACCAATAGATATCTTATTCCCGATGATCGTGATGACACACCCGAGATTTTTTTATTTTACCCACGACCCCAACCACGACGCACGACCAAAATGAGTCAATCTCACGTGCACTCGTGAACAGTGAACGATGTAATACGAGCTTTAGTTAGTATCTCAGTTTCTAGTTTCGTGTGTAGAGAAAAGCGACCGCGCGGAGATCCACCTTTCAGGTATCGCATTTTGATTGTTATAGTTTCGTATAGTATGGCGTCACGTTTGATTTGTGATTTAACTTGTTAGTGATCAAATATTCTAGCGATTTATGTTGATTTAATTGTATAGCCTTGCTAGTCTTATTATTTGTCAAATATTATCGGAATGTATCCAAGCCATGTAAATATAATCTATATAATCTTTTTAGAATCTTTGTTATTAAAAGTAAATCTCCGAGGCCGGTTGCAGTCGACTCATTCACCTGTATATATGCGTCTAGAACAGACTATACACATCACTGATCTCTAAATAAAGACTCGATCGAGCAACTATAGTTCAGAAAATGAAGCCGGAAGTCCGCCATTACTAAGGGACCAACTGAGAATCCTATGAGGTTTTTTGATGGTTTATGTGCTAGATAGATAGAAACTTTATTTATACACGCTGACCCCGTCAACCGAAGCTGATTTCCACGGGGGGCGTGTGCAAAATATAAAAACGTTACATGTATAAAAATGGTGTTAAAGAACTATTTACAAAATATATAAGTTTTAAAAGATAGAATACTAAATTATTAACATAACGATAACGTTGTTATAGTTTTTAGAATATTATGTATATTTATTTCTCGCATGCACCACTGACCCATATATAACATTTGTATAACCGACTTACCGACTACTCACGTATAACGGTTATACAATGGTAATATATACGTCAGTGCAGGAGTGCACACAAAGTAGAATAGATAATTTACATGCTATAGTAAAAAGTAAGTAACCACTGACCTACACATAACCGTTTTAAAATTCACAGTTAGATATAGGTCAGTGGACTGCACTAAGTAGAGAACAAATTTATATGTTATAGTAAAGAAAATAAGTAACGGGCATGCACCATTGATCTACATATAACAGAGTGGAGTGCACACTGAGTAAAGAGCAGATAATGTATATGCTATAGACTATTTTAAGAAGGGTCATTTTTTTTTTACACATTCTATCCACATAAAATTCATTCTAAGGTATGAGTAGCGATTTTGTGTTCAAAGTATGACAGGGTCTTGCTCTCCCTAATTTCTGTGGGCAAAGAGTTCCATATAGATGCCCCATAATACATGAAACTCTTTTTCATGTTATTGGTACGCGGTTTTGGCAAACAGAGAGCCTTTGAAATATTTCTAAGATTGTAATTTGATTTTTCTTTCTTATAAGTAAAGTATTTTGTGAGACTCTTTGGTCCCATGTTATTTAAAACTTTGAACATGATCTTAGCTTTTGATTTTTTTCTTTGCATTTGAAGAGGTTGCCACCCTAGTGCATTTAATGCAATTTTGTGGTCTACATCATTGCTCATATTTCCTATAATTCTAGCCGCTCTGTTGTGGAGCTTCTGTAAACGCGTTGATTGAGTCGCACCAAATACATCCCATACTTCACAACAATAGTTAAAATATGGTTGAACAAGGGCATTGTAGATGGCGAGAAGAGTGTCTTTGTCAACAAATTCTCGTACATGTCGGAGAGCACCTAATCCTGATGTGATTTTCTTGCAGATATGCCCAGTATTACTTTTCCACGACAAATGTTGGTCAACAGTCACTCCTAGAGCTTTGCTTTCAAACACTTGTTTAATCGGTATATTTTCTATACTGACATTTGGTTGTGAGTTAGAGACATTGTTAATCATTGGTTTAGAGCCGATTAACATAAACTCCGTTTTTGCTACATTCAGACTAAGTTTGTTAGCTATTAACCATTTCCTTAGATTCTCTAAGTCAGAATTCATTGCAATCTCGACATCATTTATTGTCTCACCAGAGGCTGTTAAGTTTGTGTCATCAGCAAACAATCGTGGTTTAGTTTCATTTAGGCATTCAGTTAAATCGTTTATGTATATTAAAAAGAATAGTGGCCCCAAGATCGAGCCCTGAGGAACACCACATTTAATTTTGCGCCCTGATGAAACAATGCCATTTATTTGACATTTTTGGTTACGCTCCTCTAAATATGATTTCAATAGGGATAATGCTTTCCCTTTGATTCCATATAGCTCTAATTTTTTTAGCAAAATTTGGTGATCAACTGTATCGAAAGCCTTTTTTAGGTCTATGAATACTACTAAATTAAACAATTTTTTGTCCATATTTATATACCAGCTGTTTGTACAGTCTAGTAATGCAGTTGAAGTAGAATGAAATTTACGAAAACCAAACTGATGTTCCGAGAGAAGCTCATTTTCTGTCAAGTAGTCATATAATTGATTATAGAGGATCCGTTCCATAATTTTACTTATAGCTGGCAATACTGAAATTGGCCTGTAGTTCCCAGGCAAGTTCCGCTGGCCATTTTTATAAAGTGGTGTTACTCTAGCTATTTTCCATGCATTTGGAAAAGAACATAGTGTAATAGCCTGATTAAAGATGAATGTCAATGAATCTGAGATAATTGGTGATGCAATCTTGAGAATTTTATTAGAAATTTTATCAACGCCAGTAGCTTTAGCACTGCAAAGGCCATGAAGTAGCTGATAACGTTTGTCAGTTGTTATTGGCTTGAATACACTGAATTCTGACTCCGAACTCTTAATATGGTCCTGAAAGTTGTGATTTGAAGTATTAATTTTGCTAGCTAAATCAGGGCCTATATCAGTAAAGAAATTGTTAAAGCCGTCTGCAATGTCTTTAGTGTTTGTCAGTTTATTTCCATTTATAATAAGTTCATTTATTATTGTTGGTTTATTTTTTCGGCCTAGTAAGCTATTTATTGTTTTCCAAGCTTCTTTAGGATTGAACTTTTGACCAGCAATTATCTTGGAGTAATACTCTTTTTTAGCATTTCTTAGTTCAATATTTACTTTGTTTCTGGCATTTTTATAATTTATCCAATCCGTTTCTAGGTTTGTGATAATGGCTTTTCTTTTTAATTTATCCCTCGTGTTTATAAGAATTTTAACATTGCTCGTAATCCAAGGGAGTTTTTTTGATTTTACTTTTTTTTGTTGAAGTGGTGCATGCTTATCTAAAATTTCAAGGAATAATTGTTTCCAGATTTCCCACATAGTATCTGGATTATTGCCGAAAAAGTAGACATATTCCCAATGTTGATTTAGTAATTCATCAATGAATTTTTGATTATCAAAGTTTTTCATGTTCCTAATCTCAACAATATTTTCTTGTTTTTTTTGAGAAGTATATATTTTCCGAATTCCAAATACCAAACTATGATCGCTCATTCCTGTATGGATAACCCCAGAATCAGAGATTTTCTCTGGTTTATTTGTAATTATGTGGTCAATGAGAGTAGATGTTGTCATGGTTACTCGAGTAGCTTCATCAATTAATTGAGATAATTGGTATACCTCAAGTAATGATTTTAATTTTTTGGTTGGTGCATCAGAGACTGTTTTTAGCATGTCGCAATTTAAATCACCAATAATGTATATTTCCTTGTCTTCGTCATCCATAGCTTTGATCAAATTTTCAAATTTATCAAATAATTCAGCTGGTGTGTTTGGCGGTCTGTAGACCGTTGTGACAAGAAATGGACGACTATGTGGTTTGTTAATCTCTATACAAACAGCCTCTAATTCAGGGGGAATTAGATCTGACCTAATGTTATAATTATTGGAGCTACGTAGGTAGATACAGACACCACCCCCATTTCTTTTACGGTCATTTCTGACAATATCATAACCATCCAAATCAATCATGTTATCAGTTATAGTTTCATTTAGTCTGGTTTCACTAAGACCTATTAAATCGATATGCTTGTTTGACATCGAAAATCTCAATTTATCCAATTTCTTAGTTAAACTGACAATGTTAAGAAAGGCCATCTTAAAACCTCTTTCATTTGGAATTGAATTTATTGTTTGAAACAAATCGCTACTCATATCTTTCTTATTTGGTAGAGCATTAGTATCCATTACGTCAATACTCGCACTACTAGTACCTACATTACTAAAATCATTACAAAGTATTATTTCATCATCTCCCTGACATAGTTGAGATATGTTGTCCACTCTTTGTTCGGTTGAGCATAAGTTTGGCGAAAAAAATGGTCTTTATTATTATTTAAAGAACCCGACACAGTGTTGGGGGTTCTAATTCTATGTGGCTTTACGTATGAACAGAATGCACTGCCAAGTGCCTTATCCCCCATCCAGTTCAAATGCAAATTTGAACCATTTAAAAGAGACTTACCTATGTTGGTATTATTAATGAAATTAATATTATGCTTGGAGCATAGGTTTTCTAGTAATGTATTATAATGGGTTATTTTACTTGAATTTACCCTCCCATCATACCTTGTTACTACACTTGAAACAGCGATTTTCTTAGAATGGGTTTTCACTTCCTCAATAAGGTCTTCCATATTCTTTGCCACTTTCTCGGTATCATCATAGACCAGATCATTTGTACCGACATGAAGGATGACACTGTCATATTTTATACCATCAGTTTCGTTTTTAAATTTTTCTTCTATTTGTTTGATTTTTGCTCCACTGTATGAATGGCAGATTGACGCGTTTCCAGAAGCCCTTTCAATCTTCTTCCTGTCTATATTCTTGACCATTGAATCGCCAATCACATGCAAGGGTCGTTTTCTTCTCATTTTGATTTGTGGGTTTCGCTGACTTTGGGGCTTGTGTGTTCTTCTTGGTGACGCACTTCTTGTTTGTTTCTTTAGGATTTGGCTTTTGGTTTGGGTTATTGACTTCAGTATAATCACTCGCGATTTCCGTTTCTTCATCACTTTTAACTTCAACAAGAACTGGAAAGCTCGTGTATTCGACATCAACGACAGCGTGTTGATCTTGAAGTAGCTCGAAGCTATTTTGCACAGAGATTGTAGATTTGTGACAATCATTCTGGTTGATCGTGCTTTTTGGTTTCTCTACGACTTTTATCCACTCGTCTTGTTTCATATCTAAAACCATCTTTATGTTTTTGTTCTCGCTTTCGAGATCTTCTACGATTGATTTTAGTGATCGTATTTCGGCAGTCATCTTGTTTTGTTCTTCGATCAAAACTTTAGTTTGTGCTTCGGACTCTGCCGCTCGTAAAATGGCTTTTTGGCTTTCTTCCACTTTCGCTTGTTTGATTTCTGAAATCAATATCAAAATTTTATTGATTTCAAGCTGATAGTATTCCCCGGCCATGGCACTATCACAGGAGCCACTATAATTATTTTCGTCTTCAGCAACAACATCAGCCATGTGCTCGAGCCCTTCTTCATGTTCTTCCTCGTATAAAGCTTCGCTATTGATATCCTGGTTCGTGTCCATCGGTATCGTATTGGAACAGTGCTCTTACCATTGACAAAATAAAATAATATTACTATAAAGAGGACCAGAAAACATTTTTCAAATTACTGGGTAAAACGATTCATCGCCTACATACAGATTTACTGCGACTTTGGTCCCTTAGCAATGGCCGCCGTTGGTTCTAATTATCCAGTGAGAGAAGCCTGATATGAGACGGGGTTCATGAATTTATCCCGGGCATTCTGTGTCCCCCTCCCGCGATACTAATTGGAATGTCAGCGGTCAGCGAAGAAAGAACTATTGCGCGTTTTGTCGCGGTATATTCAAATACCGATGAATGCAGAACTGCAGAAGTGTCGTCATTATGACTCTGAGCTAGAATTTATTGGGAAGAACCTTCAGGGCATTAGAAAAGAAGGAAATTATTGTTTCGGTCACATCGACGGTAACAATGAGAAGGTAAACCTGTTCGTCGAACACCTGATGTCCTTAATCTGAAAGTTTTGTTCGTCTGAAAGCCACGACAAAGACAAGGATCATAGACGATACATGAAAAGCTCTAAGTGTATTCTCACTGTACTTATTATTTAATTATTTAATAATATACTGCTATAAAGGGAGCGTTCATAATTAATTTAGTGTGCGTAATTTACGCTAAATTGTCGAATACCCGTCTACTTTCGCTATTTGTATCTGTTGACAGTTAGTTCAGCATATACAATTGCTTCGGAAAGTTCAGCATATACAATTGCTTCGTTCTATTTTAAAACCCCGTTTAATTTGATAACAATCAAAATGTTGTCAACAAACGTTTTGACTACCCCAGCTTGTCTTGGCCAAACAAACTTTAAAAAATCAGATTAAACTGATTATTAAGTTCGTAATTTACTTATTTATCCATATTAAATGTTAAAATGATATAAATAAAATTATACTGGCTTTCCGGCTCGATTTCCATATAAATATCCCCTAATTTAAAACATAGTGGCTAACCCAAACCTTACCCTAATCCTAACCCTAACCCTCCACCTAATATATACTAACCCTAACTCTTACGATAATGTTTTATTTTAGAAATAACAGCTGATTTTAATTTCGACTTTTACTACCGATAGTCTATGTGACGTCATTTCGGGATTTTATATGGAAATTCAACCGGCTTTCCCGCTGAATGGCACTTACGCGATAACCGCTGATATTTCAATTAGTATCGCGGGAGGGGACACAGAATGCCCAGGATAAATTGTACCCCATATGAGACGTCAAATTAGGTTGAAGATTTTATGCATTTAATGTCAACAAAGAAACTATATTGGCCAGACGCTAAACCGATTTTGCTAGCGTCACAGTTTGATTTGCTTGCAAACTCGGAGTTTCTAATGATCTCTCGTTAAATTATGCAAATATGCAGGCTTCAAAATCAGCTCATTATAGATACAATAGAAAGCCCAATTTAGTCTTTATTTAGAGATCAGTGATACACATACACAGCGACCCAAGTCAAGATTAGTATGCTGCCTACGACAGCGATAATGGATAGGGTATCGAGTACGTATTCCTTATATAAGGAGGCGCAAATAGAAGGCATTGACGAGCAAATAGAGTGAATTAGCGAGCAAATAGCTAGTTGATTGGATTGTAACCGACCCGAAAACAACAAAAGTCCTAACCGGTTTGCAATCGTTTTCTTGAGAAATAAACCACCCCAAAGCTATAGAATATATCAAAGGAAAGTTAAATGATCTATTTCAACATACGAACAGCTTTATCCCGGCAGCTAACTTAATTGCAGGTAGCTCTCTTTAAATGCGCGGATAATCGAAAATACCCAAAAAAATAATTTTCGCAATACGGATACCATCTTGTAAACAAAAACACGATCTTTCGGCTGTCTTCGACGAACGTTTCCTTGAGAAATAATCAAATGCCAAAGCTGTTTACAATATGCGTACGGCATACAATATGCGTACGGTTTATCCGGCTGGCGAACGTAGTTTTCTTAAAAAGTTAAGAGCGGATAATCGAACATATCGTTACGTGTTAACAATCCCACATCCAGTGGGCTGGTACGAGTGCCATGTATTTGTTCGTCAATGCCTTGTATTTACTCGTAGCCCATTTCCTTTTATGGAATACGTACTAGAAGCACATAATATGCAATAATGGCATTATTCCCTCAACATGAATAAAAAATAGGTACGCTCAGGCGTACATGTTTCTGCGCTAATAATTTTAAAACTGGAAGCTTACAATATATACAGCCCACCTGTTATCCTAACTCCCTGTGGGATTTCCCCTATCCATCGTCCCCAGCCCTCGCACGCCGTGTATTTGTAGATCACATATTGCAACCAGTAAGAGGGCTGAATTTTGAAATACCAGTACCACTCCTCCTACATGGCCTAGTTTGCGTAGTTAAGTCATTTGAACTAACACACAAAATAGACACAATATTGTGACTTTTAAATCTCTAGAAATCACAATTTTGTACTGGACAATGTCTGTGACCAGATGCTTATATGCACGCTTGTAAGACCATATTTTAATGATGACATTTGTATATGGGGACAAGGAAATTACACAAATTAGAAAAATAATTCTTATTCTTGAGCATATACTATATTTTGCTAATTATAAACACCACGCTTTGTCCTTATAATAAAAAATCTTACTGTAAAATGTTCAAAATATAAGCATTTAATTGGAGCTTGTGCTATGTTTAATATGTCTAACAAGTTTGTACCAAGTAATATATTAAATTTATTTAAGAAAATACCTGACATACATATTTATAGTACACAAGCAGTTATAGTTCAATTATTCAAATTAAAATTAATTTAAAATTAATTTAAATTATTCAAACCTTAAAATACAAAGCAATTATCCTCTTCCTTCTCTTGAATTGCATATTGCTAATTACAGTACTGTTGTTTAATTAATAAAGTTGTACTGTACTGTGTTGTCATAATGTTCACTATCAAATATAAAAGGTCATATATACTATTGCCAAAAACCTATATGTAAATGATATTAACCCTTTCCTTCGTCGACCAGCCAAAACTGCTCTCTGTTATTTTACTCTGTCAAATGCCAGACGATTTTACACATCAAGGGAGAGCATCTACATGTAGGTGGGAGAGGGTTAACCGGGCCTATCTAGTATCAGCAAAACCGCCCTCTCTCGCTTTGTTATTTTACTATGTCCAAATGCCAGATTATTTTACTCACCAATTAAAGGACAGCCTCAAGGCGTTAAGTCATATTCAGGGTTAGACCTTGGGAAGCGAGATCCCGCCAAGGAGGGCTGGCCCTCGTCGCATAACAAAAACAAATTTGTCAAATAATTAACTTGCTTAAATAATTGTCTCAGGGTGTGCAAGGTGTACAACCAGAAGAATTACAAATTGTAAGTATTTTTGATATGAATTGCAGTAAATTTGCAAGAGTGATCTACCACAATTTTTGTAAGTTGTATCAAGTTGTTCGATTTGACTACGCGTTTATGTAAAGGTCAGATCGAAGAGCATCTCCATAGTACAGGACTCCTTGAGCTATGTTTTGAAGAGTAACTCTTCAAATTATTTATCAAATTATCTACTGTATTTCTGGCAATTGTAATTTTGGCAACGAGCAATTTTGTTAGCCTCAAAAAAACCTTCATGTCTGAATTAAAATAACACTACATTCACACTCACTGTAATATTAAAAGTTAGATTAAAAGGTAGAACTGGGCTGCTGGCTGATTTTTCATATGCACAATTCACATCATTCAATGACAATCTCTTCAGAGATTTGTTGAAAGCAATACTAAGAATTATTGGATGGATTATATTATGAATACACGATGTGTCTATGGAATGGACATGGTGTGATGGTTCCAGACATATTTATATTTGCATGAAAGTGGTTGCAGAATTTAATTCAATATAATAATAAAGGCTGTCAGTTGTAACACAGCCACTATACAACAACATTCAATAAAAAATTGTCTAGTTTAAATGATAATAATAATAATAACTTTATTTATATAGCGCACTATTTCTATGAATATCCAACAGCGCTTTACAATATCAACAGTAATTACAATAATATTAAAGAAGGTTAAAATCAGGCTAATAATCTATACTGAAATCTAATAATATATACCAAGTTAGAAATGTCTAATTCAGTCCTATATTTCAGTTAGTAAAAATCCGTCTAAAAAGAAAAGTTTTGATCTCAGATTTAAAAATGTTAAGAGACCTGCAGCTTCTTATATCATCTGGCAAAGTGTTCAATAACGTGGGCGCAGTAAAAGAAAATGCTCTTTGTCCATAAGTTTTAAGGTTACATTTTGGTATTGCCAGTAATGATTTATTGGAAGAGCGCAATCTCCTCATAGGAATATAAGCAGTTAAAGTTCGCATAGGTAGTAAGAAGTACAATCTTAAAATCAATTATCTCAGCTATTGGCAACCAATGTAGTAAATAATATAGATGGATATGTTTCCTGTAAAGAGGTGAAAAATAGGTTTTAATGCTTACAAGAGGGTTATTAGTTACTATTTTTCCCCAAGACGCTCGTTTGTTCTTCTAATTGTGGTTCAGTTGGATAAAGATTTTCAGACATGTATATGCCAAAAAGGGTTGTCACATGTAGAAAGTAGCAAATCAAATGCACTGGAGATAAACAAACTAATGAGTTGCGAAAAGTTAAATCATCTGCTATTTTTACAGTCGATCAGCAAACACACTGAGGGGGAGGGAGAAATGAGAAGTCCAATATTAAAAGGGATTAGACGATAGTAAAGCAGTAAGAAACAAAAACTTGAAAGCAATGAAAGTGCATAAGCTAATATTAATAATAAAAAAGTTCTAAGCAAACTAAAATAACAAAAAACTTGTAGGAAATTAAATAAAAGAAAACGTTCGTTAAGACCAAGATGATGGGTGCCATGCAAGTTTAAAAGTGAGACGCTTCTCTTGCCGTTTGCGGTTATCGTTACCACCTGAGATGGGAATGATGGCACAGACTTTCATGTCTGAAACCAAAATAAATGTAGTTAAAATTACTACAAAAAATGTAGTTGTCCTGAACCTTTTATTTTAACTACGTTTTTGTAGTTAAAATAACTACTTTCAAATAACAGTATAAATAAATGTAGTTAAAATTACTACAAAAAATGTAGTTGTCCTGAACCTTTTATTTTAACTACGTTTTTGTAGTTAAAATAACTACTTTCAAATAACAGTGCAGACTGGATGAAGACCAAAATTAAGAGTGGCTTTGAAAACTGCTCATCATAATTTCAACGACTTGGTATCAGTGGTATAACCTTCAAAAACTGCGGTATGTCACGCTTGTCGCTTGAAAATTTACTGCAATTCATGTTCAAAATTTGTAGAATATGTATAAATATCTCTGATAATAAGCTCCCTTCTTGAGACAAGATGGCGTCAACTTCGAGTAATGATCGGCTGACAGTGGTAAGTTGTCGAAAAGGTAACAAACCTAACTTAACTTAACTTAACAACATAATAACAATATATCTGCGCAAGCGCAGATACAAAAACTAGATTCTAGAGGAAGTCATCAAGCTTCGCCTGATATTCATCAATCAGCAGTGGAATAATGCACCAATCAGGGTTTCCTTTAGAAGCGTTGATGATATATCACGACGTCATGGAAATTAGTAGATATCAGATAAATATGTAAATTTTATTGTTCCTTCAATTGAATAATTAAGCATAACCAAGAGCAGAACAAAATACAAAAAAAAGAAAAATTCTCGTTTTGTCTTCGCAAATCCTAGAGGAGAAGTCGACATGTTTTGTTTTCGTATTGACCTTGTGCCGCAAGTGAAAACGAAGTGACTGAAATCTCAGCACAAGGGGCTCACTTATAAAAACCCTTGAAAACAATGAGGTGATGTATTTTGTAACCTTCACTCTCCATAATCCCCTCGCCCGGCGGCACGAAGCGCCGTCCAGGGCCGAAGGCCCTGGGGCGAGGGTGCTAATCTTGACGGAATTTTTTCCCGCGCTTTTTTATGCAAGGGAAGTGAAAGTAGCCTTTATGTCGGAATATATATATATTTGTATGTATGGTAAACGATCCTTTATTGTTGCCGTGGTAACAAAGGAAAATTGGGGTTAGAGAGGGATAATTTGGCAGTCCAAGGGGTTAAGTTAGAATCATTAGGGTTAGGAATTGTGATTGGGACGTACGTACTATAAACGGCTTTTTGGTGGTTACATTTGGCGTTTAAATTTAAAATGACGTCAGCGCGACAAACGTACCTTTACGCCGCCATCCCCCCCCCCCCCGGAAAACCGAAAGCGTTTTTTTTTGGGGGGGGCGGTTTAAGAAGTTGTAGAACCTCTGGACTATTAAGCATCAAATTATACAGACTTTACCAGATGATTTCAAGCCGTAATTGTAGACTGCAGTGTTGACGGGCAAGAACAGATACAAATAAAGGTAAATAAATTAATAATTTCTCAAATAATGGATAATAATAGTACACTGCGAGTCTAGTTTTTTTGGTTAGGGTTAGTAATTTGGCTAGATTTAGGGTTAGGTTTAGGGTTTTGATGATATTAGGTTAGCATTTCGTCGTACGGCATGCAAATTTTGAAACATTTACATATTCAGATCTTTAGAAATATATTGAAATTAGCATAGCATGACCAGTAAAGTATTACTAACTTCTCGAGTGCCATTATAACTCGATAATCACACAAGACAAAGTTTCTTATTCCTTTTATAAAATAACACCATTAAATTAACACTAAAAGCCCATGAAAAATGCAGATTTAACTGTTATAAGCGGCGTTGCTATGTGCGTTGCTAGGAAACATGTTAGCGATTTTAGCGATGAAAATGTATCCAACGTTGCAGTTAAAACATTCTCTTGTGTTAGTACCTTGATTAGTCTTGTATCCAGGTATTCTTTGACTTCCTTTTGTGATTTACACTACGTCAAAAACGACAAAATCTACGCGAGGACACGTCAGCTTAGCTACTGTATGCTTTAATATTGACTTATAATGACACGGTTTTTTAGCTCAATCAGACAGCGTGTTGTCGCTCATTCACTTCTGATTATTTAATAATTCAACAAGCAGGTGAAGTGCACCCTTGATCAATGTGGTGATAATGTGATATAATTTACTGTAATGCATTGCATCAATGACAATGTTGTGCTTTTAATTTTTGTATGGGCGTAAAGGCATTTGTACATTTGAGTAGTGTAAACATACATTGTACATGTTTATAGACCTACACATGTTATGCCTGGCCTGGCCTCCAATTAATGTTTCTGGGGAAACACTTTTGTCCTTGGAATAGAACTGCATATGCAATGCCAGTTTTATATATATATTTAAGCTACTCTTGTTGAAGTGCTTTCTGAAGGATATATAAAGTAGATTTTATTAACATAGATTTTATTACATTTCTTACAAACAAACAATCAAATGTAAAATTAATATAATATGTGTGATCACTCGAACTAAAAGTATTACCTTCATCAACAAATCTGGCAACACACTAATTGGGCATGCACCACAAGAGCATTTATATGTGCATTTTTTTAAATTGGGTCTATAAAATATGATTCTGGACATATAAATTAAACAGCTTTATTCCCATATCATCATCTTGTAATCTGTTATAAATAGGGCTTCACTTTTGTAACTAATGTGTCATTTTGATAAAGGAGCAGGGTCCCGATACATTAAAAACTAAGCAAATGTGTTCAGAGTATTTTTTGAAGGTGCGGTATATAATGTTTATAAACCTGGACAGAAGAAGATATATGCCATAGAATCTGTTTATATGCCCTGGGATTATACAACTTAATTACTTCCAAAGGGGTTTGAGTGGGAGAGATTATAAACGGTATAGAAAAATGTTTCAAAATGCATAACAGGCAATTGTTGGCACTTTTTTACTCAAGTTTTTGCTTAATAATAATAGTAACAAATAATGTTGTAACTTAATAATAGTAACAAACATTAACTAGAATTTATAATAATGTGAAAAATGATGCCCTGTATTATATATAGCAAAACCTGCTAGACACGTTATGTAGCAGCCTCAAAATGATTAATTGTCAGTAGTGAGATACATGTAGTGTTTCTATCAAGTCCATTCGATTGGCAAATCAATGGGTTATTGATTTTTATCGGCTATTACGGTGGGCGAGGGGTTGTTGCGTACACGTATTTCTAGTAGCTCTAATAATATGATTTGAGATGTTTCTCGACTGTGATTGGCTGGTTGGAGTGCAATTTATCCCGAATAGCAGTGCAAAAATATGTAATAGCAGTGCAAAAATATGTAATAGCAGTGCAAAAATATGTATTAGTCTTTCCTGATTGGCTGAACAGCAATGAAAGCTGCAGCCTGCAGGTTGGGGAGCCAAACTTTTCAAATTAAAAACATGGCGGGAGTTTTGAGTAAACAAAGATTTCCAGAATTTCAATTGTCTGAAATTCAAGAATTGCAAAACAATGCAACGAATAAAAACACGGCTCCAAGTACTGCCTTTTGGGTGAACATTTTCAATGTTGGGCTAGGCAACGAGGCTTTCCTGAGGCAATTGAAAGTTACGAAACGATAGAGTTAGACGGCGTTTTGCAAAAGTTTATGCCGAAGTGCGTAACCAGAATGGAGATGAATACGAGGCGGATAGTCTTCGTGTGACGATAGCTGCCTTAGACCGGCATTTAAAACACCATGGATATCAACTGTCCATAATTCGTGACCGAGAGTGTGCTGCGTCTAAAAAAGTGGGCATGGTGGAAAACGCGGCAGCGGTTGCGGGTAGCGGGTAGCGGGTGCGGGTAGTGGCGCGGGAAAATGCGGCTATTACAATAATTTAAAAACGCGGCTATATACAATAATTTAATATACAGTCGTTCCATACAAATAGAATGGAATACGAGTCATATAACCTGTTCTATACAATCATTTTAATATGCAGTCGTGCCATACAAAATGAAATAGAATGGAACACGAGTCATAATGATATTAACTCGCTGCCAGCTTGGCACGTCATGCGGACATAAAACGTAACTTTAGCCTTTCTCTTCAGCCCAAAAACTACAACATTCAACGTTAAATATTTCTTCTGAATTCGCATAATAGTCCAGGTTTTACAGATATACGACTCCGTGGTTTAGTATTCCAGTCCGCATTTTACAGTAAGCTATATAATATAGAAAATCTGTAAAACGAAAATTATTCTATCTGTAATATGATCTTTGTGGCAAGCAGTTTTCTTTCGCGACCAAATCTCCAAGAGGTAAGCTGTAAGTATCTAGTGCCGATCTCGCGGTCGTTTGGAAAGCGTTTTCGGCATTGATGTGGCTTTTAAGCTACCAACTTTGAAGACAGTGTCACGGACGTTAAATAGCGATTTAGCGTCATTTAAGCTAAAGTTGGCAGCGAGTTAATATCATTATGACTCGTGTTCCACTCTATTTCATTTTGTATGGCACGACTGTATATTAAAATGATTGTATAAAACAGGTTATATGACTCGTGTTCCATTCTATTTGTATATGGAACGACTGTGTATTAAATTATTGTATATAGCCGCATTTTTAAATGATTGTATATAGCCGCATTTGTCCGCGCCACTACCCGCTACCCGCACCCGCTACCCGATACCCGCGTTTTCCACCATGCCTTTGGCAACATATTCATGTCCAAGTAAAATATTTCTGGCGACAAGATGCTACAGGGAAAGGCAAGACGGCTACGGCAGGAAGGAAGGGGAAACGAAACAACAAATTAGTATGGAGAGTTGACGGAACAAGAAGAGGAAGACTGCTGTGCGAAAGAGGAAAACTCGGCAATACAACGCCAGAAAGCTTTCTAAACACAATGTGGTGGATACTTTGGCAAAGACGACACTGGCTGTGAGTTCGTTGAATTTGTGGAAGGTTTGACGAAAACAAGAAATGGAGGGCTGTCGAAAAAGTGCCGAGATTTCACGCCGAAAATGTTTGCAACGGGCACTCATAGATGACCAGTATCGCTTTTTAAAGAGTATTTGTCTCGGCGACCAACGTCTTTGCAAACATCTGGTCCTTTCTACCCAGCTCTCGGTGAATTACAAACCCAAGGACGACGTGTGGTACAAAGCACAACCCATGGGAACTAACCGCATAAACGGTCGAAATGATGAAGCGTATCATCGCGGGTACATCGCTAGAGCAAAATCCAAAGAAGCTGATCAACAATTAGCCTTTTCTAATCCTAAGTCGTCCCATTTTGCAAAATGGGCGGTTATAAATATAAAATGGACAGTTCTAAAATTGAATTTTTAGCTTTTTAGAGGAAATGTTGAGTTGAAAAACCCTAACCAAAGTCTGACGTATAATATCATTGAAAATAATCTTATTTTGTAACGGCCAAAGGCATGCATTCAAAATTTTCTGTCCACTAATAGGTAGTCTGGGCAACTCATGAACACCATATTTTCTAAATATTTCCACATCACTTTCCCCAATAGCATGCCTCCCATCGCCTCTAAAATCGTCCAATTGGGGCCTAAATTCAACCAATTGAAGGCTGCCATCTTGGATAAATTGGGGAGCAAACTAACAAAGCTTGAATGAAACGTCTTGCTTCCAGACCTTTTTCTCATTTCGAGAACCTCGGTCTTGTTCTATATTTAATTTTTAAAAACCTTTATTTTCCTGCTACATTGATTATTGAAGCAGACTGTCAGTGAATTTTTACTAAGACTACGACGTAAATTTGTAACCCAGATGGAATCGTCTTTTTCCCTCCGGAAAAAGAAAATCACAAATGGAAAACAGAATAGAAACGTGCTTTTCAAGATAATTATTAAAGGGTAACGTTTGAAATATTGAAAATACCTTACTAAGGGACCGGTCATTAATTAAAGGGGGTGGCTGGTCCAAATTGTGGGAGGGTCACTAATTTTTATGCAGAGGAAAAAGGGGGGGGGGTCAGACAAATTTGTGCAAACAAAATATAAAGGATGCCCCTTGATACAACGATATTATGGTAACAGGAATATAATCAAAGGGGCACATTCTAATACTTAGTGTACAATAAATTTTCAATAGCTATTAGAAACAAGAGATATTGATATATGGTAGAAATTTTAAAAAGACAACACAAATTTGGGCTTCCATTGTGTCCAAAAAACTCTGGAAATATATTAATATATATATATTAATCATTCATCACGATCGTGGTCATTGTCATCATCACAAATGTACGGCACAAATTGTTAAATAGAGGTGGGAGGGGGCACCAAAAAATAAGCTTTACATAAGGGGAGGGTCAATTGAGCATGGTATATTTCATTTGCACCAGCCCTCCCGCCTTTAATGATTTTTATGATTGCCACACCATCATGGCGATTAGTCGAGTATATTTTAGCTCCCGGATTTTCTCGTTTTTACAACTGTTTTGTGCAACTTTTGATGGGCTGCTTCACCATAAAGGAAGATCTCAATATAATGGTTAAAACTGTGAGTGGTTGTGCCGCCGAGAATGCACGAGCCGTTAAAATACAACAGTTTGGCTATTTTGGTTTGGTCGCGGGTTTGGTACCGATACGCCACCCGTATTAGCCGTTATTTCAAATTTGGTCATTTCGTCGCCTATTGACAAGCTAAGTTATTTCATTTTATACCCTTTTGCGGGGATTTGTTTTTTAGTTCTACCATACAAGTTTTTCATTTATTCGTAGGGTAAATTTTTAAATAATTAAACATTTATATTGGCAGTTGTTTTGTATATCTTTTGTTTTGTGTATCCTAGCAACAACATTATTGATATTTTCGCTGTAAATATTGCCTCTTTCATTGCTAATCATATATAATTGGAATCGCCTGGTCTTCCTCTATCCAGTAATATTCATTTGCAAAGCTAGATCTGAGTTCTTGTTTTTTTAGTTATTTTGTTTTTTGTATGCGACGTCTCGCGAATATTATTAATGATTTGTTGATCTTCGTCTGACGTTAACTCGCTGCCTCTTTTTTGCATTAGATAGCGTTTTGCCGCAAGTTTTCTGATTCCTCAATAATTTGAAATCGATCGCTCGACCTTTATACACATCTTGGCGAACTTTCGCTGTGTTAGGCCATTTTATTTTGTTTTTATATGATTTTTGCGTCCACTGTCCTAATGGACAGTGGACACTATGTCATGGGCTAAATTTTGCGGGGTCAATAAATGTTTGATACAATCACGTGATTGTGTTACGAAAGTAGAGCGAATATTTACGGATTTTAGCGAACATTTTAGCGAACGGCTTTTAGTTGCAAATCTGCAACTGCAAGCCGAGTTATTTGGAGACAACGGCTTTGAATTTTTGGTTTCCTAAATTCCCAGTGGTTTCGATTGTGTTGTTATTCGTTTCCATTTTGTTGGTGTTCAAGGTAAGATACTTTGTCTTTTCGCAGGGTTTTCTTCTACATAATTAGAAAGTCTTAACAGCAGTGGTACATAAACCTGATGGTAGTACAGCATTTTAATAAACAAAACTACTGTTTCATTCGAACATGTGTATCGCAGTGATTTAGCTGATCCAAGATCGGTAAATAAAACACATTTATATAAAATAACATTAACATTGTATTCCAGAAATTATGTACCAAGACGAGCTGCAATCTCCTTTGGTTTGAGAAAATTAATATCAATATGTGAACCCATTCTCGCACGGTATTGTTCATTTGTCACTCCCATATTTGGGTTATAAATACAAATATAAAATATACAGACATGAATAATTAATATATGTAGAGTTGAAGGATATACTGTAGTTTTATAAATACAAATATAAATATACAGTACATGAATAATTAATATATGTAGAGTTGAAGGATATAGTTTTATAAATACAAATATAAATATACTGTACTGTGCATGAATAATTAATATATGTTGTGTTGAAGGATATAGTTTTATAAATACAAATATAAATATACCATACATGAATAATTAATATATGTAGAGTTGAAGGATATAGTTTTATAAATACATATATAAATATACTGTACATGAATAATTAATATATGTAGAGTTGAAGGTTATATAGTTACATCTATAATTATGTAATATAATAAATATGAATTGAAAAATCAATTGTATAAGTACACATATTTTCTAATCCTGCCTCCACTATTGATAAGAAAAATTGTCTGGCATTAACATCAGTAAAATTATAAGAGTACTGGAAGTTCATATGCTACCAATAAATTGTGTGAGACAAAATACTGATGTTTCAAGCAAGATCTTAGATGCCTCTATGAGATTTAAAAAGATCTTACTAAAAGCAAGCATAATTTTGCAGTACACCAAAGCTGACAGTAGAGGCAGAACTAAATTAACCGTTAAGCATAATTAATTTTATAGACAGTATTTACATATTATTACTGGCTTTCTTCAACTGTTTATATAAAGCTTTCTTTCTTTGAGTATGCCGACTTCGTTTGTACTTATTAACAATATCCTTAATAAAATAAAAAGACCTAACACTATAATATATGATCATTTAACAATATTTTCTAAACACAAAGAATGACATTCATTTGATATTTCTACATCACAATTTTCAATAATTTTGCACCACAAGCTTTTCACAAGAGCAGAAATCATTAGACTTCATACATTATTTTCTCTACTTATAGATTACTAAGACAAGTAATTCTGTCTTTATTTGTCTGCTTTCTAAAAACTAATTCAACACCTCAGCAATGCTAGTAACCCATCAATGGCAAGCCCAAAGTCCACCTCTTCATATTATGAGAAAATGTACCAATATGCCTCTGTCAATCTTCTCATTGATGATATCAAGACTTCAATTTCTTGTTCCTGCTGTAATTCCATCTTGAGCAGTTTTTGCTTTTGTGGTATATTCACCATAATATTATATACATGTAGCTAGCCAATTTATAACACAGGGCCAAATTCCTGAGAAGATCACAACAATACTAAATTAAATTGACATGGCACTTAGAATTATTAAGAACATTCCAGATAAGGCTGTGAGGGTATAGTTGCTAAGGCTAAACTAAATCAAGCAAGAAATTGTAGAGCAAAAATCGTAAATTAAACTACATTATGAAATAATTTCCATCAAACCATAAATTATGCATAACCAAAACTTAAGTCATACAACTTGTATGAAAGAAAATATTTAAATAAACAAATATAACCTCAGGGTTAGATATTTATTTTTCCATTATCAGCTTCTTCAAGAAATTTCCAATCAAGTGTTCACAAAGGTGGATGCATGAGCATTAATTTTCTATGAAACAAAAACTAAGTTTGTCTTATTTGAAAGAACTCTTAAAATAATATTTTTTATTTTTATTTCACTTAGTTCTTGAGATATTTACACTTACCGTATGTCATATATTGCAAAATTTATTATATCTTTAAGATTATTGGATGAAATCACTTCAAACTTTGCATGTGCATATAGACCACTAACATGAAGAACATTGTTCAAGTTTTAATATTACAGTAAAAGTATAGGTCCCAGACCTCTACATCTCTTTGAAAAAATCCTCATTATCTGATATAGTAGCAAAATGCTAAACCCCAGGCGATGATCAAGGTTTACCGTTAGGATTAGACTTTCATTTATTTTTCTTATGGCGGCCATCTTGCTCTCGTAGGGAACTGAGACAAATGTACAGTAACTTACGTAGCTCCTCCATTGTCCGCCATCTTGGCTTCATTCCATGACCTCAAGATCTCACTCTAGATATATATATATAGAGCCCACTAGTATGTACATGCAAAGTTTAAGTGATTTCATTCAATAACATTAAAGATATATACAATCTTCCAATATGTTAAAATGTTGTATACAAGTGTGACCTCATAGACCATTCATTTGAATATATTCACATAAGTGTAAATGTCTCAAGAACTAAGTAAAATATAGAAAAGCTGTAAATTGCTACTATTTATTATTTTAAGAGTTATTTCAAATAAGACAAAGTAACTTAATTTTCGTTTCATACGTATTTTAAGAACATAATCTTTTTGTCGCTGTACGAATGGAAAATTGTTTTCCAGTTCATCGTTTTTCCAGTTAATTCCATACAACTCCCGAAGAAAGTTGTCGTATCTTTCGTTCTTTTAATTTTCAATAACATATTATTATTGATCATTTCGACAAACGAATCACGTGGTGGCAGCTGAAAAACCTCTCGAATGTGTTCCTGCTTGTAAAGTTTCTCAGTTCAACCATGTGTTTACTTCCACAATACCACCTTCCGATTTGCAGACTTTCTTGCAGAAATTGCAAGGCAATTTCTTATTTATTACCTTTACCCTAGTTACCTAGATTAAATTAAATGTGAGCAATCGTAAATTCTTTCAAAAATATATCGATTAATTACTTACTTCTTCAAGTGAGTATTACTTCGAAGTTCGAACTGAACTTCCTCCACTTCCATATCAAGCAGCTCAATTGTCTGCTAATAAATCCTCATCAAACGCAGAATCAGAGCTTTCCGAACATTCAAATTCTACCCTCTCCTGTACTTCCATCTATGCGACACTTGTCGACGCTATCAATTCACTAAAACTTTTTGAAAACGCGATTTATTCAAAGATTCGTGCTTTCTGCAAAGCCGATATAACTATACCAATTCCAGCTTTGATACACCTTCGTGGACGCATGTACGCAATGCGTACCTATTTTTTAAACTTGAAGACGAATGCATTTAATGGCTTCATCAAATCGGTTTCAGTTAATAAAGGGTTGGAAGGGCCCTATAGCCGTGGTGAAGGCAACCTTTCTAGGAGAAGGAAAACTCTGAATATAAACCATCATTATCATTGTGGGAAAGGGTAGGAAGAGCTCTTAGTCTTGGTTGATAATCTTCCTAGTGATGGTATCACGATAAAACACCTGGGTTCCTGCTCCCAAAAACAGGTTTGTGTTAGGAATGGCATCCAGCAGTAAAACTTTGCTTCAAACTCATGATGATACAACTTAACAATAATAAATACCGCCTTGCTCGTCGCGTGGGTAAACAAGGAGCACGTCCCTCAGTGAGTTACCAGGCTGGTGTCGAAAAATATGCTACTGGTAAACCAGCCACTTGGAAAGCTGCGATTATCCCAGTACTGCACGCCCTACTGTCAAATTCACAAAACTTCCCAAAAAGTCAAGCAAGCTGATAAATATCAAATTTGAGAAACAGAAAACGAAATGTCTTCCACGTCTACGTTTTGCTGTGTGGAACGCACATTCAATCAACAAGAAATCTGCCTCCATTTGTGACTTTATAATTTCAAAGCGAATTGATGTTCTTGCGGTTACTGAAACCTGGCTTTCTAACAAAATGCAGCTGCTACTACCATAGCTGAAATTATCAATACCTTACAAGATTACAAGTTTCTACATTTGCCAAGATCCCATACGAAAGGAGGTGGAGTTGGGGTATTCCTTCGCAAGGGTTTCACCGTAAATGAAAATGATGTCTTAACGTTTGCGTCAATGGAATATATGGATATTTCCATATCATCGTTTCAAACGCATATTCGCCTCATCACAGTTTATAGACCTCCCCCATCTCGTAAGAACAAACTTACGACATCCATGTTCTTCAAGGAATTTTCTACGCTTTTAGAAGAGTTAGTTGTTGTTCCGGGTTATTTGTTAATTGCTGGGGATTTCAATTTCTATATGGATGTTATTAATGATGACGATGCTACTAGGTTTACGGAACTCCTGGATTCAGCAGGTTTACAACAAAGAGTTACTGGTATGACTCATCGATGTGGCCCGGCACACACTGGAACTTATTATCGATCGTCAGGAGGATAGTTTGCTGTCTACTGCCATGGAGATCGTCTCTGATTTACCTTCAGATCACAGTGCTGTTGTTTGCAGCATGGATTTTCCGAGACCCAAATCATCTAAAAAAGTTATTAATCATCGCGATTTACGTCGTATAGACTTACAGACATGCGAAAAGATATCCTTGACTCGCAATTCATTAGTTCGTCCGTATCAGATGTGAACAAACGTATCAAATTGTCTGAGCTTTTGGACAAACACGCACCCAAACGTACACGCTCAATAACCCTTCGACCAAATGCTCCATGGTTTAATGATAGTTTAAGAGTTATGAAGAAACAAAAACGACAGTTTTAGCGTAAATTTCTCTCTACACGCCTTCAGGTTCATCATCAATTGCACAAGGAACAATGTTGTATATACGCAAAGGCAATTGATTTAGCAAAAACAGAATATTATAAGGCAAAGATATCTAACTCTGATCAGAATCAGCTATTTCACATGATTGAGGGCATGTTCCGAGTAAAATCTATTCCTTTATTACCATAACATGATTCTTCGTATGACCTGGCTGATGCTTTTAGTTGTTATTTTTCATCTAAGATTCAGTTACTTCGAGATAAATTTACAAGTACACATGAGTCAGTTAAAAAGCTATCTATAGCAGTTGCCTCTCCTTGTTGTAAAAGCTCACTCAGTGAATTTGCTGCTGTATCTGAAAGCTTTGTCTGCAACACTATCAAACAGTACTCGTCTAAGTCCTGTGCCTTATATAGATCATGTACCTACACATCTGCTAAAGGAATCTCTTGACGTGTTAGCTGCCCCAATTACTGACATTATCAATTCATCTTTATCCACAGGAGTATTTCCTCTTTCACTTAACTCTTTCGCTACGGCTGAAAAACATCAAAAATTGAACGACCACGTTGTTCTATTGATATCTCTTGAAATAACCATAACTGTTGCGAAAGCTATACATTTTCTGGAAGCCCAATAAACCGGCTTTTACTTGTTCTTTTAAATTTCCCGAACAAAACACATTATGTTAATATAAATTAGCATTAATTATCATAAATCAGGTTGAAAAATTTACATTTTTCTAGAAAAGGCCATCTTGCACGCCCGCGTAGCATCTTGAAAACTCAAAATGCCACCAATCGCAGAGTTGTTTATGAAATCAAATCAAACTTGGCGTGTGCGTGGATTTCATGTTCCTGGCGCTTGTCGAATTTCAATTTTTAATCTTGCGTTACCGTGTGCCGTGTTTTTCGATTGACGACTTTGCGGGTCTTCAACGACCCGTTTTAACTGCGCCGGTCGGGAAAGAGTTAAGAAAGGTCTCATCTGCCCATCTATTAAAAAACCTACTAGTGATAAAGAGCTATTCCCTAACTATAGACCTATTACTAACGTGGCTTTCTTGTCAAAAGTATTAGAGCGGATTGCTGCCAGACAGACAACAGACTATCTTGTTGAGAATAACCTCCTTGCAAAAATGCAATCTGCATATAGACTCTTATATAGCACAGATACAGCAGTTCTGCGTGTTTTCAATAACATCCTTAATGCACTTGATGAAAATCAGGAAGTAGTGTTGGTACTGTTGGACTTATCATCTGCGTTCGACACCATTGACCACACCGTTCTATTGGAGAGACTTCAGCATCGTTATGGGTTTAGTGGAAGTGTACTAGCCTGGTATCACTCATACCTTTCTGATCGGGTACAGTCAGTTATGGTGAAGAATACGCATTCCTCAAACAAACCATTGCGATATCGTGTACCTCAGGGTTCTGTACTGGGTCCACTTCTCTTTTCACTCTTCTTTGCGCCATTGGAAGATGTTATCAAAGCCCATGGCCTTTATTGCATAATGTACGCTGATGACACACAGCTGTATATACCTATAAAATATCCACGTGATCAACCTGCTGCACTAGAAAAACTTGAGTTATGTATTAAGGACATCACCAACTGGTGTACTATGAATGGTCTTATATGCAATCCGAGTAAAACCGAGATTGTCCATCTATCATCACGTTTTATGCATTGTGAACCAATGCCAAAAATATGTGTCAATGATGTGAAAATCCAACCGGCTCGGATTGCACGTGATCTCGGTGTTGCTGTAGATAGACATCTAAAATTAAATACTCATGTAAATAACATCTGTAAATCGGCCACTTTTTCTATCAGAAATATCGGCAAGATCAGGAAATATTTGAGTAAAAAGGAGTGTGAGAAGTTGGTGCATGCATTCATAACATCAAAACTTGACAGCTGTAATAGCATCCTATATGGCTCACCAGAAGCTGAAATGAGCAAGTTACAGCGAATTCAAAATACAGCTGCAAGACTTATCACGGGGGTTAAAAAATCGGAGCATATCTCCCCTGTGCTTCGTATCTTCACTGGTTGCCGGTGAGATCAAGGATTTTATTTAAGATACTAATAATTACTTTCAAGGCTTTGCATGTGCCAGGCGCCTGTTTATATTACTGATTTGCTAAATAAATATAAACCTACTCGTGCTTTGAGATCATCAGACCGTAATCTGCTACTGGAGCCAAAATCCAAAACGGTGACTCATGGATTCATGACAGAGCGTTCTCGGTTTCGGCACCAAAACTGTGGAATTCATTACCACAGGAAATTAGAAGCTTTGATATGTTGGGTAATTTTAAGTCTGCAGTTAAGACTTTTCTTTTTTTAAATTAATAGTTTTTTTGTTCATAGTGGTAATATATGTAGTAGGCTTTATCTTATAATGAAACTGTAATAAGTTTTATAAGTAAATTTAAGAATATATTGTTGTAAGAGCATTGAGACTATTGTATAATGCTCCTAATACGTCTATTATTATTATTATTATTATTATTATTATTTAATTAATGACCGGTCCCTAACCTTAGTAATTACCTATACGAATTGAAAGGATTGAAGCAAACCTGGAGTCAAATCATGGTAATTTTCTTCGCAGATTTGCAAAAAAAAATTACTGTCAATTTCGATGTTATTTTTTAAAATTTCTTTGTAATTTTACACACTGTAGACTGTATGTTTATAAAAAGTTTAAATCAGCTTTGTTGATTTCTTGTTCGTAGTATTCTTTTATATTTCCGTTCGAAATTCATATAACTGATAATGACTGTAGAACTATAGAAATAATCTACTACAGTGCAGCATTTGCAATGTCACTCGTACTGTAATTAATTTACAAAAATCGCTACTAAAGTAAGATCAGTAAATATTGGAAGGCAGTTTCATATTGTGAATCTTTATACGAGCACAAGTAAAATAATTTCCAGCATATATCTTTTTCTTTTTTGTTGTTTGATTGTGCATCTGATTGACCTGAGTTCATGTGCTGGATTATTTCATTGTACACTGTAAATTCAAAAGAGTCATTTTGACCCCTTTGAAGGAGTCATTTTTTTGACCCCAGGACGACACCTCGAAGGAGTCATTTTGACTCCTTTTTGGCCTACTCCTTTAAAGAGTCATTTCTACCCTTTACAAGAGTCATTTTGACACCTTCGAAGGAGTCATTTTGACACCTTTGAAGGAGTCATTTTGACACCTTTGAAGGAGTCATTTTGACACCTTTGAAGGAGTCATTTTGACACCTTTGAAGGAGTCATTTCTACTCTTATGTAGGGTCAGACGACACCTTTAAAGGAGTCATTTTAACTCTTCTTTTGGGTCATTTTTACTCTTATGTAGGGAGACGACACCTTTGAAGGAGTCATTTTGACACTTCTTTTGGGTCACTTCTACTCTTATGTAGGGTCAGACGGCACCTTCGAAGGAGTCATTTTGACTCTTCTTTTTGGTCATTTTTACTCTTATGTAGGGAGACGACACCTTTGAAGGAGTCATTTTGACATTTCTTTTGGGTCACTTCTACTCTTATGTAGGGTCAGACGGCACCTTCGAAGGAGTCATTTTGACTCTTCTTTTTGGTCAGTTCTACACTTATGTAGGGTCAGACGACACCTTTTAAGGAGTCAATTTTATCCTTTTTTGGGCCATTTCTACTCCTTTGAAGAGTCATTGGTACCCTTTATGAAGTTAATTCTACTCTATAACAAGTTGTGCAAATTAACAATGTTATTTGAATGATTCCTGTAATTTGAATGATACATGCATATTGCATATACACAGAAACAAAAATAGAGATTGTGTAAAATAGTTTATTAACTAAATATGTCAATATTTTCAATAATTTATTAACTAAATATGTCAACAACATACTATACTGGCAGGTTTTAAAATCTACTTTTAAAGCATATTTCTCAATAGTACATTATCGTTCCTAATCAAGGTAAACCTGATATTATCATGCCCAATTAATGGATATTCAAACAACTGGCCCAGATTAACATCTTGTTTTAGGAACTCACACATATTTCACTAAAAGCCCATTTAAAACTAAGTAACGATATTCGGTTGAAACACTACATTTGTTTATTTCCTGCTAATCTGTGGACCTACAATCCTGGCCAAAAGTAGCTGGGACACAGTCACATTTATTACCTACTCAAGTTTTACTAAATTCTATTATCACACATGTGAACCCATACCCCCCCCTTCCCCCCTACAATGTTGAATAAAATGGATGCAATGTAACTATGAGAATTATGTGTGCGTTGTCGTTTGAAACACCAAAAAATTCAACATTGATGGGGGGAGGGGGGGGGGGAGGGGCTGGATTTTTCAAGAACTCAACAACACTGTCCCAGGACTTTTGGCCATGATTGTCTGAATAATGACACAATTCAAAATGAATAAAAATCGGGATAAAATATGAAAGATAATTACATGTGTCAACAATGTCGTCACATGAAAATGTACATGATAAGAATATGCATCAGAATTGCGAAGTAAGCAACTTCAATTAGAACACAATTACGTTAATAATTAAAAGATTGTAGTGACGTCAAGGTAATTGAGCCATGAATTTGGTCAAAAGGATTAAAGGCAAGAGAAGAGTAATGAAATGTAATGCATTATCAGCAGAGCAAACATCGTTTGCACGATGTTTGCGAGAGGATACAGACATTGAGGCGGAGCTTCTTAAGATTTCTGCTCGGTCTCCAGATATCAATCGCATTGAGAATATCTGTCATCGTGCGAAGTGGCGTTTACGTGAGGAGGTCATAAATAGAAATATCGTGTCAGAGTCGTTTGAACAATTTCAAGAAAGAGTGATTGAATGTTTGCGTAGCATGCCTATCGATGTAATAGATCTAACGGTTGAAAGTATGCCAAAGCGAATAGAAATTATGGTTAAAACAAAAGGCTATAGAAACAAATACTGATGACATATGATATGAACCTGTTATTATTAACATTATTAAATAGTGTGTGCGCTCGACGCAACAGTTCTCAGCAACAGTGCTCAGTGGAATGTATGTAAATTCGTGTTATATATGTGATGTAATATACCAAAAAATATTAAATTTGTCTTAGCTATTTTACGTCTCCATACAAGTGCGGTATTTCGTCGACCAAGTGTAATTTTGCGTGATTTCTGACAGTGCTCACCACAATCCTATCTAAAAGTAAAGTAAGGTTAGTTATTATTTCAGCACACTTTGGTGAGCACTGTGGAAAATACATGAAAACGAAGTATAATCCGCACGGAATATACGTGAGATTATCGCAGAGATATTGAGAAACAGGTTTCGCAGATTAAAGTCGTATATGCGCCAAAACTTTCTATGTATTTACAACATATATAGGCGAGCACTGTACATGAGCACTGTTTATTATATTTATTGAAAGTACGTAGTGTTGACAACCGAACAGATCAAATGTCACTGTTGTCGAAAATGAACTTGGCAAAACAGTGAAACGGAGTGTGATGTAGAGGGGTTTAGTGACTAGTGATTTAACGGATTTATTATTTTAACGGTTTAGTTTATTCCAAATATAACGTACATGTATCCCTCCAATCCATATTATTTTAGTTCATTTAATTTCATTATTTAGTTGACGACTATGTAAGTAATAGTGTAATATAGTGCTGTTTCATTTTGTTTTATTCAATCTCTTTTTCAACAATTTTTTTATGTTAATTGTTTCAGACAATCCTGGCCAAAAGTAGCTGGGACACAGTCACATTTATTACCTACTCAAGTTTTACTAAATTCTATTATCACACATGTGAACCCATACCCCCCCCCCCCTTCCCCCCTACAATGTTGAATAAAATGGATGCAATGTAACTATGAGAATTATGTGTGCGTTGTCGTTTGAAACACCAAAAAATTCAACATTGATGGGGGGAGGGGGGGGGGGGGGAGGGGCTGGATTTTTCAAGAACTCAACAACACTGTCCCAGGACTTTTGGCCATGATTGTCTGAATAATGACACAATTCAAAATGAATAAAAATCGGGATAAAATATGAAAGATAATTACATGTGTCAACAATGTCGTCACATGAAAATGTACATGATAAGAATATGCATCAGAATTGCGAAGTAAGCAACTTCAATTAGAACACAATTACGTTAATAATTAAAAGATTGTAGTGACGTCAAGGTAATTGAGCCATGAATTTGGTCAAAAGGATTAAAGGCAAGAGAAGAGTAATGAAATGTAATGCATTATCAGCAGAGCAAACATCGTTTGCACGATGTTTGCGAGAGGATACAGACATTGAGGCGGAGCTTCTTAAGATTTCTGCTCGGTCTCCAGATATCAATCGCATTGAGAATATCTGTCATCGTGCGAAGTGGCGTTTACGTGAGGAGGTCATAAATAGAAATATCGTGTCAGAGTCGTTTGAACAATTTCAAGAAAGAGTGATTGAATGTTTGCGTAGCATGCCTATCGATGTAATAGATCTAACGGTTGAAAGTATGCCAAAGCGAATAGAAATTATGGTTAAAACAAAAGGCTATAGAAACAAATACTGATGACATATGATATGAACCTGTTATTATTAACATTATTAAATAGTGTGTGCGCTCGACGCAACAGTTCTCAGCAACAGTGCTCAGTGGAATGTATGTAAATTCGTGTTATATATGTGATGTAATATACCAAAAAATATTAAATTTGTCTTAGCTATTTTACGTCTCCATACAAGTGCGGTATTTCGTCGACCAAGTGTAATTTTGCGTGATTTCTGACAGTGCTCACCACAATCCTATCTAAAAGTAAAGTAAGGTTAGTTATTATTTCAGCACACTTTGGTGAGCACTGTGGAAAATACATGAAAACGAAGTATAATCCGCACGGAATATACGTGAGATTATCGCAGAGATATTGAGAAACAGGTTTCGCAGATTAAAGTCGTATATGCGCCAAAACTTTCTATGTATTTACAAACATATATAGGCGAGCACTGTACATGAGCACTGTTTATTATATTTATTGAAAGTACGTAGTGTTGACAACCGAACAGATCAAATGTCACTGTTGTCGAAAATGAACTTGGCAAAACAGTGAAACGGAGTGTGATGTAGAGGGGTTTAGTGACTAGTGATTTAACGGATTTATTATTTTAACGGTTTAGTTTATTCCAAATATAACGTACATGTATCCCTCCAATCCATATTATTTTAGTTCATTTAATTTAATTTCATTATTTAGTTGACGACTATGTAAGTAATAGTGTAATATAGTGCTGTTTCATTTTGTTTTATTCAATCTCTTTTTCAACAATTTTTTTATGTTAATTGTTTCAGACAATCCTGGCCAAAAGTAGCTGGGACACAGTCACATTTATTACCTACTCAAGTTTTACTAAATTCTATTATCACACATGTGAACCCATACCCCCCCCCCCCTTCCCCCCTACAATGTTGAATAAAATGGATGCAATGTAACTATGAGAATTATGTGTGCGTTGTCGTTTGAAACACCAAAAAATTCAACATTGATGGGGGGAGGGGGGGGGGGAGGGGCTGGATTTTTCAAGAACTCAACAACACTGTCCCAGGACTTTTGGCCATGATTGTCTGAATAATGACACAATTCAAAATGAATAAAAATCGGGATAAAATATGAAAGATAATTACATGTGTCAACAATGTCGTCACATGAAAATGTACATGATAAGAATATGCATCAGAATTGCGAAGTAAGCAACTTCAATTAGAACACAATTACGTTAATAATTAAAAGATTGTAGTGACGTCAAGGTAATTGAGCCATGAATTTGGTCAAAAGGATTAAAGGCAAGAGAAGAGTAATGAAATGTAATGCATTATCAGCAGAGCAAACATCGTTTGCACGATGTTTGCGAGAGGATACAGACATTGAGGCGGAGCTTCTTAAGATTTCTGCTCGGTCTCCAGATATCAATCGCATTGAGAATATCTGTCATCGTGCGAAGTGGCGTTTACGTGAGGAGGTCATAAATAGAAATATCGTGTCAGAGTCGTTTGAACAATTTCAAGAAAGAGTGATTGAATGTTTGCGTAGCATGCCTATCGATGTAATAGATCTAACGGTTGAAAGTATGCCAAAGCGAATAGAAATTATGGTTAAAACAAAAGGCTATAGAAACAAATACTGATGACATATGATATGAACCTGTTATTATTAACATTATTAAATAGTGTGTGCGCTCGACGCAACAGTTCTCAGCAACAGTGCTCAGTGGAATGTATGTAAATTCGTGTTATATATGTGATGTAATATACCAAAAAATATTAAATTTGTCTTAGCTATTTTACGTCTCCATACAAGTGCGGTATTTCGTCGACCAAGTGTAATTTTGCGTGATTTCTGACAGTGCTCACCACAATCCTATCTAAAAGTAAAGTAAGGTTAGTTATTATTTCAGCACACTTTGGTGAGCACTGTGGAAAATACATGAAAACGAAGTATAATCCGCACGGAATATACGTGAGATTATCGCAGAGATATTGAGAAACAGGTTTCGCAGATTAAAGTCGTATATGCGCCAAAACTTTCTATGTATTTACAACATATATAGGCGAGCACTGTACATGAGCACTGTTTATTATATTTATTGAAAGTACGTAGTGTTGACAACCGAACAGATCAAATGTCACTGTTGTCGAAAATGAACTTGGCAAAACAGTGAAACGGAGTGTGATGTAGAGGGGTTTAGTGACTAGTGATTTAACGGATTTATTATTTTAACGGTTTAGTTTATTCCAAATATAACGTACATGTATCCCTCCAATCCATATTATTTTAGTTCATTTAATTTCATTATTTAGTTGACGACTATGTAAGTAATAGTGTAATATAGTGCTGTTTCATTTTGTTTTATTCAATCTCTTTTTCAACAATTTTTTTATGTTAATTGTTTCAGACAATCCTGGCCAAAAGTAGCTGGGACACAGTCACATTTATTACCTACTCAAGTTTTACTAAATTCTATTATCACACATGTGAACCCATACCCCCCCCCCCCCCATCCCCCCAACAATGTTGAATAAAATGGATGCAATGTAACTATGAGAATTATGTGTGGGTTGTCGTTTGAAACACCAAAAAATTCAACATTTTTGGGGGGAGGGGGGGGGGGAGGGGGGGGGGGGGGGGGGGGGGGGGGGAGGGGCTGGATTTTTCAAGAACTCAACAACACTGTCCCAGGACTTTTGGCCATGATTGTCTGAATAATGACACAATTCAAAATGAATAAAAATCGGGATAAAATATGAAAGATAATTACATGTGTCAACAATGTCGTCACATGAAAATGTACATGATAAGAATATGCATCAGAATTGCGAAGTAAGCAACTTCAATTAGAACACAATTACGTTAATAATTAAAAGATTGTAGTGACGTCAAGGTAATTGAGCCATGAATTTGGTCAAAAGGATTAAAGGCAAGAGAAGAGTAATGAAATGTAATGCATTATCAGCAGAGCAAACATCGTTTGCACGATGTTTGCGAGAGGATACAGACATTGAGGCGGAGCTTCTTAAGATTTCTGCTCGGTCTCCAGATATCAATCGCATTGAGAATATCTGTCATCGTGCGAAGTGGCGTTTACGTGAGGAGGTCATAAATAGAAATATCGTGTCAGAGTCGTTTGAACAATTTCAAGAAAGAGTGATTGAATGTTTGCGTAGCATGCCTATCGATGTAATAGATCTAACGGTTGAAAGTATGCCAAAGCGAATAGAAATTATGGTTAAAACAAAAGGCTATAGAAACAAATACTGATGACATATGATATGAACCTGTTATTATTAACATTATTAAATAGTGTGTGCGCTCGACGCAACAGTTCTCAGCAACAGTGCTCAGTGGAATGTATGTAAATTCGTGTTATATATGTGATGTAATATACCAAAAAATATTAAATTTGTCTTAGCTATTTTACGTCTCCATACAAGTGCGGTATTTCGTCGACCAAGTGTAATTTTGCGTGATTTCTGACAGTGCTCACCACAATCCTATCTAAAAGTAAAGTAAGGTTAGTTATTATTTCAGCACACTTTGGTGAGCACTGTGGAAAATACATGAAAACGAAGTATAATCCGCACGGAATATACGTGAGATTATCGCAGAGATATTGAGAAACAGGTTTCGCAGATTAAAGTCGTATATGCGCCAAAACTTTCTATGTATTTACAACATATATAGGCGAGCACTGTACATGAGCACTGTTTATTATATTTATTGAAAGTACGTAGTGTTGACAACCGAACAGATCAAATGTCACTGTTGTCGAAAATGAACTTGGCAAAACAGTGAAACGGAGTGTGATGTAGAGGGGTTTAGTGACTAGTGATTTAACGGATTTATTATTTTAACGGTTTAGTTTATTCCAAATATAACGTACATGTATCCCTCCAATCCATATTATTTTAGTTCATTTAATTTCATTATTTAGTTGACGACTATGTAAGTAATAGTGTAATATAGTGCTGTTTCATTTTGTTTTATTCAATCTCTTTTTCAACAATTTTTTTATGTTAATTGTTTCAGACAATCCTGGCCAAAAGTAGCTGGGACACAGTCACATTTATTACCTACTCAAGTTTTACTAAATTCTATTATCACACATGTGAACCCATACCCCCCCCCCTTCCCCCCTACAATGTTGAATAAAATGGATGCAATGTAACTATGAGAATTATGTGTGCGTTGTCGTTTGAAACACCAAAAAATTCAACATTGATGGGGGGAGGGGGGGGGGAGGGGAGGGGCTGGATTTTTCAAGAAACTCAACAACACTGTCCCAGGACTTTTGGCCATGATTGTCTGAATAATGACACAATTCAAAATGAATAAAAATCGGGATAAAATATGAAAGATAATTACATGTGTCAACAATGTCGTCACATGAAAATGTACATGATAAGAATATGCATCAGAATTGCGAAGTAAGCAACTTCAATTAGAACACAATTACGTTAATAATTAAAAGATTGTAGTGACGTCAAGGTAATTGAGCCATGAATTTGGTCAAAAGGATTAAAGGCAAGAGAAGAGTAATGAAATGTAATGCATTATCAGCAGAGCAAACATCGTTTGCACGATGTTTGCGAGAGGATACAGACATTGAGGCGGAGCTTCTTAAGATTTCTGCTCGGTCTCCAGATATCAATCGCATTGAGAATATCTGTCATCGTGCGAAGTGGCGTTTACGTGAGGAGGTCATAAATAGAAATATCGTGTCAGAGTCGTTTGAACAATTTCAAGAAAGAGTGATTGAATGTTTGCGTAGCATGCCTATCGATGTAATAGATCTAACGGTTGAAAGTATGCCAAAGCGAATAGAAATTATGGTTAAAACAAAAGGCTATAGAAACAAATACTGATGACATATGATATGAACCTGTTATTATTAACATTATTAAATAGTGTGTGCGCTCGACGCAACAGTTCTCAGCAACAGTGCTCAGTGGAATGTATGTAAATTCGTGTTATATATGTGATGTAATATACCAAAAAATATTAAATTTGTCTTAGCTATTTTACGTCTCCATACAAGTGCGGTATTTCGTCGACCAAGTGTAATTTTGCGTGATTTCTGACAGTGCTCACCACAATCCTATCTAAAAGTAAAGTAAGGTTAGTTATTATTTCAGCACACTTTGGTGAGCACTGTGGAAAATACATGAAAACGAAGTATAATCCGCACGGAATATACGTGAGATTATCGCAGAGATATTGAGAAACAGGTTTCGCAGATTAAAGTCGTATATGCGCCAAAACTTTCTATGTATTTACAACATATATAGGCGAGCACTGTACATGAGCACTGTTTATTATATTTATTGAAAGTACGTAGTGTTGACAACCGAACAGATCAAATGTCACTGTTGTCGAAAATGAACTTGGCAAAACAGTGAAACGGAGTGTGATGTAGAGGGGTTTAGTGACTAGTGATTTAACGGATTTATTATTTTAACGGTTTAGTTTATTCCAAATATAACGTACATGTATCCCTCCAATCCATATTATTTTAGTTTCATTTAATTTCATTATTTAGTTGACGACTATGTAAGTAATAGTGTAATATAGTGCTGTTTCATTTTGTTTTATTCAATCTCTTTTTCAACAATTTTTTTATGTTAATTGTTTCAGACAATCCTGGCCAAAAGTAGCTGGGACACAGTCACATTTATTACCTACTCAAGTTTTACTAAATTCTATTATCACACATGTGAACCCATACCCCCCCCCCTTCCCCCCTACAATGTTGAATAAAATGGATGCAATGTAACTATGAGAATTATGTGTGCGTTGTCGTTTGAAACACCAAAAAATTCAACATTGATGGGGGGAGGGGGGGGGGGGGGGAGGGGCTGGATTTTTCAAGAACTCAACAACACTGTCCCAGGACTTTTGGCCATGATTGTCTGAATAATGACACAATTCAAAATGAATAAAAATCGGGATAAAATATGAAAGATAATTACATGTGTCAACAATGTCGTCACATGAAAATGTACATGATAAGAATATGCATCAGAATTGCGAAGTAAGCAACTTCAATTAGAACACAATTACGTTAATAATTAAAAGATTGTAGTGACGTCAAGGTAATTGAGCCATGAATTTGGTCAAAAGGATTAAAGGCAAGAGAAGAGTAATGAAATGTAATGCATTATCAGCAGAGCAAACATCGTTTGCACGATGTTTGCGAGAGGATACAGACATTGAGGCGGAGCTTCTTAAGATTTCTGCTCGGTCTCCAGATATCAATCGCATTGAGAATATCTGTCATCGTGCGAAGTGGCGTTTACGTGAGGAGGTCATAAATAGAAATATCGTGTCAGAGTCGTTTGAACAATTTCAAGAAAGAGTGATTGAATGTTTGCGTAGCATGCCTATCGATGTAATAGATCTAACGGTTGAAAGTATGCCAAAGCGAATAGAAATTATGGTTTAAAACAAAAGGCTATAGAAACAAATACTGATGACATATGATATGAACCTGTTATTATTAACATTATTAAATAGTGTGTGCGCTCGACGCAACAGTTTCTCAGCAACAGTGCTCAGTGGAATGTATGTAAATTCGTGTTATATATGTGATGTAATATACCAAAAAATATTAAATTTGTCTTAGCTATTTTACGTCTCCATACAAGTGCGGTATTTCGTCGACCAAGTGTAATTTTGCGTGATTTCTGACAGTGCTCACCACAATCCTATCTAAAAGTAAAGTAAGGTTAGTTATTATTTCAGCACACTTTGGTGAGCACTGTGGAAAATACATGAAAACGAAGTATAATCCGCACGGAATATACGTGAGATTATCGCAGAGATATTGAGAAACAGGTTTCGCAGATTAAAGTCGTATATGCGCCAAAACTTTCTATGTATTTACAACATATATAGGCGAGCACTGTACATGAGCACTGTTTATTATATTTATTGAAAGTACGTAGTGTTTGACAACCGAACAGATCAAATGTCACTGTTGTCGAAAATGAACTTGGCAAAACAGTGAAACGGAGTGTGATGTAGAGGGGTTTAGTGACTAGTGATTTAACGGATTTATTATTTTAACGGTTTAGTTTATTCCAAATATAACGTACATGTATCCCTCCAATCCATATTATTTTAGTTCATTTAATTTCATTATTTAGTTGACGACTATGTAAGTAATAGTGTAATATAGTGCTGTTTCATTTTGTTTTATTCAATCTCTTTTTCAACAATTTTTTTATGTTAATTGTTTCAGACAATCCTGGCCAAAAGTAGCTGGGACACAGTCACATTTATTACCTACTCAAGTTTTACTAAATTCTATTATCACACATGTGAACCCATACCCCCCCCCCCCTTCCCCCTACAATGTTGAATAAAATGGATGCAATGTAACTATGAGAATTATGTGTGCGTTGTCGTTTGAAACACCAAAAAATTCAACATTGATGGGGGGAGGGGGGGGGGGGGGAGGGGCTGGATTTTTCAAGAACTCAACAACACTGTCCCAGGACTTTTGGCCATGATTGTCTGAATAATGACACAATTCAAAATGAATAAAAATCGGGATAAAATATGAAAGATAATTACATGTGTCAACAATGTCGTCACATGAAAATGTACATGATAAGAATATGCATCAGAATTGCGAAGTAAGCAACTTCAATTAGAACACAATTTACGTTAATAATTAAAAGATTGTAGTGACGTCAAGGTAATTGAGCCATGAATTTGGTCAAAAGGATTAAAGGCAAGAGAAGAGTAATGAAATGTAATGCATTATCAGCAGAGCAAACATCGTTTGCACGATGTTTGCGAGAGGATACAGACATTGAGGCGGAGCTTCTTAAGATTTCTGCTCGGTCTCCAGATATCAATCGCATTGAGAATATCTGTCATCGTGCGAAGTGGCGTTTACGTGAGGAGGTCATAAATAGAAATATCGTGTCAGAGTCGTTTGAACAATTTCAAGAAAGAGTGATTGAATGTTTGCGTAGCATGCCTATCGATGTAATAGATCTAACGGTTGAAAGTATGCCAAAGCGAATAGAAATTATGGTTAAAACAAAAGGCTATAGAAACAAATACTGATGACATATGATATGAACCTGTTATTATTAACATTATTAAATAGTGTGTGCGCTCGACGCAACAGTTCTCAGCAACAGTGCTCAGTGGAATGTATGTAAATTCGTGTTATATATGTGATGTAATATACCAAAAAATATTAAATTTGTCTTAGCTATTTTACGTCTCCATACAAGTGCGGTATTTCGTCGACCAAGTGTAATTTTGCGTGATTTCTGACAGTGCTCACCACAATCCTATCTAAAAGTAAAGTAAGGTTAGTTATTATTTCAGCACACTTTGGTGAGCACTGTGGAAAATACATGAAAACGAAGTATAATCCGCACGGAATATACGTGAGATTATCGCAGAGATATTGAGAAACAGGTTTCGCAGATTAAAGTCGTATATGCGCCAAAACTTTCTATGTATTTACAACATATATAGGCGAGCACTGTACATGAGCACTGTTTATTATATTTATTGAAAGTACGTAGTGTTGACAACCGAACAGATCAAATGTCACTGTTGTCGAAAATGAACTTGGCAAAACAGTGAAACGGAGTGTGATGTAGAGGGGTTTAGTGACTAGTGATTTAACGGATTTATTATTTTAACGGTTTAGTTTATTCCAAATATAACGTACATGTATCCCTCCAATCCATATTATTTTAGTTCATTTAATTTCATTATTTAGTTGACGACTATGTAAGTAATAGTGTAATATAGTGCTGTTTCATTTTGTTTTATTCAATCTCTTTTTCAACAATTTTTTTATGTTAATTGTTTCAGACAATCCTGGCCAAAAGTAGCTGGGACACAGTCACATTTATTACCTACTCAAGTTTTACTAAATTCTATTATCACACATGTGAACCCATACCCCCCCCCCCCCTTCCCCCCTACAATGTTGAATAAAATGGATGCAATGTAACTATGAGAATTATGTGTGCGTTGTCGTTTGAAACACCAAAAAATTCAACATTGATGGGGGGAGGGGGGGGGGGGAGGGGCTGGATTTTTCAAGAACTCAACAACACTGTCCCAGGACTTTTGGCCATGATTGTCTGAATAATGACACAATTCAAAATGAATAAAAAATCGGGATAAAATATGAAAGATAATTACATGTGTCAACAATGTCGTCACATGAAAATGTACATGATAAGAATATGCATCAGAATTGCGAAGTAAGCAACTTCAATTAGAACACAATTACGTTAATAATTAAAAGATTGTAGTGACGTCAAGGTAATTGAGCCATGAATTTGGTCAAAAGGATTAAAGGCAAGAGAAGAGTAATGAAATGTAATGCATTATCAGCAGAGCAAACATCGTTTGCACGATGTTTGCGAGAGGATACAGACATTGAGGCGGAGCTTCTTAAGATTTCTGCTCGGTCTCCAGATATCAATCGCATTGAGAATATCTGTCATCGTGCGAAGTGGCGTTTACGTGAGGAGGTCATAAATAGAAATATCGTTGTCAGAGTCGTTTGAACAATTTCAAGAAAGAGTGATTGAATGTTTGCGTAGCATGCCTATCGATGTAATAGATCTAACGGTTGAAAGTATGCCAAAGCGAATAGAAATTATGGTTAAAACAAAAGGCTATAGAAACAAATACTGATGACATATGATATGAACCTGTTATTATTAACATTATTAAATAGTGTGTGCGCTCGACGCAACAGTTTCTCAGCAACAGTGCTCAGTGGAATGTATGTAAATTCGTGTTATATATGTGATGTAATATACCAAAAAATATTAAATTTGTCTTAGCTATTTTTACGTCTCCATACAAGTGCGGTATTTCGTCGACCAAGTGTAATTTTGCGTGATTTCTGACAGTGCTCACCACAATCCTATCTAAAAGTAAAGTAAGGTTAGTTATTATTTCAGCACACTTTGGTGAGCACTGTGGAAAATACATGAAAACGAAGTATAATCCGCACGGAATATACGTGAGATTATCGCAGAGATATTGAGAAACAGGTTTCGCAGATTAAAGTCGTATATGCGCCAAAACTTTCTATGTATTTACAACATATATAGGCGAGCACTGTACATGAGCACTGTTTATTATATTTATTGAAAGTACGTAGTGTTGACAACCGAACAGATCAAATGTCACTGTTGTCGAAAATGAACTTGGCAAAACAGTGAAACGGAGTGTGATGTAGAGGGGTTTAGTGACTAGTGATTTAACGGATTTATTATTTTAACGGTTTAGTTTATTCCAAATATAACGTACATGTATCCCTCCAATCCATATTATTTTAGTTCATTTAATTTCATTATTTAGTTGACGACTATGTAAGTAATAGTGTAATATAGTGCTGTTTCATTTTGTTTTATTCAATCTCTTTTTCAACAATTTTTTTATGTTAATTGTTTCAGACAATCCTGGCCAAAAGTAGCTGGGACACAGTCACATTTATTACCTACTCAAGTTTTACTAAATTCTATTATCACACATGTGAACCCATACCCCCCCCCCCCTTCCCCCCTACAATGTTGAATAAAATGGATGCAATGTAACTATGAGAATTATGTGTGCGTTGTCGTTTGAAACACCAAAAAATTCAACATTGATGGGGGGAGGGGGGGGGGGGGGGGAGGGGCTGGATTTTTCAAGAACTCAACAACACTGTCCCAGGACTTTTGGCCATGATTGTCTGAATAATGACACAATTCAAAATGAATAAAAATCGGGATAAAATATGAAAGATAATTACATGTGTCAACAATGTCGTCACATGAAAATGTACATGATAAGAATATGCATCAGAATTGCGAAGTAAGCAACTTCAATTAGAACACAATTACGTTAATAATTAAAAGATTGTAGTGACGTCAAGGTAATTGAGCCATGAATTTGGTCAAAAGGATTAAAGGCAAGAGAAGAGTAATGAAATGTAATGCATTATCAGCAGAGCAAACATCGTTTGCACGATGTTTGCGAGAGGATACAGACATTGAGGCGGAGCTTCTTAAGATTTCTGCTCGGTCTCCAGATATCAATCGCATTGAGAATATCTGTCATCGTGCGAAGTGGCGTTTACGTGAGGAGGTCATAAATAGAAATATCGTGTCAGAGTCGTTTGAACAATTTCAAGAAAGAGTGATTGAATGTTTGCGTAGCATGCCTATCGATGTAATAGATCTAACGGTTGAAAGTATGCCAAAGCGAATAGAAATTATGGTTAAAACAAAAGGCTATAGAAACAAATACTGATGACATATGATATGAACCTGTTATTATTAACATTATTAAATAGTGTGTGCGCTCGACGCAACAGTTCTCAGCAACAGTGCTCAGTGGAATGTATGTAAATTCGTGTTATATATGTGATGTAATATACCAAAAAATATTAAATTTGTCTTAGCTATTTTACGTCTCCATACAAGTGCGGTATTTCGTCGACCAAGTGTAATTTTGCGTGATTTCTGACAGTGCTCACCACAATCCTATCTAAAAGTAAAAGTAAGGTTAGTTATTATTTCAGCACACTTTGGTGAGCACTGTGGAAAATACATGAAAACGAAGTATAATCCGCACGGAATATACGTGAGATTATCGCAGAGATATTGAGAAACAGGTTTCGCAGATTAAAGTCGTATATGCGCCAAAACTTTCTATGTATTTACAACATATATAGGCGAGCACTGTACATGAGCACTGTTTATTATATTTATTGAAAGTACGTAGTGTTGACAACCGAACAGATCAAATGTCACTGTTGTCGAAAATGAACTTGGCAAAACAGTGAAACGGAGTGTGATGTAGAGGGGTTTAGTGACTAGTGATTTAACGGATTTATTATTTTAACGGTTTAGTTTATTCCAAATATAACGTACATGTATCCCTCCAATCCATATTATTTTAGTTCATTTAATTTCATTATTTAGTTGACGACTATGTAAGTAATAGTGTAATATAGTGCTGTTTCATTTTGTTTTATTCAATCTCTTTTTCAACAATTTTTTTATGTTAATTGTTTCAGACAATCCTGGCCAAAAGTAGCTGGGACACAGTCACATTTATTACCTACTCAAGTTTTTACTAAATTCTATTATCACACATGTGAACCCATACCCCCCCCCCCTTCCCCCCAACAATGTTGAATAAAATGGATGCAATGTAACTATGAGAATTATGTGTGCGTTGTCGTTTGAAACACCAAAAAATTCAACATTGATGGGGGGAGGGGGGGGGGGGAGGGCTGGATTTTTCAAGAACTCAACAACACTGTCCCAGGACTTTTGGCCATGATTGTCTGAATAATGACACAATTCAAAATGAATAAAAATCGGGATAAAATATGAAAGATAATTACATGTGTCAACAATGTCGTCACATGAAAATGTACATGATAAGAATATGCATCAGAATTGCGAAGTAAGCAACTTCAATTAGAACACAATTACGTTAATAATTAAAAGATTGTAGTGACGTCAAGGTAATTGAGCCATGAATTTGGTCAAAAGGATTAAAGGCAAGAGAAGAGTAATGAAATGTAATGCATTATCAGCAGAGCAAACATCGTTTGCACGATGTTTGCGAGAGGATACAGACATTGAGGCGGAGCTTCTTAAGATTTCTGCTCGGTCTCCAGATATCAATCGCATTGAGAATATCTGTCATCGTGCGAAGTGGCGTTTACGTGAGGAGGTCATAAATAGAAATATCGTGTCAGAGTCGTTTTGAACAATTTCAAGAAAGAGTGATTGAATGTTTGCGTAGCATGCCTATCGATGTAATAGATCTAACGGTTGAAAGTATGCCAAAGCGAATAGAAATTATGGTTAAAACAAAAGGCTATAGAAACAAATACTGATGACATATGATATGAACCTGTTATTATTAACATTATTAAATAGTGTGTGCGCTCGACGCAACAGTTCTCAGCAACAGTGCTCAGTGGAATGTATGTAAATTCGTGTTATATATGTGATGTAATATACCAAAAAATATTAAATTTGTCTTAGCTATTTTACGTCTCCATACAAGTGCGGTATTTCGTCGACCAAGTGTAATTTTGCGTGATTTCTGACAGTGCTCACCACAATCCTATCTAAAAGTAAAGTAAGGTTAGTTATTATTTCAGCACACTTTGGTGAGCACTGTGGAAAATACATGAAAACGAAGTATTAATCCGCACGGAATATACGTGAGATTATCGCAGAGATATTGAGAAACAGGTTTCGCAGATTAAAGTCGTATATGCGCCAAAACTTTCTATGTATTTACAACATATATAGGCGAGCACTGTACATGAGCACTGTTTATTATATTTATTGAAAGTACGTAGTGTTGACAACCGAACAGATCAAATGTCACTGTTGTCGAAAATGAACTTGGCAAAACAGTGAAACGGAGTGTGATGTAGAGGGGTTTAGTGACTAGTGATTTTAACGGATTTATTATTTTTAACGGTTTAGTTTATTCCAAATATAACGTACATGTATCCCTCCAATCCATATTATTTTAGTTCATTTAATTTCATTATTTAGTTGACGACTATGTAAGTAATAGTGTAATATAGTGCTGTTTCATTTTGTTTTATTCAATCTCTTTTTCAACAATTTTTTTATGTTAATTGTTTCAGACAATCCTGGCCAAAAGTAGCTGGGACACAGTCACATTTATTACCTACTCAAGTTTTACTAAATTCTATTATCACACATGTGAACCCATACCCCCCCCCCCCTTCCCCCTACAATGTTGAATAAAATGGATGCAATGTAACTATGAGAATTATGTGTGCGTTGTCGTTTGAAACACCAAAAAATTCAACATTGATGGGGGGAGGGGGGGGGGAGGGGCTGGATTTTTCAAGAACTCAACAACACTGTCCCAGGACTTTTGGCCATGATTGTCTGAATAATGACACAATTCAAAATGAATAAAAATCGGGATAAAATATGAAAGATAATTACATGTGTCAACAATGTCGTCACATGAAAATGTACATGATAAGAATATGCATCAGAATTGCGAAGTAAGCAACTTCAATTAGAACACAATTACGTTAATAATTAAAAGATTGTAGTGACGTCAAGGTAATTGAGCCATGAATTTGGTCAAAAGGATTAAAGGCAAGAGAAGAGTAATGAAATGTAATGCATTATCAGCAGAGCAAACATCGTTTGCACGATGTTTGCGAGAGGATACAGACATTGAGGCGGAGCTTCTTAAGATTTCTGCTCGGTCTCCAGATATCAATCGCATTGAGAATATCTGTCATCGTGCGAAGTGGCGTTTACGTGAGGAGGTCATAAATAGAAATATCGTGTCAGAGTCGTTTGAACAATTTCAAGAAAGAGTGATTGAATGTTTGCGTAGCATGCCTATCGATGTAATAGATCTAACGGTTGAAAGTATGCCAAAGCGAATAGAAATTATGGTTAAAACAAAAGGCTATAGAAACAAATACTGATGACATATGATATGAACCTGTTATTATTAACATTATTAAATAGTGTGTGCGCTCGACGCAACAGTTCTCAGCAACAGTGCTCAGTGGAATGTATGTAAATTCGTGTTATATATGTGATGTAATATACCAAAAAATATTAAATTTGTCTTAGCTATTTTACGTCTCCATACAAGTGCGGTATTTCGTCGACCAAGTGTAATTTTGCGTGATTTCTGACAGTGCTCACCACAATCCTATCTAAAAGTAAAGTAAGGTTAGTTATTATTTCAGCACACTTTGGTGAGCACTGTGGAAAATACATGAAAACGAAGTATAATCCGCACGGAATATACGTGAGATTATCGCAGAGATATTGAGAAACAGGTTTCGCAGATTAAAGTCGTATATGCGCCAAAACTTTCTATGTATTTACAACATATATAGGCGAGCACTGTACATGAGCACTGTTTATTATATTTATTGAAAGTACGTAGTGTTGACAACCGAACAGATCAAATGTCACTGTTGTCGAAAATGAACTTGGCAAAACAGTGAAACGGAGTGTGATGTAGAGGGGTTTAGTGACTAGTGATTTAACGGATTTATTATTTTAACGGTTTAGTTTATTCCAAATATAACGTACATGTATCCCTCCAATCCATATTATTTTAGTTCATTTAATTTCATTATTTAGTTGACGACTATGTAAGTAATAGTGTAATATAGTGCTGTTTCATTTTGTTTTATTCAATCTCTTTTTCAACAATTTTTTTATGTTAATTGTTTCAGACAATCCTGGCCAAAAGTAGCTGGGACACAGTCACATTTATTACCTACTCAAGTTTTACTAAATTCTATTATCACACATGTGAACCCATACCCCCCCCCCCTTCCCCCCTACAATGTTGAATAAAATGGATGCAATGTAACTATGAGAATTATGTGTGCGTTGTCGTTTGAAACACAAAAAAATTCAACATTGATGGGGGGAGGGGGGGGGGGGGGGAGGGGCTGGATTTTTCAAGAACTCAACAACACTGTCCCAGGACTTTTGGCCATGATTGTCTGAATAATGACACAATTCAAAATGAATAAAAATCGGGATAAAATATGAAAGATAATTACATGTGTCAACAATGTCGTCACATGAAAATGTACATGATAAGAATATGCATCAGAATTGCGAAGTAAGCAACTTCAATTAGAACACAATTACGTTAATAATTAAAAGATTGTAGTGACGTCAAGGTAATTGAGCCATGAATTTGGTCAAAAGGATTAAAGGCAAGAGAAGAGTAATGAAATGTAATGCATTATCAGCAGAGCAAACATCGTTTGCACGATGTTTGCGAGAGGATACAGACATTGAGGCGGAGCTTCTTAAGATTTCTGCTCGGTCTCCAGATATCAATCGCATTGAGAATATCTGTCATCGTGCGAAGTGGCGTTTACGTGAGGAGGTCATAAATAGAAATATCGTGTCAGAGTCGTTTGAACAATTTCAAGAAAGAGTGATTGAATGTTTGCGTAGCATGCCTATCGATGTAATAGATCTAACGGTTGAAAAGTATGCCAAAGCGAATAGAAATTATGGTTAAAACAAAAGGCTATAGAAACAAATACTGATGACATATGATATGAACCTGTTATTATTAACATTATTAAATAGTGTGTGCGCTCGACGCAACAGTTCTCAGCAACAGTGCTCAGTGGAATGTATGTAAATTCGTGTTATATATGTGATGTAATATACCAAAAAATATTAAATTTGTCTTAGCTATTTTACGTCTCCATACAAGTGCGGTATTTCGTCTCGACCAAGTGTAATTTTGCGTGATTTCTGACAGTGCTCACCACAATCCTATCTAAAAGTAAAGTAAGGTTAGTTATTATTTCAGCACACTTTGGTGAGCACTGTGGAAAATACATGAAAACGAAGTATAATCCGCACGGAATATACGTGAGATTATCGCAGAGATATTGAGAAACAGGTTTCGCAGATTAAAGTCGTATATGCGCCAAAACTTTCTATGTATTTACAACATATATAGGCGAGCACTGTACATGAGCACTGTTTATTATATTTATTGAAAGTACGTAGTGTTGACAACCGAACAGATCAAATGTCACTGTTGTCGAAAATGAACTTGGCAAAACAGTGAAACGGAGTGTGATGTAGAGGGGTTTAGTGACTAGTGATTTAACGGATTTATTATTTTAACGGTTTAGTTTATTCCAAATATAACGTACATGTATCCCTCCAATCCATATTATTTTAGTTCATTTAATTTCATTATTTAGTTGACGACTATGTAAGTAATAGTGTAATATAGTGCTGTTTCATTTTGTTTTATTCAATCTCTTTTTCAACAATTTTTTTATGTTAATTGTTTCAGACAATCCTGGCCAAAAGTAGCTGGGACACAGTCACATTTATTACCTACTCAAGTTTTACTAAATTCTATTATCACACATGTGAACCCATACCCCCCCCCCTTCCCCCCTACAATGTTGAATAAAATGGATGCAATGTAACTATGAGAATTATGTGTGCGTTGTCGTTTGAAACACCAAAAAATTCAACATTGATGGGGGGAGGGGGGGGGGGGGGGAGGGGCTGGATTTTTCAAGAACTCAACAACACTGTCCCAGGACTTTTGGCCATGATTGTCTGAATAATGACACAATTCAAAATGAATAAAAATCGGGATAAAATATGAAAGATAATTACATGTGTCAACAATGTCGTCACATGAAAATGTACATGATAAGAATATGCATCAGAATTGCGAAGTAAGCAACTTCAATTAGAACACAATTACGTTAATAATTAAAAGATTGTAGTGACGTCAGGTAATTGAGCCATGAATTTGGTCAAAAGGATTAAAGGCAAGAGAAGAGTAATGAAATGTAATGCATTATCAGCAGAGCAAACATCGTTTGCACGATGTTTGCGAGAGGATACAGACATTGAGGCGGAGCTTCTTAAGATTTCTGCTCGGTCTCCAGATATCAATCGCATTGAGAATATCTGTCATCGTGCGAAGTGGCGTTTACGTGAGGAGGTCATAAATAGAAATATCGTGTCAGAGTCGTTTGAACAATTTCAAGAAAGAGTGATTGAATGTTTGCGTAGCATGCCTATCGATGTAATAGATCTAACGGTTGAAAGTATGCCAAAGCGAATAGAAATTATGGTTAAAACAAAAGGCTATAGAAACAAATACTGATGACATATGATATGAACCTGTTATTATTAACATTATTAAATAGTGTGTGCGCTCGACGCAACAGTTCTCAGCAACAGTGCTCAGTGGAATGTATGTAAATTCGTGTTATATATGTGATGTAATATACCAAAAAATATTAAATTTGTCTTAGCTATTTTACGTCTCCATACAAGTGCGGTATTTCGTCGACCAAGTGTAATTTTGCGTGATTTCTGACAGTGCTCACCACAATCCTATCTAAAAGTAAAGTAAGGTTAGTTATTATTTCAGCACACTTTGGTGAGCACTGTGGAAAATACATGAAAACGAAGTATAATCCGCACGGAATATACGTGAGATTATCGCAGAGATATTGAGAAACAGGTTTCGCAGATTAAAGTCGTATATGCGCCAAAACTTTCTATGTATTTACAACATATATAGGCGAGCACTGTACATGAGCACTGTTTATTATATTTATTGAAAGTACGTAGTGTTGACAACCGAACAGATCAAATGTCACTGTTGTCGAAAATGAACTTGGCAAAACAGTGAAAACGGAGTGTGATGTAGAGGGGTTTAGTGACTAGTGATTTAACGGATTTATTATTTTAACGGTTTAGTTTATTCCAAATATAACGTACATGTATCCCTCCAATCCATATTATTTTAGTTCATTTAATTTCATTATTAGTTGACGACTATGTAAGTAATAGTGTAATATAGTGCTGTTTCATTTTGTTTTATTCAATCTCTTTTTCAACAATTTTTTTATGTTAATTGTTTCAGACAATCCTGGCCAAAAGTAGCTGGGACACAGTCACATTTATTACCTACTCAAGTTTTACTAAATTCTATTATCACACATGTGAACCCATACCCCCCCCTTCCCCCCTACAATGTTGAATAAAATGGATGCAATGTAACTATGAGAATTATGTGTGCGTTGTCGTTTGAAACACCAAAAAATTCAACATTGATGGGGGGAGGGGGGGGGGGAGGGGCTGGATTTTTCAAGAACTCAACAACACTGTCCCAGGACTTTTGGCCATGATTGTAGTTACTCTGTCCTAATTCATCAGAGGAATTACATGTATAGATCTAATGAAGGCATGAGTCAATGTGTCAAAGACTTTGGAAGAGTTTTGCAAGAAATAACTAAACGTAGTGTCAATTTTCACTAAAAATTCAATTAACATTATAAAAACATGAAATTTTCAGTTATATAATCAATGTTTTGTTTCAATAAAATGTAAATGAACTGTTTTCATCCTTTATCTTCCAACCAATTGCACGCCTTTCATTTCTCCATGTTTGTGCCATAATGCCATTGTTGCCTCATTGGTGTATTCTGTCGCTTTATAGAAGTGCTTCAGGACATGAGCTGAAAATAAATAAATATATAAATTTTAAAATATTAATAAGAGGGATATAGTCCTACAGGTATAAAAGAGATATTTGTAGAGGTATTTTTAAAAAATTCAAGTGAAGAGGTACAGTACTGTAGCTCTAAATACTTGCTTTTGTTAATTACTTTTTTATTTGAAAGGAAATAATGAAAGAGAAGTAATAGAGATGAGAATGCAGAATCAACCCCTCACTTGACCTATAACATTGACCTATAATCCAGAACCATAGTGATAAATTAGGCAGATATACTGTACATACAGTATGGTACCAGTCAATTTAACAATTAGACAACAAGGCACAAGTGTTCTATGCAAGCCAAGTTGTCTAACGCTCATCACAAGTTAATTGTTTTTGTATCAAGAAACTAGTCGGTCAAACTTAAAATATGAAAATAAAGACAAACTGCAAAGTTTCTGCATTGTTTTGATTTTCAAAACTGGTGCTTAATCACTATAAGTGGTCTATCACAAATAGACCTATAGTAGCATAGCCAATTAGCATTGGCGACTGACCACTAGTTTAAGTTTGTTGTCTTGATGCCATTGATTGATAATTATCCAATGGCTTTGGTGTTACTAAATTTAGATTACAACAAAAACCTGGTATTATTAAAGACTTGAGGGGACTTTTTGAGAGAGGCATAATAGGTCTCTTATTGTTAAAATTTAAACACATGTATAACAACACATATTTTTTCCAAGGAAAGTTCTAAAGTAAGTTATCGGCACTCTGAGCATTAATTGAGAATCCCTTTCGTACATTTTTCATACATTACTGTATATGCTGGCTTTTATCCATGTTTTGTGGTGGGCACTAATATTTATTATAATCTGATTGCATATTCTGCTTAGTGAATCAATCTTTTGCTGTAATGTAACTATAACCAATTTCAATTTTTTAATCACCGTATAGCCAATTTCTGACCAATTATTAGTTTGACCTTCACATTGTCCAGAGCAGGATGGCCTTCCTTGCTTTTCCCTGTGACTGATAACTGGGACAGAATATATTTCCAAATAAGGCTGACAATAAATTGGAAGTCTTCATGAATTACAGTACCGGTAATAGATTTCTATGTGCAAATATCACATTGTGTCGGTCACAAGAAACTACATATCACTTCAATATGCCATGCAAAAACTTGACAGATATAATGTAAAATCTCACTCTCTAAATTACGGTACAGGGGGAAATACATATTATTTCAATATTTCCTCAACTAATTCAAACTAGATAATACTGGGAATTGAACCCTGCGACCCTGGCAATATACAGTACACCAGCACACTAACCGACTGAACTATGGGAGCTCCATGGTGGAAATGCCACGAAAGAAGTGAATGGGTTTATTACTGAGAATATTTGGCATTTACACTCAATTAAGGTGGCTCCTGATGGTTTTAAACATGAATGCATAACTATATTAGACTAAAGTACTTAAAGGACCATCTGTACACGGTACGATTTGTCGTATACGATTGTCATCTTGGTGTATGTGATCAAATTGTACACGCATGTCAACATTCACCATCGAATCAGAAACAAGAAATTATGTTGTGTGCAAACAATTACATATGCCAGTACGACAATCGTATACAACAATGTATGCCAGAATGACAATCGTATACGATGAATTGTATCGTGTAGAAGGGCCATAAGGAAGCCTAGTTAGTAAGTACTCGTACTTACTGTACCAAGACGAGTCAGGGGTGTGACACAGGCTAGTCTTGTTGCATTTTCCTTAACTGGTTCCAGTCGGTTTTATATATCACACTTACAATTTTCCTTCACTATAACTTTAATACCTGTATGTCATCCAATTAATGTAGTGTAAATGCCAAATATTCTCAGTAAAATATCCATTCACTTCATAATGGCATAATACCACCATCATATAATACTGAACTTGTTGCCAAGCTCCTGTCATAGGACTCCATAATCCCAAGAGCTGTGGCTTAAATTCCAGCTACTAAACTGTTAGGCCTTGAAGTTATATTTTTCACAACCCATCTCAGTTGCATCTTCACACTCAAAGTTTTCCTTCACTATAACTTCAACATTGTCATAACTAAGTGCCAACCAGCAACCAGTTTCTCTTAAAATTAAATCAGATTAATAGCTTTGATGTACAGTAATATTGGTGCATTTTCCTTCAGCCTTCAGGGGCTTATTAAACTGGCTCATAAGAACTTTTTCAGCAAACTTTCAAAGGTCTTAAGAGCAATTGACGAAAGCTGATCAATATAAATGTTTCAACAGCGACTCACTCGACGAATAATGTCAATGGCGTCCAAAATTAATGGTGATTCGCAATTATGAAACACAGATTTAAGTATTATTAAACATTAAGAGAGCAGTAGATTATCACCAAAGTCATTAACAAATTATATACAACTCACCAGTCGCAGCAATCACGCGCCCCAGATACGCTTTCCAGCCACCTTTAGGCGGTTTGACAACAGCTGCTTTGTGAAAACAACAGTGATCAACTGCATGCCTTCTTTCTTCGGATTAACGAGCATAATCGCGAACAAAATCTTTAGCAAGGATAGTCGTCTAGTTGGTAGAAGTCCAGTGGATCAATACGTATTTCATCTCGCTTCTAGATAGGTTTCATACGTCAAATAAAGTTATAAAGATACGAGCTTCTCTTCGCACGCAGAACATGTAAAATCGCGAAGCGACGAATACGAAATATTGCGCCATAACATCACGTGTCACTCTGATCACGTGCTATGTGGAACAAAGTACCGGTCGGCATTTTGATACCATGTTCAGAGAGATTTTAACAATGTTGTCAGCTTGGCGGAAGCTTCTCTTCGCACGCAGAACATGTAAAATCGCGAAGCGACGAATACGAAATATTCCGCCATAACATCACGTGTCACTCTGATCACGTGCTATGTGGAATAAAGTACCGGTCGGCATTTTGATACCATGTTCAGAGAGATTTTAACAATGTTGTCAGCTTGGCGGAGCCTGAGGATTTCAGCATTATTTTAGACCAGATTGGTGTAATGTTAGACAGATTTGGTGTGTAGACAACCATATATAAAGACAATGATGCATTCAATTTCATTTATGATATTAGTGAAATCAGCTATTCAGTTGTTTTTCATGCATTACTAAAACAGAATACAGAATTGTTCATAATTATTCAAATATTTTTGAATAGAATAATTTTATATATTTAATTACCAATTTTTACCTAAACTTATCCACAAATCAAGAAAAACTACAATGACTCCAAGAAAGAGCATAATAACTCCAACAAAGAGTGCTAAGACTCTAACAAAGAGTCCTCGGACTCCAACAAAGAGTGCTGTGACTCCAACAAAGAGTGCTATGACTCTAACAAAGAGTCCATCGACTCCTCCAGGAGTCCTATAACTCCTAGAAAGAGTTCACGGAGTCCACTAAAGTGTCATTTTGACCCCATGTTGGGGTCAAAACAACCCTTAGAGTCAAAAGCACTCCTTGAAGGGTCAAAATGACCCTTCGAGGAAAGGTGCTGAAATGACTCCTTGGGGTCAAAACGACTCTTTTGAATTAACAGTGTAAAGCTCAAATATCAATGTTGTTTATAATGAATGCTTTTCGTGTTTAGTTGTTTGACGTAAACCGTAGTACCTTTGTTTAGTTTTGGAAACACAAATGCTTGCTGTGATTTATATGGGACTAAAATTAAAATCCAGAATATGTACACGCAAAACTTTCGTTTTTTGTTTATATCTGATTTATTTCTCTCTCAAAAACTGTTATTTTTACAAATGATTTACCTTGCTTATTAAAATTACATCTCATTGTCTTAATACGTGTTGTGATAATATACTGTACATATATACATTTATTTTTTAATACCATAAATAATTCTGCAATCAATTGTAATTTTGAATTTCAAAGTCTTGATAACCCATAGACTTTTTTTTGAATTACCATGGTTTATTATTTCCCTTTTATACAAAAAGCTCTCACTAAACTTAACTCTGGTTTTGTTCTATACCGCACAATATAAGATAAGACCTACAAGTATCCAAAATTATTTATCCGGTATTTAAAATTTAAGTATCCGGTATTTTATTTCAGTTACCATGGTTCATTATTTCCCTTTTATACAAAAATCTCTCGCTAAACTTTAACACAATATAAGATAAGACCTACAAGATGTGGATATCTTTACAACTGAAGTGTATTTAAATTTCTGTCGTATCGATATATGTTATTAGCATATACCAAAACAGTGGATAGTGCTTTTCGCGCAATCTGATTGATTCCTCTAGCTCGGCATATCCTGCACTATTCACTGTTTCGCAAAACAAGATGGTGTCTTTCCCTTGAATGACTTTCTTTTTACATAATGCAAGAAATTGGTAAAACCAGGCAGGTAGGAAACAATTACTGTATGTAGGGAATTACTTTAGGTAATATTTATGAAAAGCAAATTGCAAAGAGAGAATAGAAAGTGCTCAAAAAACCAGAAGAACGACGAATGATGTGCTCCAAAAACAAAGTTTTCGTTAAAATATTTTGAAAGAAAAGTGTGCTCCGTAGTTCATATATCGATATTCGCCTTCATATAGTTTATGAGACAATTTGAATTACCTTTTATATAGAATTTAATAAAATTTACAAACATTAAAAATCATTTCAGTTACAACAAAAACCAAGCTAAAGATTACCGCGATACACAGCTCAAGAAACTGCCGAGTAATGAACTGAGTACTAAACAAATAACCTGGGAAACATACTATCGATTTTATAACAATAAACACCCACAGAAAATCTTTATAAATTAAAGGATATTCAATGAGTAAACACATGAAAATTTGTCACTGCACTGACCGAAATAAAAAGTTCCGCTTATAGAACTCATCTTTTGAAAAGCGCAAACTGTCGTTTACTCACACATAATTCATTAGTTATCTTTCGTCCTCAAGTTTTCCCATTTACAGTATTAAAATATTTTAATTTCAAGTTCGTAAATTCAAGCCGTCCGTTTTCTCTTCTTTAACTCTTTCCTTACGGCTGAAAAACATCAAAAATTGAACGACCACGTTGTTCTATTGATATCTCTTGAAATATCCATAACTGTTGCGAAAGCTATACATTTTCTGGGAAGCCCAATAAACCGGCTTTTACTTGTTCTTTTAAATTTCCCGAACAAAACACATTATGTTAATATAAATTAGCATTAATTATCATAAATCAGGTTGAAAAATTTACATTTTTCCAGAAAAGGCCATCTTGCACGCCCGCGTAGCATCTTGAAAACTCAAAATGCCACCAATCGCAGAGTTGTTTATGAAATCAAATCAAACTTGGCGTGTGCGTGGATTTTCATGTTCCTGGCGCTTGTCGAGTTTCAATTTTTAATCTTGCGTTACCGTGTGCCGTGTTTTTTCGATTGACGACTTTGCGGGTCTTCAGTGACCCATTTTAACTGCGCCCGTAGGGAAAGAGTTAAAGGTGTTAGTAATCAGTTACGTTGATATTTTTGCATGTAAAATGTACTCTGTTATTTAAACTTTTATTTGATGTAGAGCACGAGTTCTTGATGTATGTCGTTGACGGAATATGTGAAAACAGTTGTTTGATTTATGAAAATCAGTCAATAAAACAAATGAACCAAAAAAGGAAAAATCAATCAATAATTTTAATTAATTATGCAAGATATCAAAGGTTTTTAATGGTAAAATGCTTCATTGGGGGTTATTTAGTTTCTATACGGTAATACGTGATGTCATGCACTCGTTATACACTGAAATTACAAAATTAAGAACATTCATTTAACATAACAAGTAATTGAATTTTTGTGGCATTACATTTCATCATTCCACTGAAATAGCAAACGACAATTAGAACTCTCCAATGTCTTCGGGAATGATGCGTATTTCATAGATTTCATCATGGCGCTGGCCTCCATCATCATAACGAACGAAATACGTTGTACCAGTCGTGCTACTAATGGTACCGGGGTAATATATCACTCTGTTAGGCCAGTAACCAATCACGCGTTGTCCTACTTCTATGTATTCTGATTTTGGCAGCTTGTCAAGAACAACAGAAGATCTATAATTTTTGTTTAGCCAGATAATACCTTCATCATCGTAATTGATAAAAACTCTGGTGTCGGTTGATTTTGTGACAAAACCTCGGTAATAAAGACCATTCGACCGGCGGGCAAAAACTCTTGCACCAACTATGATTAAGAATAAAGGAAATATGAGGAATAGCATTGATATACAAGAATATTATGAAGAACATGAGAAAAATAGAAGGAATAAATTATAATTGCGTACGACGAAGGTCAACGCTCTCCTAATAATGACATCGTAACTGGAGTTTGTCGACAATATGTTCAAGCCCTGAAACCGGAAGTTTCCTTTCGGCCTCCCTGCATATATAGGCCTGTCGCGGTTGATGAACTGTTTACTACTCGTGGGCATCATGGTTCTATTTCGCTCTAAATATTTGATTGTTTATAGTGGAATTACATGATGTTGAAATTGAAAGGGAAACCGCCGCTGTACATCAACTATAAGCCGTCGAGCAAACCCTAAAATGGCGGCGTCCAGAAAGATAAATTTCGAAAAATGGAAATGATTTACCCAGAAAATCCAATAAACTACACACACCCACTTCATAAGTTCATAATCCTGAAGTCAAAGAAGAACACTGACATGATAGTTCAACTTCCAATATGAAAAACGTTGGCAGAGACTTTGTATTGTAAATCTTATGATATTGCCGTACCCACCAAATAGATGACTATGTATGCAATTGTTGTGAAAACGAAGGACGCTGTTACGTTGTTGTTTTTTTCCTTTGCCAAATCTGTTTTTTACAAAACATGACGGCGTTATCGAACCAGTTCTCCTTGTCAGACTGCCGTCCTCTTGAAGTCCGCGTCCTCTTTCCTATACTCTATCTCAAACTTATTTTTTATTTATTATTATTTTTATTATTTTTATTAAACGAATTATTATGCAGGATAAAACACTTCAGCAGTAAAACTAGCTGTTATCAATGTGTGTCCTGTCCCAATAAAACCTAGTAATACCTAATATTATCATTAACAAATATATTTACAAAATGAAGTACAATATCAAATTGGTTAAGAATTTGAATAACAAATTAAATATAAATTTTAAAAAAATTTTAAAAAAAAATTAAAAATTAAAAAAAGGTTAAATTAAATTAAAAAATAAGATTAAAAATGGTTATCTAAAAGTTTTTCAAAAACCTCATACTTTTCAGTTCTACGTATTTCAATTGGCAGTTCGTTGTAGACGTTTTCTCCCATAAATAAGAACGACTTTCTAGCATATTCAGTTTTAATGTTTGGGAGTCGACATTGGAGAAGATATTCATTGTAAATCTAACATTCATTGTCTATCTAAATTACAAAGGAGAGCTGCACGAGTGATAACTGGTGATACTGTAAATATGATGTTCGTTCCAGTGAAATACTTGATAAACTTGGATGGTTGCCTATCGACAAAACTTTAAAAAATCGTGAAATAATCTTAACATTTAAGGCATTAACTGAAAGGTTACCGAAGTATATATCTGAGCTATTTAACAAATGCAATAACACAAATTACAATTTACGAAGCAATGATACTGAACTGTCGTTGGCGAAACCAAAAACAAATTTTCTCAAAAGAAGTTTTCCTATAGAGCTGCCATTTCCTGGAACGAGCAACCGCACGAAATAACGGAAAATTTTCGAACCATATCGGTGCCATCTTTCAAACGATACCTTAAAAGTATACCGTTACAAAATAACTAATCAATCATTATTTATTATTATTAATTTTATTGTAATCTATTTAATTAATTAATTATTATATAAGTTGTATGTTGTATTGTTTGTTTAGCTTTGTATTTATTGTAAATAACCATTGTAACACGGCCGTTAGAAAAGCAGTTGTTTTATACTGAAAGGCTACCGTGTATAAATAATTTGTATAATAATAATAATAATTGTTTCTTGTTTTCATGCTATGATTTATGATGGTAAAATATTCTGTAAAAATCGAGCATATATATCCTTATCAAGGCAATTTACGCACCACTTTACAAGCTCTATTTCTATTACAATTAATAACTGAAGGGAGATCTATCAATGAATTAGAACCCATTATAGACACAATTTTTACGGCACGATCGTGGAATGACGAAAGTCTCTTTAAGTGCGTTGAGGATAATTTCAACTCCAATATACCACAGTAGATGGTATATTTTAATTCATTAATAATTCATGAACCAAAAAACAAAGGAAATCAGCACCGAGACGGTTAGACTTTTGGATATTGGAGGAAATTACATAAATTAAGCCAACTTTCATCTCGATTTTCTCTTAAAATACTGATTTGTTTGAGATGTAATATGAAACACTTTGAATTGTGTTTCATCAGGATATCCAAACACGAGGAAACAGCGAGCGCGTAGCGCGATGGTCTTTGTTAAATGTTTTCGAGTGTTTGGATATTCCAGTTGGACACGAGCTCGAGTTGTTCATATGACTTCTCAAATGAGTCCGAACGCTGTTGACTATAATTGAATATAGGTAATGCTTTAATGTGTTTTGGTATTATGTCATGGGAAATCCGAAGTGGATAAGATATTTGAGGAAGATCACCAGTGACTTTCATCAAATATCTCAATTACGCATGCACGAGGCAAAATCTATTGTAGTCTTTTGTAGGTGAGCCGGTGTTTCACCGTGATATCCAAATGCCCATCTCGTGATTAAATGCCCTTTATTATTGGTTAATTTTCTCGTGAATTATAAATTCATAAATTATTAATTTGAGAAATACTGATGAAACACGCTTCCGAGTGTTGAAACACGCTTCCTCTCGCCAAACACAGAATGAAAACATTATTTCTAGAGTACAAGAGAAGATACCGTCAAATTATTAATATTAATAATCATAAGACTTGAAGGTCTTTGATTTAAATATTGATTTTATTTTATTACAGTACACCTTTAACATACACTATCGAAGCAAATGGTGACAACATTGACTAACCTTCATAGGGAGACACGTGCTCTGGGAATATTCGCAAATCATATTTCTTGGAAAAATGCTCTTCATTGTCATCAAAGCGAACTGTGATGTTATCAAGTGAGCGGACTTCTTTGACGTAGCCAATGTAATATTTACTACCTCCTTTCCACGCGCTAATCACGTGCGATCCAGCTTTCACTTCATTTGGGCATCGAATAACGGCCGATATGTCCAATATTCTGTGAATTATCTTGTCACCGTCATCGAACAATATTGCATATTTACCAGAAGAGCTACCTTCCACTGTACCTGCGTAGTATTTGTTATTGGTCCAACGAGCAATAACACGGTCGCCAACTAGAACTATGAAAAAATAAAAGAATTCAAATGATGATGTGAGATCTGCATGTTTGTAAACACCAAACTGACCATATACTGCAATCACAGGAAATCCCCTACGCCATATTGGTCAATATAAATAGCTCTTTGTCGACGACGTTTAAATTAAAGGTAAAACCGTTGCTTCAATAGTTCGCTGATAATTACGCTCTATTGCCAAGTATATGCGTTTTGCTTTATATAAATATTAACGTGGCTAGATAGGGAAAAAAATGTGTAAAAAATAAAAATTTTGTAAATAAAAAATTTAGGGCATTTTAAAATAAGCACTGTCACGTTTTGTTCTGGTTCCCATGAATAAAAGCATAATAAAATACATATTAGGAATAAAATGAGCCACATAAAAAGACTGATGAGGGAAAAAGCAGACAGAGAAAAAGGGATGTTCCTTAATATGAGGCTAGTGCATGCGAGCCTCTACCTTGAACTGAATGTTCACACCAAACTTTGCAACTGATTTCCTGGTTTTGTTATTTTTAGAGGTTACCCGGATTTAAAATTCCTTAACATCTAGCTTGATACCTTAGTCTATAAATAACCCAACAGTAATGTTTTTCCCTCTATAGACCTGTTGAATTCGACGACCAACGATTCCGAACAAAACACATCGCTGTCAGTTAAATCATTGCGTGGTTTGTAATCAAAACTGGAAGCTAAGTAAATGCCGACACAACCACCAGTTCTATCGGCCCGGCGCGAAGCGCCGGCCGAAGGCCTGATGGCGAGGGTGCTAATATCGATGCTTAGGTCTGCAGTGATGCAACCGCCGTCCAAATGCGCGGCTTCGGAAAATTTGGCCTGGTAAATAGAGAAAAACTTTGAAAAAGTGAGTTTGAAAACAATTTATTCGGATATACTTTATGGTAACAATACGTATAGTCTCCCACCATATTTTACGGTTATTATTACGGTTTATGGTTAGGATTAGAGTTGGGGTTAGGGTTAGGGTTAGGCTTAGTATTTTTGTGATATCAGGATTAGCATAATCGTTGAATTCTAAAAGACTACCGCCTTACTGCTACCGTACGAATAGGCACTGCATTCACTCTTTATCGTTTATTACAGTAACTCTTTGATTGTCTTGAGACTTGAGTGACGAAGGGCTTTCGCTCGAAGCGTTGAATGTATGAGACCTGTTACACACTAGTTTGGCAGTGCATCAACCTTTAAGAGATCTGTATTTCTACAAACGAGAGATGGCGGCCTTACGATCATTTTGTAACTTTGGTCGATTATCCTTCCATGGAACTGCTACCTTGTATCTACAGGTGGTACCGTCGTAACTTATAGATTCCTCAAGCTTCTTTAGGGCCACGCTCTCTTCGGCATAAACTCTGGAATCGCAGACTTCAGTACCGCAGCTCTCGATCTCCCAGAATCGTTTGATAGTCTGGTCGATATCACAACAAACTCCAACGCTGCCACTCTTTAATGGATCCCTTGTCAGCAGTGTTCGTGTGACATGAGTTCTGGTTCTGGATGAATCTCGACCATCTGGTGACCCAATACAAGTCCACCCCAGTGGACCCAAACGAGCTATAGGACCTCCTCCTTCACCACGGATATCTGCTCTAGAATAATGCAAATCAGCATTATCGATGCCTATTAACAAATCCACTATTCCATCTTTAGCTGGTTTTGCAAACTCGCACTCTTTGAGATGTGCCCACTTTTGCTTGCTTTTATCCCAGTCCTCCACCTTATAATTGCCAGTTACTCTTCGGGGACTAGTCTTGACACTGATCTCCTTGCTGAATTGTCCATCAACGCTCTCAATGGTTATATTTACCGGCATTGACTGAAATGTGGCGACTTCATTGTAACTCTTTCGTGTCTGGCACCAAAACGCCATAAATTGAGTGCACCTCTTCCTCGGCTTATTTCTTAATAAATATTCACAACAATACGACAAGCTATACCTCTTTTGAAAGCGTATTAAATAAGCTATCAAAATTCTATTCTACTTTCAGAAATAAGTATTGCATTTTGAAATAAATTAACATAATTTAGCATAAATTATCAATATGTGGCTTCACATTTTAGACATAAACTTCATCCTTTTATAAATACAGCAACTGTGCTATCTCTCTCTCTCTCTATATATATATATTTATATTTATCTTATTTTAAATCGCTTCATGGCTTTTCAAGCCGTTTCCTTGCCTTTCATGTTGTGAATATAAATCTATCATGCAGTAAATAGCATCAAATAATTTGCATACAGTGCGACTCTTCTCAACTTTGAATTCAGCATAATTTTTGTCCCCTCGGTCGTGAAATATTACTTTTAGTATTTCAGATATGCTCTCAGTTACATATACGAGACATTCCCTGGCAATACGAAACTACAAAAGGCTTCAAATATAAAAATACCCGTGGTTATTCTTTTTCTGTCATTCGAGACGCTCAGAACAACATCACACTTCAACGCCAACGGCGCTGAATTGAGATAGCGTCTCTGCGTTGGCTAGATTTTTTGTTCTTGCTCATAACACAACAATTTTTTACCCAAGAAAAGTTCTCAATTATATCTCCCAACAATTTATTGATGCGATAAGCAATGTTTCAAACATGGTAATTGAAAATATCGACTAAAATTACATACCTTTGCAAGCCTGTAAACATGTGTTTCGCATGGGACTGCATGACGCACGCCCGACTCACCTCATTTCTTCGTCAAAATTCATCCGCTGCCGGTCGATGTCTGATTCTTCTCCGCTGTACATTCCCCCACGATCACTATCAAACTTATTATCATTTTCTATTTGCAATAAAACTTCTTTTCAGCAGTGAATATCGTCCTCTTAGCAACTGTTAGCACGAGTCGACATTGCAAAAAGTTAAGCTTGCGTGCGTGACACTGGAGATCATCGAAACATGCCAACCAATCGCTGCGCTTGATAATTAAAACTAACCAATCACAGTCCGGTTCATAGCCCAAGCTCTCAGCTTTAAAATGAGTCGTTTTTTATAATTTTCCATGGAAAGGCGGCCGCGCTATCAATATTTTAGACTGGGGGCCACCAGTGTCCCTTTTACTAGGGATGGACCGGAAAGAGTTCATGCACTTTGACAGACTCGAAAGGCTCTTGAATGCCTAGTGCTCCTGCAACCTCCTCATTCAGAAACGTTTCATTTGATGCGTCATCCAGTATTGCATTCACTTTAACCTTGCGATGATTTGCTTTGAGCCACACTGGAACTGTGCGAAGTGACAAAACCTCGGTTAACGATTCTTCACTATGCCTTGACGTAAGGGTTCGATGGTCTGTTACCCCCTCCCGTGGCATAACATGGTTCCCGTTCTCTGGCTCCCTTGCGCGTGTGGATTCATGGAGTAGAAAATGGTAGTTCTTCTTACAGCCATTGGTGCTGCAGACTTTGAATCTTGGACATGCCTTTCCCTGATGGTCACTATAGCCAGACACCGAAAACACAAGTGCTGGTCCTTTGCAACATTCCACCGATCTTGAACATTCATACCTTGAAACCTCTTACATGACCAAACCCCATGGCTTCCCTCACACAATGCACAAGGTGGCTTCGGATCCTTCCCTCTCTGCCCATCATAACCACTAAAATACGACCGAAATCTACCCCTCTCACTATACTTAAACCTTCCTCCACCAGCCTCAACCTTCTTAAACCTTCCTCCACCAGCCTCAACCTTCTTAAACCTGCCTCCATCAGCCTCACCCTTCTTAAACCTTCCTCCACCAGCCTCAACCTTCTTAAACCTGCCTCCATCAACCTCACCCTTCTTCGAATCAATACCATGTACCATTTCCACCGCCTCCACCCTAATCCTGACTTCTTCCTTTAACCAATCTCTCATTTTTAATACTGACCGCTCACAACTATGCTCTCTTAAGCAACGACTATAGCTTTCCACCTGTCTATCAGCAAGCTTTTTTACCAACAGACTATGTAACGTGCCCTCACCAAGCTCTCCATCTCGCCCCTCTGCTTGCAACTTAACCACCGATATACGAACCAAATCTGCAAACCTCTCAAAGGCCTGAACATCACTACTCTTTAAGGGAGGCATAACTTCTAGTTGATCCATATAGGCTTGCAGCTGCCGTCGTTGTCCACCAAACTTTGTTTTCAAGATTTCCTTTGCTTCTTCATACTCTGGTTGTGTAACTCCTAACCCTCGGATTGCTTCAAGCGCAGTTCCTGTCAAACTTTGACGTAATCTTGCCATCTTTACATTCGCTGGCTCATCCCCTTCGTCAACTAGACTGCTAAATAGTCCCCAAAAGTCCTCGAACTTTGTTTTATCACCCCCGAACACTGGTACCTTAAGAGGTTTGAGTCGCTGACGGGTGTGTCCCAGACCCAGTATTGTTTTCCATCACATTTGAACTTGGTTGATTCAACGAGGATGGGTGTGTAGCAACCACATTGACTGGACTATTTTGTACGTGTTTTGCTTTTATAGAATCCTTGATTACACCTTCAGCTTTCTCGATCGCCTGAAGTATTTCAGCTTCGATACAGTCCGATTCTTTAGAAATTGCATCTTTAGTGTCAAGTTCGCCAATTTGAAGATACATATAACACAGTTCGTCTATGACAGCCAAATATTTCTCTAAAACTCCCCACAATCCGTCGATCTCTTTCTCTATAATTTCTACGTCGATCTCACCTTTTTTGGCGCACAACTTCTCCAGAGAATGTCTGACTCTTGTCACCGCTGTTTTCCTCGATCTTTTGTCACGTTTCAACTCTAATATTTTCATCTCGATTCCACGACGTTCTTCGACACTAACTCCATCGCTTTGCTCTGTCAGGCTTCCGTTTTCCTCCATTATTACTGATATAACAATTAATTGAACCCGACCTTAGCGATAACAAATATATCAGTCTTGTTTACTTAACGTTAACGACTGAATATTACGACAAACGAAATCCAATAAACCAGCTCCAAAATAGTTATATTTTTCAGAATTACCAATGTTTTGTTTCTTAATATTAGCCAACAGTGTTTTCCTTACGAAATAAACGATTTTCATGGTCCAAAAATACGATAAACTCACGATACAAAGCAATATTCTTCTCGATGACACACAGCGTTATCCATGGCCATTAATCCAGGTGTCCAAAACCTTTTACGTACGATAATAACTTGCCAAAAAGTCCTGGCAGGATCGCCAAATGTTCCGATGAAGTCGATTAACGTACACGATTATGCGAAACTATATAAAAGTACTTAAAGGGATATGCCAATATAATTTTAACTTTGTCTCATTTGAAAGAACTCGTAAAATGGTATCAGAAGACCTTTTACAATTTTTCTGTATCTTTCTTGGTTTTGGAAATATTTCAGATTATTATGACAAATGTTGTGGGCCAATCATGGCCAATCAAGTGCAACATAATCGAGTTTCTGGCTCATAATGTCGTAAGGTTGGCAAGATAGAAATTTCACTTTACCCTACTTATGACGTCACATATATGCATATCGAAAATAATTCCTAGATGGCGGACAGCACGCTGTCTTTCGTCAAATTATTTCGAAAACAAAAAAAGATAAGGGAAAATTGTAAAAGGTCTTGTTATACCATTTCACGAGTTCTTTCAAATGAGACAAAGTTAATTTATATTGCCATATCCCTTTAATAACAACAAAAACCCGTCTCAGCAATTTCCCGGCACGCTAAGAACTGGTTAAACCGGTTTACGTAATGGGCGAGCTATCCACGCGAGCTGTCCCGCGTCACGGCCCGCTGAACAGTTAGTGTGTCTCTAACTTGGAGGCATTGCAGTTGATTTAACCAGGAGTGATGTGGTCATACTTCTTCATGCCTAGTACTATAAATACGTGTACGCAACAACCCCTCGCCCGCTTACTGTTTGAGGCTCTGAACAGATTTTCAAACTGCTTATTTTTTGGGTGCAATTTGTGGGTAGTGTACTGAACAGAAACCCAAGTGGGAAAGTCTGCCAAAACAATTGTCTCGCAGGCAGGGTTGGAAACCAATTGTGTAACTATTGATTATTGAAATTAATAATTAATTTTAATAATTATTAATTTAAATAATAATTTTATTAATTATATATTACATAATTAAAGTTAATTATGTCAGTTAAACTTTTAATAATAAATTTCAACATGCTTGTTTAGAGTACCGTAACAGTGGCATACTCATAATTTTACTCAAAGTACAATTTTATTCACGAGACTGCATAACCTTGTACATACATGTACCCTACTGTAATAATGTAATCTGCATGTTCCTTATTGCCTAATTGTCAGTATAAGCAGATACATGTACCCTACTGTAATAATGTAATCTGCATGTTCCTTATTGTCTAATTGTCAGTATAAGCAGATACATGTACCCTACTGTAATAATGTAATCTGCATGTTCCTTATTGTCTAATTGTTAGTAGCAGCTACCAAAAGATTGCATACCTAAATTTATCGTAGACCAAATTGATAAACCTTTTATTCTTTTAGAAGACTTCTGTTTCTTAACTTTTATTAATATTATATAATTAGGCACATTCATGTACCAGTATTTCAATGGTATTCAAGTACCGGTAACACAATTTCAAAAATTGAAATGACAAAAGCCCATAATATACAACAAAGAACGATATTGCTTAATCTAATTATTTCACCAATATATATATATTAATTCAGGATGAAATTCCTTTCAGCTGCTTCTTGTCGGTGGGGTGATACCACTTGTTTAATCCTAACATGTTCCCCTGACACAGTGAGTGTTAACCTAACCAATTATACATTATACAGTATTTATCCTTCAAAAGCTGTGTAAAAATATACATTGAAAGCCTAGGACTGGCACTGTCCAGGCCTACTATCCAGGACAAAGGTGAATTTAAACAGACACACTAAGCCATTGGCCAGAAGGGCATATGCCATAATATCAGATGAGCGTATAAATGCTGATTGTTATAGCCAGTATGGTGTATGTTTACACTATTAAAGTGAGTAAAATGTAAGCCAGGCCCAAGGTGGCATCCAGCCAGGTTGGTCCTGGCCAGTACTGGTACTCCCTATATAGGCTAATTATCAAGTATTGCAATTATTCCATTGTGGATGAGGTTGCAAAGTGACCGAGTGAAACAATGGTGATGTATAATTTAAATAAAAGTATAAAATCTGCCATTCAAAATTTGTATTAACATTTGTTATTCTGCAATATTATAAAGCACATAATTTATTGGTATATCTTACGGTATGTAAGGACTATTCAATTTCGAGAAGCTTTCGAGAAGATTTCAAAAGCTGTTTAAATATATAAATTGCATTAAGGACTGGCATTGTCTAGGCCTAATACACGACAAAGGTGTTCATACCATGAGCTCGAGTTGTATATGAGCTGCGCGCCGAGTCGGCTATCAGCCATATACGACGAGAGCGAATGGTATAATTGTTTTATGATATACACATCCACTATATAATAAGCCAAACATTTATTAACAATTCCACAATAATTAAATACTTATAATGACATAAACAAATGAACTTCGTCTGCTACTTCCGTCATATATATATATATATATATATATATATATATATATATATATATATATATATATATATATATATATATATATATATATATATATATATATATATATATATATATATATATATATATATATAAGTAAAAAAGTAGAGTGCTGCGTAGAAAGTGTTTTGAATATATAGCAAAGTGAAAAGGTGGTAAACTGCCAAGAATTTAGTGACGAGATACTGACGTTTCGAGCGGAGCCCTTCATCAGAGTAAGACGAGATGAAATGAAATAAATAGGGCTTATATATATGCCAAAAGGGTGTCACAAGTAGAAAGTAGCCAATCAAATGCACGGGAGATAAACAAACTAATAATGAATGAGATGGGAAACGTAAGATCATTTGCTATTTTTAACAGTCGATCAGCAAGCAGACTGAGGGGGCGGGAGAAATGACAGGTCCAATATTCAAGGGGATTAGGCGATAATATTAGCATAAGAAACAAAAAATTTGAAAAGGAATGAAAATGCATACGCGAATAATAAAAAAATTAATAATAATAAAGGTTCCAAGCAAACTAAAATAACCAAAAAACTTGTAGGAAATTAAATAAAAGAAAAACGTTCGTTAAGACCAAGAGGATGTGTGGTGCCAAGTTTAAAAATGAGACGCTTCTCTTTACGCTTGCGGTTATCGTTGCCACCGGAGATGGGAAGGATGGCACAGACTTTCATGTCTGAAACCAAATGGTTGGAGCTGTTGAAATGGCGGGCTACAGGTTTGTCACCATCATTGATCCTCACGGAACGAAGATGTTCAGCAAACCTGTCTGAAAGACGTCGCCCAGTTTCACCGATGTAGATTTTAGGGCATTTATCGCATGAAATGCAATAAATTATGTTGGTGGACGTGCATGAAAAAGCATGACGGATTGTGTGGTCGAATTTGGGGGCAGTAATAAACTGTAGTGGGATTGAGAAAAGCGCATGTGTTACAGCGGGAACGGCCGCAAGAAAATGTTCCCGCTGGTGCCGAGGTATTTTGTTTAAGGGCACTATGTACTAAGGAGTCACGAATGTTTTTATTACGGCGAAAAGATACCAAAGGGTTGTCGGTGAAAATGGCTGACGTCTCAGGATCATTTTGTAAAGTGTGAAAATTCCGATTAATAATATTTTTAACTTTAAAATTGAAAGGATGAAATGTTAGAACTAAAGGAATTTTATTGTTTGAAACTCGTTCCAAAGATGGTTCAAGGGCGTCTAAACGGGGGACGAGAAAAGCTTTCTGAACGGCGAGGTCTAAAAGGTTGGTAGGGTAACACGTTGGACAAAAAAAGATCTCATTTCCATTGATTTGACTTGAAAATCTTGGTCGTCGCTACATAAGCGGCGAAGACGCAAGAATTGAGAGTAAGGGATGGATTGCTTAGTGTGGTTGGGATGAGAGGATGAAAATAGAAGATAACTATGGGAGTCAGTAGGCTTGTACGAGACCGACGTTTTCAGCGAATCACCATTAATCGAAATTAAAATATCAAGGAACGACACAGAGGTCTCGCTGATTTCCCACGTGAACTTCAGAGCAGGATGAAAATCATCAACAAAGTTGATGAACTGCTCTAAAAGGACACGTGAACACGACGCTGTTCCTAAACAGTCATCGATAAATCTTCCGAAAAAATCAGGCAAGGGACCCGTGTATTGTTCAAAGATCTGTTTTTCAACATAACCAACAAATAAATTAGCATAGCTTGGACCCATTTTGGTGCCCATCGCAACACCACTTATTTGTTGATAATGTTCACCATCAAACGAAAAATTGTTAAGGGTAAGCACTAATTCTGCTAAGCGGAGTAACGTGGTTGTGGAGGGTTCTAAATTAGTGCGCTGATCAAAGAAAAACTTCAGAGCTTCAAGGCCATCACAATGGGGAATGACGGTGTATAAGGACTTGACGTCCATCGTGAAAATAAATTTATCGGAACTACTGAAACGTAACTGGTCGAAAATTTGCAAGGCATGTTTAGTATCTTTGATATAAGAAGGCAACTTCTTAACCAAAGGATACATAACGTTGTCTAGAAAACTGGAAACGAGCTCGGTGGGGCAACTACAAGCGGAAACAATCGGCCTGCCAGGATTGTTAGGTTTATGGATTTTAGGTAGGAAATATATGACAGGCGTTCTGGGGGTTGTTAATATAAGGTTAGATGCAGAGGCAGGCAATTCACCGGCTTGGATGAAATTCTTGATGGTAGTTTTGACGGATTTTTGGTGAGATTGAGTGGGATCGGAATTCAACTTAGTATAAAAGATGGTGTCGCTGAGTTGACGAAGAGCCTCTTGTCGATACAAGTCCGCTCTCCAGACAACTACAGCGCCACCTTTGTCCGCAGGTTTTATGACAACGTCATTTCGGCATCGTAATGAATTCAAAGCTAGAAGCTCTTCTTTGTTAAGGTTATGAACTTGTTTTCTGCGCGGAGGTTGCAATTTATCAATGTCATGGCGGCATTGTCTTACGAAAAGATCAAGGGAAGAAAAATCACCTTCGGATGGAGACCAAGACGACTTCTTGGGGTTGAGTTCTTCGAAAATATCCTTATTGCTATTGAAAGTGGGCTTATCATGAAAAAAGGCTTTGAGGCGCATGCGGCGGAAGAAAGATTCGGTATCCTCTTTAACTGAAAATAGATCGATGGGCCCGGAGTTGGGAACAAACTTGAGACCTTTCGCAAGAAAAGATCTCTCGGGGTCAGATAATGGCAAATCAGTTTGTTTATCTCCCGTGCATTTGATTGGCTACTTTCTACTTGTGACACCCTTTTGGCATATATATAAGCCCTATTTATTTCATTTCATCTCGTCTTACTCTGATGAAGGGCTCCGCTCGAAACGTCAGTATCTCGTCACTAAATTCTTGGCAGTTTACCACCTTTTCACTTTGCTATATATATATATATATATATATATATATATATATATATATATATATATATATATATATATATATATATATATATATATATATATATATATATATATATATGTATACTAAAGACTATTTGAAACAAAATAGTCACGAAGTTGGCGTAAAGCAAAAGAGCGCTCGATACCATAGTAGGTAGAGCGTAATCAAACAATAAAGGTTTGAATGTTTTTGTCGCTACTCCGAGTTTCACGCTATTGCGATCATCAGGCAACTGACAGATATAATTCATTATTCAATGTTAAATACTATGGCTATTATATGTCTAATTGGGTGTTAAGTTACATGTCTGCAGTTAGTTAGTAATTCTGTTCGTTTATTTAGATAGTGTTTATGTCTTTTCCTCGCCTTCATGATCTGCAGTTTTTCTTCGAGGCACAGGTTACATCTTCTTGCGCCGGGTTTATACGCCGCTACTTGTTTTATTATAGACCACTTGATATGAACCTGTCTGTTTTCCCAGTTTCCAAACATGTTTGGATAGCTCGGTGTCGTTAATATACTTCACGTTACGAAAGGACTTCAGGTTGTTGCGGTATCTTTCTTTGAAGCTATTCCCTGTGATCCCGATATAACTTTTTTTGTTTTCATTGGGATGTTCCGTGGTTACGTCCCTCGGTATACAACGCTTTATTTCATACACTTTCCAGCAAGTGGGCATTCCTTTGATTTCTGACAATTGCACGTGGAGGTATTGTTGTTTGTTGTGTCGTTTTTTGTATATTTCTGAGTTAAGATGCGTTTGTTATGTTTGCGTATAACGTTTTTCATGTTCGTTACGCAGCTATAGCTGACTCGTACAGTGTGGCGGTTAAAAAGTTTGTGCAGTTCGTGTAAAGGTGGGAAGTGTTTGTCAATGAGTTCTAGAAAAGTCTGAGCTACGTTTGAAGGCGAGGAAAAGACATAAACACTATCTAAACTAGAAATACGTGTACGCAACAAACCCCTCGCCCGCTTACTGTTTGAGGCTTTAATATTGCCAAACAGAAACAGATTTTCAAACTGCTTATTTTTTGGGTGCAATTTGTGGGTAGTGTACTGCACAGAACCCAAGTGGGAAAGTCTGCCAACACAATTGTCTCGCAGGCAGGGTTGGAAACCAATTGTGTAATTATTGATTATTGAAATTAATAATTAATTTTAATAATTATTAATTTAAATAATAATTTTATTAATTATATATTACATAATTAAAGTTAATTATGTCAGTTATGCTTTTAATAATAAATTTCAACATGCATGTTTTACAGTACTGTAACAGTGGCATACTCATAATTTTACTCAAAGTACAATTGTATTCACGAGACTGCATAACCTTGTACATACATGTACCCTAGCTACTGTAATAATGTAATCTGCATGTTCCTTATTGCCTAATTGTCAGTATAAGCAGATACATGTACCCTGTAATCTGCATGTTCCTTATTGTCTAATTGTCAGTATAAGCAGATACATGTACCCTACTGTAATAATGTAATCTGCATGTTCCTTATTGTCTAGTTTTTAGTAGCAGATACCAAAAGATTCCATACCTAAATTTATCCTAGACCAAATTGATAAGTCTGATAAACCTTTTATTCTTTTAGAAGACTTCTGTTTCTTAACTTTTATTAATATTATATAATTATGCACATTCATGTACCAGTATTTCAATGGTATTCAAGTACCGGTAACACAATTTCAAAAATTGAAATGACAAAAGCCCCAAAAAAACAACAAAGAACGATATTGCTTAATCTAATTATTTCACCAATATATATATATATATTAATTCAGGATGAAATTCCTTTCAGCTGCTTCTTGTCAGTGGGGTGATACCACTTGTTTAATCCTAACATGTTCCCCTGACACAGTGAGTGTTAACCTACCCAATTATACATTATACAGTATTTATCCTTCAAAAGCTGTGTAAAATATACATTGAAAGCCTAGGACTGGCACTGTCCAGGCCTACTATCCAGGACAAAGGTGAATTTAAACAGACACACTAAGCCATTGGCCAGAAGGGCATATGCCATAATATCAGATGAGCATATTGTTATAGCCAGTATGGTGTATGTTTACACTATTAAAGTGAGTAAAATGTAAGCCAGGCCCAAGGTGGCATCCAGCCAGGTTGGTCCTGGTTAGTCCTATAGACCTGCAGTATAAATACAGCTATAATCTGTACTTTTTTACATCCTTACCACCAGTACTGGTACTCACTATATTATCAAATTAACAAGTATTGCAATTATTCCATTTGTATTAACATTTGTTATTCTGCAATATTATAATAAAGCACATAATTTATTGGTATATCTTGTGTAAGGACTATTCAATTTTGAGCGAAAGCCCTTCAAAGAGTGATTTCGTGATGTCTGATTGGCGCTTTCTCGATATACATGTATCAACAAACCGAAATTCAAATAATCGCTAACCCTAATCCTAATCCTAATCATAACCCTAATCGTAACCCAAATCCTAACCCTAAAACTGACTTGGGTTGGTGTTATAATAATTTTAAATTTCGGTTGCCATGACGACATGCCAAAAGTGAAATGTTCCGACCACAATATATTTTGAAGTACTAACTCTAAGAACTCATTCTACATATCTAATGAAAGCTTGATTAACAGCCTCTGACATACCTACAAAAATATTTTTGTAACTGATACCTAACAGCTTGAAAAAAGCGACGACGCTTGGATTGGATTGACAAACTCCGTATAAATATTTTAGATATTCAGACGACGATATCTCTTGAATTACTAACGCAAGAAAATCATGCTATACATCAAATAAAAGCCTGAATAACATACTCGGACATGTTTGCAAAACTATCTTTGTAACTGACTAACAGGTTTAAAAAACCGAAAACGGGTTTACCTTTAGTTTTGACGCCACGTATAAAACTTGATTTACGAACTTGACATCTTCCGACGACGATATATTGCATTTTCACTGCCTTTTCACGATCTTTTTGAACTCAAATCTTCGTTCACCGTATAACCGGTATATACTTCATGGTAACACTAGAAACCCCAACCATGGTAACACTAGGAAACCCCAACCGTAACCCAAATTTGGCGGCTTTCTTCCGGAAAGCGGTTTGTCGCGCTGGCATCAATTTAAATTTAAATTACGCCAAATTTAACGCACAAAAAAACCGTTTCAATACCGTTTCAATTTTTGCATTCGCAATCATGAGACGGTTACAATTTAAATATAATTCCAATATGCAGAGGTCTGTCTATATCTAGTTACCAGGGCCACATTTTCCGATACCGCGCATGAGGACGGTTGATCATATATATATATATATATACCTATAAACTGGATCCTAGATCTAGGAACCCCATAAGGGACTAAACGCCGGTCGATATTAGCACCCTCAGGCCTTCGGCCTTCGGCCTGCGCTTCGCGCCGGGCGAGGGGATAAACGAACAGAATTACTAATTAGACATATAGCCATAGTATTTAACATTGAATAATGAATTATATCTGTCAGTTGCCTGATGATCGCAATAGCGTGAAACTCGGAGTAGCGGCAAAAACATTCAAACCTTTATTGTTTTATATATATATATATATATATATATATATATATATATATATATATATATATATATATATATATATATATATATATATATATATATATATATATATATATATATATATATATATATATATATATATATATATATATATATATATATATATATATAATAAAAGACGTATATTAGGAGCATTATACAATAGTCTCAATGCTCTTACAACAATGTATTCTTAAAGTTACTTATAAAACTTGAATTACAGTTTCATTATAAGATAAAGCCTACTGCATATATTACTTATAAAAAAGCAATTAATCATCATCATCAAATCTATTAATTTAAAAAAAGAAAGGTCTTAAGTGCTGACTTAAAACTACTGAATATTTCATAGCTTCTAATTTCCTGTGGTAATAAATTCCACAGTTTGGTGCTGCAACCGAGAATGTTCTGTCTCCATGAGTCACCGTTTTGGATTTTGGCTTAATTAGCAGATTTCGGCCAGATGATCTCAAAGCACAAATCGATATATATATATATATATAATATATATATTTAGTTAGCAAATCAGTAATATATATATATATATATATATATATATATATATATATATATATATATATATATATATATATATATATATATATATATATATTTATATATATATATATATATATATATATATATATATATATATATATATATATATATATATATATATATATATATATATATATATATATATATATATATATATATATATATATATATATATATATATATATATATATATATATATATATATATTATATATATATATATATATATATATATATTACAAAATAACAGGCCACGACCCAAAACCAACTATAAACCAATTTAATAAATTTTTGACTGCACGTGACAGCCTTCGTCAGAAAATGTGTTATAGTTTATAGTTGGGTTTTATATATATATATATATATATATATATATATATATATATATATATATATATATATATATATATATATATATATATATATATATATATATATAACTACAGACGGTACCGTTTCGGCCTTTTGGGCCTCATCAGTGTAGTGCTGACGAGCAGGAAGAAGATAACTGCTGTTAACAGTCACCCATGATGCCACACAAAATGTGGGACATCAAAAACCATGCCAGGCGCTCAAACTGCAAGCAGTGAGCGTGCGCATAATGCGTAAGCGACAATGGTTCATCCTGTAGAGCGCTCAATATGACCTATATATATTAGCTTAACTCTTTCCCTACGGCTGAAAAACATCAAAAATTGAACGACCACGTTGTTCTATTGATATCTCTTGAAATAACCATAACTGTTGCGAAAGCTATACATTTTCTGGAAGCCCAATAAACCGGCTTTCACTTGTTCTTTTAAATTTCCCGAACAAAACACATTATGTTAATATAAATTAGCATTAATTATCATAAATCAGGTTGAAAAATTTACATTTTTCCAGAAAAGGCCATCTTGCACGGCCGCGTAGCATCTTGAAAACTCAAAATGCAACAATCGCAGAGTTGTTTATGAAATCAAATCAAACTTGGCGTGTGCGTGGATTTCATGTTCCTGGCGCTTGTCGAATTTCAATTTTTAATCTTGCGTTACCGTGTGCCGTGTTTTTCGATTGACGACTTTGCGGGTCATCAACGACCATTTTAACTGCGCCCGTAGGGAAAGAGTTAATAGCTAAATATAATAGCTTATAGCTTAATATAATAGCTTCAAACACTCATTAATAATTCATGAGGAAAAGACAAAAGAAAATCACGACCGTATCGTTGTTTTAAATGTGATAAAGATTCGTCCTGATTTACATAAACTTTATCTTTGATTTTCTCGGCTTAGACAACATCGATTTTCAAAATTACTGCGCCAATGAACTTATCAAATGGGTCGTGTTTGAAGCCGTTTAATAAACTCGCAGCACGTGTTTTATCAGATCTAAAACACTCGGGCTACGCCCTTGTGTTTTAAATCTAATAAAACACTGCTGCTCGTTTATTAAACAATACTTAATATATATAGCTTAATAGCTTAATATAATAGCTTAGTCATAGCTTAATCTATGACTGTATGAAAAATTTATTATAATTTTCCATCCAGAACTAAGCTCACTGAACACTAGGAACGAACTTATTTCAACATGTAGACATAGAAAAAAACACTTGCTGTGCAACCAATAACCGGCCAAATATCCAATCAGTAATTATTCATAACCCTGTAAACCTAAACCACATATTATTGTGATGACGTCACCCGTATAATGGTTCAAACTATAGACCTATACAATTTCAAGTTACCAAGGCATCAACATCAGACGCGATAATCACCTAATGATTGTGGTAAGTTCGGCTCACCATACGAAATAAATTTGTCGTGATTAAAGTTCAAATGAAGTAACCAAGTAATTTGTCCTTTTGTCTTACTATTCCGCTATACCTCGGTATTGAGATATATATATAGTACAATATCTACAGACTTCGCTGTTCCAATGCTCATCAGTGTAGCTTGGTACAATCTAGATATGGGCATGAGAACTAATTATACACAAGCGATTGCCGATGACAAACCGCTTGTGGTACAAACCATCCAGAGAGCGTGAAGCGGTATAGGGCCATGGAGTGGGCGTTGCATTATCGCTAAAGGACACCTACACCAACTTCACAGAGTGCTCATATATATATATATATATATATATATATATATATATATATATATTATATATATATATATATATATATATATATATATATATATATATATATATATATATATATATATATATATATATATATACACCTATAAGAAAGGCTTGACATCACAATTTTTGCACCTGGTTCCGGTAGATTCTTAAAACAGATACATTGTCACACTTGAAAAGTTTCCTTTCCTTATCTATACATTCATAACACCATCATTATTAACTTACACTGTTTTGCTTCCACGTCAGGTTTCATCGTTGTGTTATCTACCGAGAAATAAAAAGAAAATTACACCGGCAAATTATTTTCAATTAAATATTAGCAAGAACTGTCAGTTACTGGAGTGAGCGTTTGAACGCCATTTTACGTTGAGCAAAGAAAATAATAATATTCGATTTACTTAAGTTTTCTTTAAAAAAAACGTTCGTCTGCTTCTCCCAAGCTCCCTCTCGTGTCTGCAACTGGCTGTGCAAACACGGGCGGCCATTTTCTATATTTCTTAAATGGTTGCGAACTTTGGAAAACGTACTCAATATATTTTGTTTAACTGTTCAATCGTTGCTCCATTTAGTTTACGGGCTGCTTATTAAATAGATTACTATATCAGAGTATCAGCAGTAAAAGCCGTGGAGGAGTGACTTTTGTCATTTATTAAGATTGACCGAATGTATAGTTAGGTTACTAAAAGTGTTGTTTTGCTATTGGTAGTATTGAAATGCCTATATATTAATCCCCTCGCCCGAGGGTGCTAATTCGACCGGCGTTTAGTCCCTTATCACGGGAATGCTAGTTTATTTGTTATATATATTCAAGATCAACGTCGTTGATCATGCGCGGCATCGGAAAATTTGTCCCTGGTAACTAGATATGGTAAATATCTGCATTTGAATTAATATTTAAATTGCAACAGTCACATGATTGCGAATGCAAAAATTGAAACGGTATTCAAAGTGGTTTTTTTCAAAAAGGATATAGTTTTTTGAAAAAATTGAGTTTGAATACAATTTGTTGCTCTGGATAAACAACAAGCAATACAAAACAAAAACGGAAAAAGGAGAGTCAGCGACAAAATATATAATTACTGCAATACCAGATGATGTAGTGTTGACGGACAAGCAAGTTTTATTTTGAAATATTCATCTATACCAATGGATACTTTGCTCTGCTCAGACACGAATACAGGTAAATAAATTAGTATTCTCAAATAACAGCTAATAATAGTACACTATGAGTCTGTGTTGAGCGAGGGCCCTTATTTTAACTTTTTAAGTGTCTATATATTTGTATAAAGACAGGAGATATAAACAAGGCGTTCCCTCCCGCGATTTCCCATGGAGTTCGATAAACATTAATATGCCTTTTCAGCATAGTTTTTTGGTCACGGTTAGTAATTTGGTTACGTTTAGTATTTTGGTGAATTAGGATTAGAATTTCGTTTGAATTCTAAAAGAATATACCGCCTTACTGCTACCGTACGAACAGCCACTGCCTTCACTACTTTATCGTTTATTACAGTAACTATTTTATGATGGGTGTATTGGGACAAAATATCATTGGGCAAAGTCGCATGTCATTGGGCAATGTTACATGTCATTGGGCAATGTCTCATGTATTGATCGGGCGTATGTTTTCGGGCAATGTCTCATGTTTTCGGGCAATGTCACATGTTTTCGGGCAATGTCTCATGTTTTCCGGCAATGTCACATGTTTTCGGGCAATGTCACATGTTTTCCGGCAATGTCTCATGTGTGTCTGCGTGTAGACGCCTGATTTTTCTTCGTCCTCGTTTCTAGCCCAACTTGCTTCTAAAAGTTGCCACTTTAAACGAGCGCTGCACAATGCCTTCAGTGCCTGATTGCAGAAATCAATGCATTAAAAATTATCCTTTGTAATATAAGACAAGTGAGCGGGTTTTCTAATTCCAACTGTCTAACATGCCACCAATGCATACCCATCTCCGCATGCAATATGCGCGCCATGTCCCTAAGTAGCCCGAGTTAACGCCTAGCGGGCGTCTTGTTACGAATAATTCAGAACTTTTGTGCATGAAGAATTTTGTACTTTAAATTTTAGGCCGATCCCCGTTGTAGTTTGTTAACATATGCTAAAAGAACTGTGCTGAATGCAGCTGAAACTTTTAGTAGTGGAAGGACTGATGGCGATGCAGTTGACTCTATACTGTTTCGAGTTGAGTGGGTGCTTGGTGCGCTGAGCAGGCGGTATCTACTGTACACAATTTATAAAAAACATTGCAAAAAAACGACGACGACGACGATAATAATAATATGTATGAACAGATTCATTGAGATATGGAAAATAGTTCTTTACGAGTAGTGTGCATGATGCTAAAATGCCTTCACATAATTTAGTAACAAACAACCTAACTTGCTTCTGGTGCAAGAGGTACCAATCCTAGGATTTCTATTAACCAATAAGTTTCAAGTCCCGACTTAGGAAATATCAGTTTCCCTGTCATGCTTGAGACCTCTGATCATGACCATCAATATTTAGTTAAATCCACATTCCTGCCAGCTCCATATCACAGTAGTCCAATGTGGTACCCACATTGTATATAATATATAATCTATATATATATAATTGACTATATATAATCTATATATACATCTATTACTGTATATAATCTATCCACACCAACAATTATCAGGGTAAAATCCCTAATACGTCTTAGTAAATCCAATTTGAATGGACCCCTATATATTTCTACTATATGCATCCGTAGACATTTGAACAAATTTGATTTTTTTAAAGGGCACCCGTTGTATGATAAAGATGCACTTTCTTCCTTCAACAGCCTTTGGTACCTGTATACTAACTACTGAGTTGATTGTTTCATGAATCATCAATAGTGTGAGAAAAGTAATTTCTTTCTTAGTGATTGATGGTAGAAACAGCAGTAGACTTCCCCACTATATTCTGTTGCTGCACCCAAAAATTTAAAAGTTTGGGCTACATGTATTTAGTTTGATGTCCTATACAACAATTAAATTCAGACAATACAAAGCTCTCAGAGATATTGCCAACCGAAAATTTATTCAGTTTGGCAAATGAATGCGCTATTATCTAATTCAAGTAATTTAGAACTAAAAGAAGAGCAACTACGCTATAAATGTTTCAAACAGCAAGCGCGCGAGGGGTTGTTGCTAATTGAAAAGAAATGCCTATATCGGTGCGACAAAGACTGCTTTCATTACATGACAGCCGCTCTCCATTTAGCTCTCTACTGTGAGCGTGATATCCAGGAGTTGTTCTTGATATCTATGTCTCTCAACTTGAGGTTTCTCTTGATGGTATCCTTGAACCTGAGACGAGGGCGTCCAATATTTCTGTGACCAGACGACAGTTGAGAGTAGAGGATCTGTTTTGGTAGCCTGTCTGACGACATCCTCTTGAGGTGGCCAGTCCACCGGAGATTATTTTTGATCAGACGATCTTCCATAGAAGGAAGCCCTGTCCGATCGAGTATTTCCTTGTTTGTCACTTTGTCCTTCCAGGTTATCCTCCTGATCGAACGCAAATGTCGCATCATGAAGGCATGTAGCTTTTTCACCTGCCGTCTGTATACTGTCCAGGCCTCGGCTCCGTATAGCAGGGTAGATAGCACGATTGCGCGAGAAATCTTTCCTTTGACCCGCGTCGACACATGGTGGTTGTTCCAGAGTCTCTGGCGTAGCCGACCGAAACACGTGCTAGCCTTGGAAATCCTACTCTGTATTTCAGCATCAATGCATCCATCACTTGATAACGTGCTTCCGAGGTATTTGAATTCCGGGACAGAGTTCAGCTTGTTACCATCAACCATGATACCTTCCTCTTGGGTTCTACTAGAGTTAGGCGGGTATAGCACTTCCGTCCTCTTGATGTTGATCTTCAGGCCGAACTTCTTAGATGCATTGGAGAAAGCGTCCACTATTCTCTGGATATCTTCAGCGGAGTTGGCAACCAGTGCGCTGTCATCTGCGAACAGCAGCTATCTCACAAGTATCTGAGTAGTCTTGGTCTCTGAAGTGTGCAACGTTGAAGATGTCAGCGCTCTGTCTTGACTGTATATACACGCCATCCCCCATGCCTCGGAAAGCCTCTTGGAGTATTGCCGATAAGAAAATGGAGAAGATACCATTTGTAACACCGAACGTTTCCGAGACGTTCGATACAGTCGGGAGGACTGGACTGTGGCAGATACTGAGGAAATATGGATGCGCAGACAAGTTCACAACTATGATCGAGGCTCTACACACGGGAATGATGGCAAATGTTAGTGTTGGAGGGGAAGTCTCGGAAACGAAATGCATATATACTATTAGTAATATTAGTATCAACCAACTAGTGGTCTATTAAAAATTAGGCATTATGATTGGCTGAGCTACATGTACTAGTGGTCTATTGGTGATAGACTATATATAACCGATTGGTGGAGGTTATATAACAATTGCTATTGAAATGCCAAAATACTATTAGTATAATTTCTGAGCTTAAGCGAGTTCTGATTGGCTGACTGGCCAGTAAATCTGAGACGATAGTCACCGCGTAGCGCGGTGACCATCACATCACTAGAAATCATACTTGAAAAAGTGTTTTTTTTAACCAAACTATATTTATTCGTTCCAGTCCCCTCTCGGAATCATCGTTTTGATGTATGGTTTCTAAAACATGACGATTTTTTTGAAAATGGCGTCTATATAATATTATAACTAAAAAAATCCTCAAAAACCTAGCATAATGACATTGTATATATCAGATTTCTCTCAAGATAGAACTGTCTAAGGGTAAGGAAGTTATTTATTGTATAATTATTTGTATTTTTACGTCCGTTTTTGATCGTTAGTGTTTTTTTTGAAAGCTGTCAAGCGTGAAGAAATCATCGAGCATAACACAGTTCAAACTGTCTGTTTAAAACTTCTCAATTGAATATTCAGCTCAAGCCTGAAATTATACTAAAACAATTAGTCATCTCAGTCTCGGTGATTATCGTTATATTTACCTATATTTACCTCGATAAATATTCAACGATAGTCACCTCGACTTCAGTGACTAATTGTTCAATGGTAATATACTAATTGAAATGAAATGCCTAGTATATACTATTAGTAATATTAGTATCAACCAAATAGTGGTCTATTAAAAAATTAGGCATTCTGATTGGCTGAGCTACTAGTGGTCTATTGGTGATAGACCACTAGTAGCGTTATCCAATCAAAAAACTTCTTATAAGTGGTTAACAGGAATATTCCTATCATAACCAATCAGAAGCCATAACATATTCACGCTGCAAGCAAAACCTGAAATCTACTCCAAACATGGCGTCCGCTAAAATTTATATACGAGTGATAAATCATGAAAACCTTTGCCCGAAATTAGTAATGGGAAATTGTTCAGTTTGACATTTTCGAATATGAAAATAAATTCGTTATGTCTAAGGAGTATATATACACCAAATTTGAAGCAAAGTAATTATAATCTCGTTTTTTTGTGAGCGATTATTTATCATGTACCATCGAGCTACTCTACATTTTGAATGGGGATACGTGTACAAACAAAAATTAGGTGAAACCATCTGAAAATTTGGAACAATATTTGATAAGACGTATTTACGAAGAAAGAAAGGTTGTTTATGGTTGATACTAAAACAATTAGGAAACACGTCCTCCTTGCCTCGTTGTCTACTATCTGCTCTTAGTAGAAAATGACCATGATCCATTAGAAATGCTGCATTTTGATTGGCACTCAACAGTTGTCTATTCGTGATAGACGTACTGAAAACAATGGCAGAAAACTCTCGTTTTGGGGAGGTTTCAGATGAGTTATTGGAGAATATTTTGGAGAATGCATGATTTGTAATATTAAACAATTAGACAACTCGTCATCTCGTTGTCTATGAGTGATTAGTCTACACCCAACCATTGTTCATTACAAATACTGCATTCTGATTGGCTACTCAACCATTGTCTACTCGAGATGGAAAACGTTTGGGAAAAATAGGTCCGCAATGCGAACATGTGGGTACCGCATGGAACATTAATGGGTCAGCCTTGTCAATGAGTAATGAGCATGGGATTGGGGTGTTACCACTACTGAAATATCCAAATCTGTAATACTAACTGAAATATTAGTATTATTCGTTTATACTGGGGCATTTATCTCCACTATGGAATCACTGCCATGGAGGCTCTTTATTATTATATTGATGTGGTGCCTTTAAAGTGTCTATGAAATGAAAATTCGCTCCAGTTTTTTTTTACTGTATTTGAAAGAACACTTAAAATAATGAAAAATGGCTTTTTATGTTTAATTATACGCTTTATATAATTTGATCTGTGACGTCACAATTTGGACACAGCATTATAAAAACAAAACTGAAAATCAGGCATATCTTCAGACTGGTTCAACTAAATAGATTCAAACCTTGCTGACTTACTCAATCAAGAAAACTAAACATTGTAATGGTTCTAATGTGGTTGCTATGGTAACGGATTAGTTTCCAGATTACTCTCTTCCGTTATAACAATTATTTGTTTTCAACCACATTTACAGCAACTTATTTAGTTTTAGGAAGTTGACATCCTTTTCTCATGATTTCCAATGTAACAATGCTGTTTAAAACAATAAAACAGTAACTGCAACGACAAAAAGTAGAAAACTTTGTTTCTATACAAAGTAGTGGCCTGGGAACAAAATCTGTTACCATGGGAACCAAGCGTGCAACCAGGATTTTTGAAAGGGGGTCATTTTCACAACAGTAACGACGATGCTCTAGGGGGGTCCGCGGGATGCACCCCCGAATTTTTTTGAAATTTGGGTCTCTTAAAACGGCATTTACTGCATTTTGAGGACACTTTTGAGCAAAAACGAAATTCTTATTTTTAAGAAACATTTGGTCCAAATGAGATTAGACTTGCATTTTAATATTGTTTGAGAAAACGTTTGGTAATTTGGAAGTGTAAATTAGGTGGCACAGTTTTCTTTTATCCATATTAACCTCAAGTATTCCATCCAATCTAGCGAAATATCGAATCGTGGCATCGTGCTCGAAAAATTCGTATAAAACAAGATGGCCGTGCACCAGTCTTGTTCCCAGAGCCTTCCGGTCGCGCACGGAAATGTGTCAGTCCCGAGCCCTCGGCCACATCGGCGGAGGAACATATGCATGAAATCGAAACAAGATCGTGAACAACGTAACAAGATCGTGACAAACCCTTTTGCAAATTTTATAAATTTGGAGCTTTATATAATTCAAGTTAAAAAAAATTAAATAGTGCTGTAAAAGTAACTTTTGACCTCCAAAATTTTCCCTCGTGCCTCCAAAAGGGGGGTCGGTCTCCCCCCGACCCCCTCCTTGTTGCGCCCTTGATGGGAACCTAATAACAACAATCTCAATGCAGAGTATTGTTGACTCAGTAAGTCTGCATGGTTTGGTTTATTTTGGTTTATTTGGTTTGGTATTATTTTATTTGGTTTGGTATTTGTTTTGAGCCAGTTTAGTCAAACCAATTCCGAAGATATGCCGGATTTTGAGTTTTGATGTAATGCTGTGTCCATCTTGTTACATCACAGCTCAAGTTACATGAAATGTATGTAATAACTCGAGAATGGCATAAGATACGATAGTTGTGTAAAAGCTATTTTTCATTATTGTTGTTCGTAAGCTAACAGCAGAATTAACTAAATCAGCAGAGAATTAATACATTTGTAAAATCCATTTTTAATACAAACATACATTACCATTATTACATGTCATGGATAATTAATCGGTTAATGATTCACCACAGGTTGATGCATGGATCAATTCTTCCTGTAACCATGCCCCGGGGACAATGCAGAAAATCAAATCCCGGGGGTGGGGAATTGTTTTATTATTTTTTGCCCGGGGTATGGCGGCCGCCCTTGGAAGTCTGGTAACTAAAGTAAAGTATTCATATTCAAAATGGCGACAAAAAAAGTTGCAGAAAATATACTAAAGACTATTTGAAACAAAATAGTCACGAAGTTGGCGTAAAGCAAAAGAGCGCTCGATACCATAGTAGGTAGAGCGTAATCAAACAATAAAGGTTTGAATGTTTTTGTCGCTACTCCGAGTTTCACGCTATTGCGATCATCAGGCAACTGACAGATATAATTCATTATTCAATGTTAAATACTATGGCTATTATATGTCTAATTGGGTGTTAAGTTACATGTCTGCAGTTAGTTAGTAATTCTGTTCGTTTATTTAGATAGTGTTTATGTCTTTTCCTCGCCTTCATGATCTGCAGTTTTTCTTCGAGGCACAGGTTACATCTTCTTGCGCCGGGTTTATACGCCGCTACTTGTTTTATTATAGACCACTTGATATGAACCTGTCTGTTTTCCCAGTTTCCAAACATGTTTGGATAGCTCGGTGTCGTTAATATACTTCACGTTACGAAAGGACTTCAGGTGGTTGCGGTATCTTTCTTTGAAGCTATTCCCTGTGATCCCGATATAACTTTTTTTGTTTTCATTGGGATGTTCCGTGGTTACGTCCGCTCGGTATACAACGCTTTCTTTCATACACTTTCCAGCAAGTGGGCATTCCTTTGATTTCTGACAATTGCACGTGGAGGTATTGTTGTTTGTTGTGTCGTTTTTTGTATATTTCTGAGTTAGGATGTGTTTGTTATGTTTGCGTATAACGTTTTTCATGTTCGTTACGCAGCTATAGCTGACTCGTACAGTGTGGCGGTTAAAAAGTTTGTGCAGTTCGTGTAAAGGTGGGAAGTGTTTGTCAATGAGTTCTAGAAAAGTCTGAGCTACGTTTGAAGGCGAGGAAAAGACATAAAACACTATCTAAATAAACGAACAGAATTACTAACTAACTGCAGACATGTAACTTAACACCCAATTAGACATATAGCCATAGTATTTAACATTGAATAATGAATTATATGTGTCAGTTGCCTGATGATCGCAATAGCGTGAAACTCGGAGTAGCGACAAAAACATTCAAACCTTTATTGTTTTATATATATATATACTGTATATATATATATATATATATATATATATATATATATATATATATATATATATATATATATATATATATATATATATATATATATATATATATATATATATATATAATAAAAGACGTATATTAGGAGCATTATACAATAGTCTCAATGCTCTTACAACAATGTATTCTTAAAGTTACTTATAAAACTTGAATTACAGTTTCATTATAAGATAAAGCCTACTGCATATATTACTTATAAAAAAGCAATTAATCATCATCATCAAATCTATTAATTTTAAAAAAGAAAGGTCTTAAGTGCTGACTTAAAACTACTGAATATTTCATAGCTTCTAATTTCCTGTGGTAATAAATTCCACAGTTTGGTGCTGCAACCGAGAATGTTCTGTCTCCATGAGTCACCGTTTTGGATTTTGGCTTAATTAGCAGATTTCGGCCAGATGATCTCAAAGCACAAATCGATATATATATATATATATATATATATATATATATTTAGTTAGCAAATCAGTAATATATATATATTATATATATATATATATATATATATATATATATATATATATATATATATATATATATATATATATATATATATATATATATATATTACAAAATAACAGGCCACGACCCAAAACCAACTATAAACCAATTTAATAAATTTTTGACTGCACGTGACAGCCTTCGTCAGAAAATGTGTTATAGTTTATAGTTGGTTTTTTTTTTTTTATATATATATATATATATAACTACAGACGGTACCGTTTCGGCCTTTTGGGCCTCATCAGTGTAGTGCTGACGAGCAGGATGAAGATAACTGCTGTTAACAGTCACCCATGATGCCACACAAAATGTGGGACATCAAAAACCATGCCAGGCGCTCAAACTGCAAGCAGTGAGCGTGCGCATAATGCGTAAGCGACAATGGTTCATCCTGTAGAGCGCTCAATATGACCTATATATATTAGCTTAACTCTTTCCCTACGGCTGAAAAACATCAAAAATTGAACGACCACGTTGTTCTATTGATATCTCTTGAAATAACCATAACTGTTGCGAAAGCTATACATTTTCTGGAAGCCCAATAAACCGGCTTTCACTTGTTCTTTTAAATTTCCCGAACAAAACACATTATGTTAATATAAATTAGCATTAATTATCATAAATCAGGTTGAAAAATTTACATTTTTCCAGAAAAGGCCATCTTGCACGCCCGCGTAGCATCTTGAAAACTCAAAATGCAACAATCGCAGAGTTGTTTATGAAATCAAATCAAACTTGGCGTGTGCGTGGATTTCATGTTCCTGGCGCTTGTCGAATTTCAATTTTTAATCTTGCGTTACCGTGTGCCGTGTTTTTCGATTGACGACTTTGCGGGTCATCAACGACCCATTTTAACTGCGCCCGTAGGGAAAGAGTTAATAGCTAAATATAATAGCTTATAGCTTAATATAATAGCTTCAAACACTCATTAATAATTCATGAGGAAAAGACAAAAGAAAATCACGACCGTATCGTTGTTTTAAATGTGATAAAGATTCGTCCTGATTTACATAAACTTTATCTTTGATTTTCTCGGCTTAGACAACATCGATTTTCAAAATTACTGCGCCAATGAACTTATCAAATGGGTCGTGTTTGAAGCCGTTTAATAAACTCGCAGCACGTGTTTTATCAGATCTAAAACACTCGGGCTACGCCCTTTTTAAATCTAATAAAACACTGCTGCTCGTTTATTAAACAATACTTAATATATATAGCTTAATAGCTTAATATAATAGCTTAGTCATAGCTTAATCTATGACTGTATGAAAAATTTATTATAATTTTCCATCCAGAACTAAGCTCACTGAACACTAGGAACGAACTTATTTCAACATGTAGACATAGAAAAAAACACTTGCTGTGCAACCAATAACCGGCCAAATATCCAATCAGTAATTATTCATAAACACTGTAAACCTAAACCACATATTATTGTGATGACGTCACCCGTATAATGGTTCAAAACTATAGACCTATACAATTTCAAGTTACCAAGGCATCAACATCAGACGCGATAATCACCTAATGATTGTGGTAAGTTCGGCTTACCATACGAAATAAATTTGTCGTGATTAAAGTTCAAATGAAGTAACCCAAGTAATTTGTCCTTTTGTCTTACTATTCCTCTGTACCTCGGTATTGAGATATATATATAGTACAATATTTACAGACTTCGCTGTTCCACAGCTCATCAGTGTAGCTTGGTACAATCTAGATATGGGCATGAGAACTAATTATACACAAGCGATTGCCGATGACAACCGCTTGTGGTACAAACAGCGGTCATGCGCACATCCAGAGAGCGTGAAGCGGTATAGGGCCAGAGTGCTCGAACTACCACAAGGGTAGTGGGCGTTGCATTATCGCTAAAGGACACCTACACCAACTTCACAGAGCGCTCATATATATATATATATATATATATATATATATATATATATATATATATATATATATATATATATATATATATATATATATATATATATATATATATATATATATATATACACCTATAAGAAAGGCTTGACATCACAATTTTTGCACCTGGTTCCGGTAGATTCTTAAAACAGATACATTGTCACTCTTGAAAAGTTTCCTTTCCTTATCTATACATTCATAACAACATCATTATTAACTTACACTGTTTTGCTTCCACGTCAGGTTTCATCGTTGTGTTATCTACCGAGAAATAAAAAGAAAATTACACCGGCAAATTATTTTCAATTAAATATTAGCAAGAACTGTCAGTTACTGGATGTGAGCGTTTGAACGCCATTTTACGTTGAGCAAAGAAAATAATAATATTCGATTTACTTAAGTTTTCTTTAAAAAAAACGTTCGTCTGCTTCTCCCAAACTCCCTCTCTTGTCTGCAACTGGCTGTGCAAACACGGGCGGCCATTTTCTATATTTCTTAAATGGTTGCGAACTTTGGAAAACGTACTCAATATCTTTTGTTTAACTGTTCAATCGTTGCTCCATTTAGTTTACGGGCTGCTTATTAAATATATTACTATATCAGAGTATCAGCAGTAAAAGCCGTGGAGGAGTGACTTTTGTCATTTATTAAGATTGACCGAATGTATAGTTAGGTTACTAAAAGTGTTGTTCTGCTATTGGTATTATTGAAATGCCTATATATTAATCCCCTCGCCCGAGGGTGCTAATTCGACCGGCGTTTAGTCCCTTATCACGGGAATGCTAGTTTATTTGTTATATATATTCAAGATCAACGTCGTTGATCATGCGCGGCATCGGAAAATTTGTCCCTGGTAACTAGATATGGTAAATATCTGCATTTGAATTAATATTTAAATTGCAACAGTCACATGATTGCGAATGCAAAAATTGAAACGGTATTCAAAGTGTTTTTTTTCAAAAAGGATATAGTTTTTTGAAAAAATTGAGTTTGAATACAATTTGTTGCTCTGGATAAACAACAAGCAATACAAAACAAAAACGGAAAAAGGAGAGTCAGCGACAAAATATATAATTACTGCAATACCAGATGATGTAGTGTTGACGGACAAGCAAGTTTTATTTTGAAATATTCATCTATACCAATGGATACTTTGCTCTGCTCAGACACGAATACAGGTAAATAAATTAGTATTCTCAAATAACAGCTAATAATAGTACACTATGAGTCTGTGTTGAGCGAGGGCCCTTATTTTAACTTTTTAAGTGTCTATATATTTGTATAAAGACAGGAGATATAAACAAGGCGTTCCCTCCCGCGATTTCCCATGGAGTTCGATAAACATTAATATGCCTTTTCAGCATAGTTTTTTGGTCACGGTTAGTAATTTGGTTACGTTTAGTATTTTGGTGAATTAGGATTAGAATTTCGTTGAATTCTAAAAGAATATACCGCCTTACTGCTACCGTACGAACAGCCACTGCCTTCACTACTTTATCGTTTATTACAGTAACTATTTTATGATGGGTGTATTGGGACAAAATATCATTGGGCAAAGTCGCATGTCATTGGGCAATGTTACATGTCATTGGGCAATGTCTCATGTATTGATCGGGCGTATGTTTTCGGGCAATGTCTCATGTTTTCGGGCAATGTCACATGTTTTCGGGCAATGTCTCATGTTTTCCGGCAATGTCACATGTTTTCGGGCAATGTCACATGTTTTCCGGCAATGTCTCATGTGTGTCTGCGTGTAGACGCCTGATTTTTCTTCGTCCTCGTTTCTAGCCCAACTTGCTTCTAAAAGTTGCCACTTTAAACGAGCGCTGCACAATGCCTTCAGTGCCTGATTGCAGAAATCAATGCATTAAAAATTATCCTTTGTAATATAAGACAAGTGAGCGGGTTTTCTAATTCCAACTGTCTAACATGCCACCAATGCATACCCATCTCCGCATGCAATATGCGCGCCATGTCCCTAAGTAGCCCGAGTTAACGCCTAGCGGGCGTCTTGTTACGAATAATTCAGAACTTTTGTGCATGAAGAATTTTGTACTTTAAATTTTAGGCCGATCCCCGTTGTAGTTTGTTAACATATGCTAAAAGAACTGTGCTGAATGCAGCTGAAACTTTTAGTAGTGGAAGGACTGATGGCGATGCAGTTGACTCTATACTGTTTCGAGTTGAGTGGGTGCTTGGTGCGCTGAGCAGGCGGTATCTACTGTACACAATTTATAAAAAACATTGCAAAAAAACGACGACGACGACGATAATAATAATATGTATGAACAGATTCATTGAGATATGGAAAATAGTTCTTTACGAGTAGTGTGCATGATGCTAAAATGCCTTCACATAATTTAGTAACAAACAACCTAACTTGCTTCTGGTGCAAGAGGTACCAATCCTAGGATTTCTATTAACCAATAAGTTTCAAGTCCCGACTTAGGAAATATCAGTTTCCCTGTCATGCTTGAGACCTCTGATCATGACCATCAATATTTAGTTAAATCCACATTCCTGCCAGCTCCATATCACAGTAGTCCAATGTGGTACCCACATTGTATATAATATATAATCTATATATATATAATTGACTATATATAATCTATATATACATCTATTACTGTATATAATCTATCCACACCAACAATTATCAGGGTAAAATCCCTAATACGTCTTAGTAAATCCAATTTGAATGGACCCCTATATATTTCTACTATATGCATCCGTAGACATTTGAACAAATTTGATTTTTTTAAAGGGCACCCGTTGTATGATAAAGATGCACTTTCTTCCTTCAACAGCCTTTGGTACCTGTATACTAACTACTGAGTTGATTGTTTCATGAATCATCAATAGTGTGAGAAAAGTAATTTCTTTCTTAGTGATTGATGGTAGAAACAGCAGTAGACTTCCCCACTATATTCTGTTGCTGCACCCAAAAATTTAAAAAGTTTGGGCTACATGTATTTAGTTTGATGTCCTATAAAACAATTAAATTCAGACAATACAAAGCTCTCAGAGATATTGCCAACCGAAAATTTATTCAGTTTGGCAAATGAATGCGCTATTATCTAATTCAAGTAATTTAGAACTAAAAGAAGAGCAACTACGCTATAAATGTTTCAAACAGCAAGCGCGCGAGGGGTTGTTGCTAATTGAAAATAAATGCCTATATCATCATCATCATCATGCTGTCGGTCGCGGTGCGACAAAGACTGCTTTCATTACATGACAGCCGCTCTCCATTTAGCTCTCTACTGTGAGCGTGATATCATGCAGGAGTTGTTCTTGATATCTATGTCTCTCAACTTGAGGTTTCTCTTGATGGTATCCTTGAACCTGAGACGAGGGCGTCCAATATTTCTGTGACCAGACGACAGTTGAGAGTAGAGGATCTGTTTTGGTAGCCTGTCTGACGACATCCTCTTGAGGTGGCCAGTCCACCGGAGATTATTTTTGATCAGACGATCTTCCATAGAAGGAAGCCCTGTCCGATCGAGTATTTCCTTGTTTGTCACTTTGTCCTTCCAGGTTATCCTCCTGATCGAACGCAAATGTCGCATCATGAAGGCATGTAGCTTTTTCACCTGCCGTCTGTATACTGTCCAGGCCTCGGCTCCGTATAGCAGGGTAGATAGCACGATTGCGCGATAAATCTTTCCTTTGACCCGCGTCGACACATGGTGGTTGTTCCAGAGTCTCTGGCGTAGCCGACCGAAACACGTGCTAGCCTTGGCAATCCTACTCTGTATTTCAGCATCAATGCATCCATCACTTGATAACGTGCTTCCCAGGTATTTGAATTCCGGGACAGAGTTCAGCTTGTTACCATCAACCATGATACCTTCCTCTTGGGTTCTACTAGAGTTAGGCTGGTATAGCACTTCCGTCTTCTTGATGTTGATCTTCAGGCCGAACTTCTTAGATGCATTGGAGAAAGCATCCACTATTCTCTGGATATCTTCAGCGGAGTTGGCAACCAGTGCGCTGTCATCTGCGAACAGCAGCTATCTCACAAGTATCTGAGTAGTCTTGGTCTCTGAAGTGTGCAACGTTGAAGATGTCAGCGCTCTGTCTTGACTGTATATACACGCCATCCCCCATGCCTCGGAAAGCCTCTTGGAGTATTGCCGATAAGAAAATGGAGAAGATACCATTTGTAACACCGAACGTTTCCGAGACGTTCGATACAGTCGGGAGGACTGGACTGTGGCAGATACTGAGGAAATATGGATGCGCAGACAAGTTCACAACTATGATCGAGGCTCTACACACGGGAATGATGGCAAATGTTAGTGTTGGAGGGGAAGTCTCGGAAACGAAATGCATATATACTATTAGTAATATTAGTATCAACCAACTAGTGGTCTATTAAAAATTAGGCATTATGATTGGCTGAGCTACATGTACTAGTGGTCTATTGGTGATAGACTATATATAACCGATTGGTGGAGGTTATATAACAATTGCTATTGAAATGCCAAAATACTATTAGTATAATTTCTGAGCTTAAGCGAGTTCTGATTGGCTGACTGGCCAGTAAATCTGAGACGATAGTCACCGCGTAGCGCGGTGACCATCACATCACTAGAAATCATACTTGAAAAAGTGTTTTTTTTTAACCAAACTATATTTATTCGTTCCAGTCCCTCTCGGAATCATCGTTTTGATGTATGGTTTCTAAAACATGACGATTTTTTTGAAAATGGCGTCTATATAATATTATAACTAAAAAAATCCTCAAAAACCTAGCATAATGACATTGTATATATCAGATTTCTCTCAAGATAGAACTGTCTAAGGGTAAGGAAGTTATTTATTGTATAATTATTTGTATTTTTACGTCCGTTTTTGATCGTTAGTGTTTTTTTTGAAAGCTGTCAAGCGTGAAGAAATCATCGAGCATAACACAGTTCAAACTGTCTGTTTAAAACTTCTCAATTGAATATTCAGCTCAAGCCTGAAATTATACTAAAACAATTAGTCATCTCAGTCTCGGTGATTATCGTTATATTTACCTATATTTACCTCGATAAATATTCAACGATAGTCACCTCGACTTCAGTGACTAATTGTTCAATGGTAATATACTAATTGAAATGAAATGCCTAGTATATACTATTAGTAATATTAGTATCAACCAAATAGTGGTCTATTAAAAATTAGGCATTCTGATTGGCTGAGCTACTAGTGGTCTATTGGTGATAGACCACTAGTAGCGTTATCCAATCAAAAAACTTCTTATAAGTGGTTAACAGGAATATTCCTATCATAACCAATCAGAAGCCATAACATATTCACGCTGCAAGCAAAACCTGAAATCTACTCCAAACATGGCGTCCGCTAAAATTTATATACGAGTGATAAATCATGAAAACCTTTGCCCGAAATTAGTAATGGGAAATTGTTCAGTTTGACATTTTCGAATATGAAAATAAATTCGCTTATGTCTAAGGAGTATATCTACACCAAATTTGAAGCAAAGTAATTATAATCTCGTTTTTTTGTGAGCGATTATTTATCATGTACATCGAGCTACTCTACATTTTGAATGGGGATACGTGTACAAACAAAAATTAGGTGAAACCATCTGAAAATTTGGAACAATATTTGATAAGACGTATTTACGAAGAAAGAAAGGTTGTTTATGGTTGATACTAAAACAATTAGGAAAACACGTCCTCCTTGCCTCGTTGTCTACTATCTGCTCTTAGTAGAAAATGACCATGATCCATTAGAAATGCTGCATTTTGATTGGCACTCAACAGTTGTCTATTCGTGATAGACGTACTGAAAACAATGGCAGAAAACTCTCGTTTTGGGGAGGTTTCAGATGAGTTTTTGGAGAATATTTTGGAGAATGCATGATTTGTAATATTAAACAATTAGACAACTCGTCATCTCGTTGTCTATGAGTGATTAGTATACACCCAACCATTGTTCATTACAAATACTGCATTCTGATTGGCTACTCAACCATTGTCTACTCGAGATGGAAAACGTTTGGGAAAAATAGGTCCGCAATGCGAACATGTGGGTACCGCATGGAACATTAATGGGTCAGCCTTGTCAATGAGTAATGAGCATGGGATTGGGGTGTTACCACTACTGAAATATCCAAATCTGTAATACTAACTGAAATATTAGTATTATTCGTTTATACTGGGGCATTTATCTCCACTATGGAATCACTGCCATGGAGGCTCTTTATTATTATATTGATGTGGTGCCTTTAAAGTGTCTATGAAATGAAAATTCGCTCCAGTTTTTTTTTACTGTATTTGAAAAGAACACTTAAAATAATGAAAAATGGCTTTTTATGTTTAATTATACGCTTTATATAATTTGATCTGTGACGTCACAATTTGGACACAGCATTATAAAAACAAAACTGAAAATCAGGCATATCTTCAGACTGGTTCAACTAACTGTTTTATTGTTTTAAACAGTATTGTTACATTGGAAATCATGAGAAAAGGATGTCAACTTCCTAAAACTAAATAAGTTGCTGTAAATGTGGTTGAAAACAAAGAATTGTTATAACGGAAGAGAGTAATCTGGAAACTAATCCGTTACCATAGCAACCACATTAGAACCATTACAATGTTTAGTTTTCTTGATTGAGTAAGTCAGCAAGGTTTGAATCTATTTACTGCAACGACAAAAAGTAGAAAACTTTGTTTCTATACAAAGTAGTGGCCTGGGAACAAAATCTGTTACCATGGGAACCAAGCGCGCAACCAGGATTTTTGAAAGGGGGTCGTTTTCACAACAGTAACGACGATGCTCTAGGGGGGTCCGCGGGATGCACCCCCCGAATTTTTTTGAAATTTGGGTCTCTAAAACGGCATTTACTGCATTTTGAGGACACTTTTGAGCAAAAACGAAATTCTTATTTTTAAGAAACATTTGGTCCAAATGAGATTAGACTTGCATTTTAATATTGTTTGAGAAAACGTTTGGTAATTTGGAAGTGTAAATTAGGTGGCACAGTTTTCTTTTATCCATATTAACCTCAAGTATTCCATCCAATCTAGCGAAATATCGAATCGTGGCATCGTGCTCGAAAAATTCGTATAAAACAAGATGGCCGTGCACCAGTCTTGTTCCCAGAGCCTTCCGGTCGCGCACGGAAATGTGTCAGTCCCGAGCCCTCGGCCACATCGGCGGAGGAACATATGCATGAAATCGAAACAAGATCGTGAACAACGTAACAAGATCGTGACAAACCCTTTTGCAAATTTTATAAATTTGGAGCTTTATATAATTCAAGTTAAAAAAAATTAAATAGTGCTGTAAAAGTAACTTTTGACCTCCAAAATTTTCCCTCGTGCCTCCAAAAGGGGGGTCGGTCTCCCCCCGACCCCCTCCTTGTTGCGCCCTTGATGGGAACCTAATAACAACAATCTCAATGCAGAGTATTGTTGACTCAGTAAGTCTGCATGGTTTGGTTTATTTTGGTTTATTTGGTTTGGTATTATTTTATTTGGTTTGGTATTTGTTTTGAGCCAGTTTAGTCAAACCAATCCGAAGATATGCCGGATTTTGAGTTTTGATGTAATGCTGTGTCCATCTTGTTACATCACAGCTCAAGTTACATGAAATGTATGTAATAACTCGAGAATGGCATAAGATACGATAGTTGTGTAAAAGCTATTTTTCATTATTGTTGTTCGTAAGCTAACAGCAGAAATAACTAAATCAGCAGAGAATTAATACATTTGTAAAATCCATTTTTAATACAAACATACATTACCATTATTACATGTCATGGATAATTAATCGGTTAATGATTCACCACAGGTTGATGCATGGATCAATTCTTCCTGTAACCATGCCCCGGGGACAATGCAGAAAATCAAATCCCGGGGGTGGGGAATTGTTTTATTATTTTTTGCCCGGGGTATGGCGGCCGCCCTTGGAAGTCTGGTAACTAAAGTAAAGTATTCATATTCAAAATGGCGACAAAAAAAGTTGCAGAAAATCGACTTACTGGGGGGGGGGGGGGGGGGGCTGAAAATGCGAAACGAACTAGAGCTCAAAGGAAGCAGTAACAGAAATGAGCCGCTGGTTAATTTAAATTTACATTTGATATTAAAATTTGTCTAATTATACATTTATTTGATGTTAAAACTCATGTGTATTTGTATTGTTTCCGGCTTGCGCCAAGCACCGGAAGTACACTTAATATCGAACCAGGGGTGGGGAATTTGCAATGAGCTTTGATAATAAATACAAATCCCCGGGGTATTGCCCGGGGAGGATGATTACAGGAAGAATTGATCCAGGCATTAAAAGACACAAGTTTTCTCATTTATAATACAATGTTAGGAACATCAGTCAACAACAACTTGAATACAATTACTGCAGAGAAGAACCATTCTATAATGCTGAAATCATCTTAATGATGTTCATAATCTTGGCACAAATTATTACTTGGGAGCTTTTGACCATCTTGAAATGATTGTCTGACATTGTCAACACTGAAACAATCAATTGTTAACAAGCAAACATTCATAGTTGGTTTCTAAACCAAAAAATAAGTTTGTAAATGCATTTTTTGACAAACATAAGAGCCAGCAGCATAGTTAACAACAAAATATCTTTATTTACTGAACCTTTAATTGCAACCATACAAACAATTCACATGAAACAAAATATTGTTCAAGCCAGACGAATTACAATTATAAATATGTTTACCGGTAATGTATTTAACGATCAATGACTTTGCTATACACTGTTTACCAGCATTGTCGCCTAACTTAGACTGACTTCCTCACCTGAAACAGATGGATATACTGTACAACATTTGAATTTGACGAATAAATATAAAACAAAAACAGCCACAGACAGTATAAACATAGCTACTCAGGAGCGAAGCTAAGCACATCAATTTATGATCAAAGAAATACCTACAGAAATACCTGAAAACGAGAAAGATACAACTTACCTTTATTGTAAACTACACAAGTTCAAGAAAGACAAGACGTTTTGAGGATTGTCGAAAACTTCTCCGAAAAGCCAATACGCACAGTCTCGATCAGAACTGACAGAAGACACCATAACGCACTCGATCAGACGACACCACGAAGATCATGAGCATTCCCGACTTACATTGTCGACAAGTTAAGGTTTTTCGAGATTTTCTACCGTAGTTTGTACACACAAGAATCCTTCGATGATCGATATTTATGCCCTAACGATGGAGACGACATTTTCCGACGAATTCCGAATTAGGATCTGAGTTGTGCAGTAGTAATTTCGATGTTGAACCCCTAACTACCTAGATAAACGGCTACCTCAACGCCGTGACTATATGGGTACCGCTGACCGCGGTACCCACAAAAATGAAAACAAAGCTGAAAAATATGGCAGTAAACTCTCGTATATGCAGACGTTTCGCAACATATTCGTCACACTACATATTCATCAGTTTACACTAGAAAAACGCTCTAGAAAAACGTCTGTCACAGTTTGTCCGACCACGACATGGAGGCTAGACACACCAAGGCTGTCATTGGTCGAAAATCTGATCTCTCCATTCAATCGTACAGCTCGAGGGCTTCTTTCCAGCAGAAGGAAAACATGTCGAATAGTCTAAGTCGCTTCGTCAAGTGCTCTGATTGGTCAATACCCGTGTTTGGATAAGAGTATCCAAACACGGGAATTTTGAGGTCGATCTTGTACACACAAAAAGCAAATCATGCCGACCCATCATCGTTTTTAAACATTTATTAACATTCTATACATATGCACAATAACTATAAATAAAATATAGCAATCTTCCCTGTTAATTTTCACAAGATTTTACAAAAATAGGCCGAAATTTTGAAGTATTTAAATTGGACAAAGCAACGCTAAAAGTGAACGAGAATTTCCATTTAATTTGTGAGGGCGGCGTTTACCTTATTGAAAGTTTCAATAAAACCCTAAAACACAACACTTTTATAGTTATAGTCCACGAAGAGAACATGAAAAAGGTGTAAAATTATGTTTATTTTACCTCTCGTCGGACAGGATATATTCACGAAGAAACCATTCATTTTGTTCTGGTAACCAACAAAAAATCACCGAACAACACTTCGACAGTGAGAGAAAACCACAAAAAAGATTCTGTGTTGTAGGATATATAGGCTAGGCAAACTCACAACATCACTTTACATCTGCAGCAATCCAACATAAAGTTAAACGGTATATTTTCGTGATTAAATTCATCTGGAAATATCTTTTTCAGCATGTTTTCCTGATGTTTTTACCACTTCAAACTTATTTTTGGCTGTTGTTGTCGTCAGCATCATAAATCGTAATAGGAAACCATCCATGATTGGCCGATTAGCTTGGAAGGACATGAAAGACCTCCCCTGATTGGTAGTTGACGGTTTTTGGGAGAATTGCAATGTTGATATAATTATATCAATAACTTTTAGTGATATTTCTCTGTGGTTATTTTATAAAAGAAATACCTAATGGTTTTCCGTGTTTGGATACTCTGATCCAAACACTTGGGATGTTGCTCGACTTTCGAAAAGCTAAAAAACACTCGCCTAGCGGCTGTGTTTTTTTACGCTTTTCTCAAGTCTCGCAACATCCCGCGTGTTTAAATCAGAGTATCCAAACACGGAAAACCATTAGGTATTTCTTTAATCTGCAACAATAATCTTCATAATTTATCATCATTTTTATTATTTATACTTATCCATGCATTGTTTAAGAAATACCTAATGGGTTTTCGTGTTTGGATAACTTGATCCAAACACGCGGGATGTTGTGAGACGTGAGAAAATCGTAAAAAACAAGAGCCGATAGGCGAGTGCTTTTAGCTTTTTGAAAGACGAGCAACATCCTAAGTGTTTGGATCACGTTATCCAAACACGGAAAACCATTAGGTATTTCTTTTATAAAATAACCAGAGAAATATCACTAAAAGTTATTAATATAATTAGATCAACATTGCAATTCTCCCAAAATCAATACTAATCGGCTAATCATCTATTGACGCTGACGACAGCAAAGAGCCGAAAATAACCTTGAGCGGTAAAAACATCAGGAAAACATGTTTTAAAACTCATTGATTACTGGTCAAAAATGCCATAAATTGAGTGCACCTCTCCCTCGGCTTGTTTCTCAACAAGTGTCCACAAGTACAAAACAAGCTATACCTCGTTTTAAAGCTTATTGAATAAGCTTTCAAAATTGTAATTTATTTTTAAAAAAAAACCAGTACATTTTGACATAAATTTGCATAATTTAGCATAAATTATAAAAATGTGGCTTCAAAATTTAGGCATGAACTTATCTGTGTTCCACATATTGCAGTGTATAGTAAAAATTCAACGCCACAAAGTTACATTTATCTATTAGCAACATGTCCAGCAAGTATGGCTGAAAAGGAATAAAAGGAACAGAAGTTACGGCTGTTTATATAACCCTTCTCGAAACCGTCAAAATGTAGCAAAAAACGATAGTACACATAAATGTGTCTTTTTTTGAAATGTATGCAGGAAAATAATAGTATACATAGAATATTGTGTCCATGATACTTTATATATGTTCCTGCACTTTGATTTTTGTGCTTCTGGATCTCCATACACCACCCATTTATATATAACCCATTTTTAAAAATAAAAAAAATTTTAATATTTTTTTAAATTAAAAAAAATATTTTTTTATTGTAAGTTATCATTATTTATATTATATCATGTATATGGTAATTATTCATGATATGCGCATAACTATAATATATAAGTTTCATAACTACATCATACCCCAGGCCCTTATCACTAACAGTTTCCGCAGCATGCCTACCAATATACACGTCGAAGTCAACGGTATATCCATTACTGCTATCGGCCAAAACCCAAAGTTTTATCCCCCACTTAGTGTGCTTATCCCTGATGTACTGCCTAATGCCAGACCTATGTCTAGATTTAACCATACGTTCATCAATGGCAACACTCTGTTTGGGCTGATACAAACTGACGCACCGGGATTTGAAATAGGTGATGAACGCATTTACTTTCCGCAACTTATCCCCGGGGGCTTCGGCATTTGGGTCTACAACATGCAAAAAGGCCATGAGAGCACTAAACCTATCCCTTGACATTATGGCCCGGGCCCACAATCCATGGTATGGTGACTTAGTACTGCAATAATTAAACTGTGCATTTACCCGCACTAAACCAAAATAAAGAAGAAGAGCAATTAGTCTATCTATCTCTTCAGGGGTAGTTTCTTGCCAACTACCATCAAACTTTGTGTAGGTGCTGTGTGTACCTGATGCAATGTGTGTGTAAGCATATGTGTTTGTATGAGCTACTATACTAGCTAACATTTCTACACTAAAAAAAAGATGAAAAACTCACTAGCAGTGGTCATGGTACCTCTAACTGTGGGCTGATCAAAGTGTACTCCGGGTGGGCGGGTTGGCTGAAATGCTGGAATGTCATTTCCAACATCAGAGTCCCCATAGCTCATCCAAGCTGGGGCCGTAACCTGGCCCCTTCCCCTAGCCCGACCCCTACCACTTGCCGTACCACTGGGAACTCCAGCCTCCCCCCTTGTACAGGAACCGCAGCTTGGGCCCTACCCCGGCCCCTACCACGGGGAACCCTGGCCTGCCTACCATTACCACAGACCCGACTGCTGGTTCCAACCTCACCACCAGCATCAGGAATTATATAAGTATCTCATGCAGTAAACAATGGTATCAAATAATTAGCTAACAAGTAGTTTCTTCACAACATCTTATTCAGCATAATAGCTCCGTCTCTCAGTCGTGAAATAGTACTTTTAGTACTCCAAATATGTTCTCAGTTATATATAGAAGACATTTCCTGGGAATACACAACTACACAAGTCTTCAAATGTAAAAATACCATTGGGGTATTTAAATTTTGTCGCTAACAATAGGCCATGCGTCACAGAATTAGCACGCTTGATAATCCGTCTCTGCAGCGCTCGCACGATTTTGTGTTTCTTGCTCATAACACAACCGTTTTTACCAAAGAAAAGTTCTCGATACATCTCCGAACAATTTCTTGATATGATAAGCAATGTTTCAAACACAATATATGAAGATATCGACTAAAATTACATCGCTTCCCAAACACGCAAAAAATATTTCCGACATGGCCGCGTGGCATATTTTAGACTCACCTCGTTAGTTCGTCGAAATCCATCAGTTGGTGGTCGATGTCCGATTCTTCTCCGCTTGACATTCCTCCACGATCACTATCACATTCATTCATATCTACTAAAACCTCCAAAACCTCTTCAGCAGTGAAACGAACCCTCTTAGGACGACTCGCCATTGTGAAGAAGTGAAGGTCAGGTTGCGCGACACGCTGTGTTTGGCAACCGCCACCTAACAAGGCAGCCAATCAGTGCGTTTGTTATTTCCAACTGACCAATCACAGTTCTTTAGATAGCCCAGACTCTCAGCTTCAAATCAAGCCGCTTTTTATATTTTTCCGATGAATTCCGACGGTAAAACGACCGATTTAATCTATGGGTCAGTGGTGACCCCATGATTACCCAGCCAGTAATCAAAGAGTAGAAATATGGAAAAGATTTTTCAGACGGATTTAATCACGAAAATATGCCATTTAGCATTATGTTGGATTACTGCAGATGTAATGTGATGTTGTGAGTTTGCCTAGTGTTCATATTCCTAAACACAGAATCTCTCAAGTGTTGTTCGGTGATTTTTTGTTGGCTTTAAGAACAAAGTGAATGGTTTCTTCTTTTATCCTGCCCGACGAGAGGTAAAATAAACATTTTACACCTTTTCCATGTTCTCTTGGTGGACTATATCTATAAAAGTGTTGTCTTTTTGGGTTTTGTTGAAACTTTTTGTCGCCCCCACATGCAAATTATACGGGATTTCTTGTTCGCTTAGCGTTGCTTTATCCACTCTAAATACTTATAATTCCTATATATTTTCGACCTTTTTGTAAAAATTGACAGTGAAGATTGCTATATTTTATTTATAGTTATTGTGCATCTCTAGTACGTTAATAAATGTTTAAAAACGATGATTGGCCGCCATGATTTGCTTTTTGTATGACACGACCTCAAAATCCCCGTGTTTGGATAACCTGATCCAAACACGGGTATTAGCCAATCAGAACATGCGTAGCATACTTGTTATTTTATGATAGATTGTACTGCGTAATAAGTGTTGAAATACAAATCGAAAACTCTATAAGATTAGTCTACTGCTGAAATATTAGTGACATTTAGCGTCACGATAATCTCGGGAAACGGCAAAGCTGTGTGCGCGCACAGCTACCACACGAAGCTTGTCGACGTTGTCATCAACGATGCCCTCCGATTAATTACCGGATGTATGGTGCCCACGCCAGTCGAAATGCTCCCCGTCCTCACTGGAATACCTCCCAGTCTAATCAGGAGAGAACATGGGGAACTAAAACTCGCGGCAAAAGCCTACCAACCTTATTCACTAGTACCGATACCGGTTCCAGACGATGCCCCTCCTCAACGAATCCGCCGAGTTTCACCACTCTCGCCAGTTATACGACCTTTAGTTGTTAAAAACCCTTACCGTAAGTCACCGCTAGAATGGTTCCAAAACGTTGAAACGTGAAACGCGAACGGCAAACCTGACGACGGCAAGACCATAGTTACGTAACATCTTGAGGTTTGCCTGAAAAAACGCCATGCTAAATGTCCCTAATATGGGGGGTTTAACGTTTCGAGGGAAGGGTCTTCATGGAAGAGTGACTTTATACGTTTTATTCTGTGACGAAGGCCCTTCGTTCGAAACGTTGGACCTATATACTACTTTGGCAGTACACCAATTACCTTGTATAGTTTTAGTTAGGCTATTCATTGTTATATCATATATTATTTTGTTCAACCCATCTCTTATGGCAGGCAAATAAATGTATTTTTGCATATTATCCTCAGAAAATGGCGTCACATTTTCAATGCAATGAGTTACATGAAGCGAAAATATTAAAATAAAAATTCTGCTTTCGAGTGGCTCTCCTACCGTTTGCCAACCTCGTAATATATGCAACAACGATTTTCAAATTATTCAGTTACCGCGATCTGATTAGATCATTCATGGAATCTATATGATCCACCAAATGACAATTTCCAGAGATAAATTTCGTATAATACCTGTACCTCTATTAATGATGGGGATTTTAAAACACTATGTAGTGTTCTGTTGTCATTACAAGTTCGGTGTTTATTAAAATGTTGGTGTAAACTTTATCCGTCGAATTAGCCAATACTTAAATTTTAACGTGTAGATATAGGTTAGAAGAGAAACGTGGCAAGGAAGAGGTAAGGTAAACGGAAGTATCTGAAGATGAAAACAGCGTAACATATTTGTAAAAATATGTAACGAAATGAGTCAAAAGCTATACAGAACTCGCACATGAAGACTCTTTAATCACATCTATGCTAACCTTAGACTTTCTAGAAGTCGTGCACTTGAGTTTTCCTCAAAGCGCGAGCATAAAAAAGAAAAGGGTTAAGGACTTTTTTTAAAAAGTCTATAATATGCTAACCTGTATTGTTCCAAATAATTGTACGGATGTTTGAATTTATTGTAGTTTCCCACACGGCTGCAGTTGCAACTTGTATTTTCTTTATTCGCAAGACTATTCTGAGAATCACAAGGCTTGCCTTTACCTTCGGTCGTCAAATACATAGTCACAAACGCCGTTGACAAAATGGCGAAAATGACGACTGCTATAACCAGTACCACTTGTTTTCTTGATGCAGAGTTTCGACTACATCGTTTGCAGCTGTTGGTGATAACAGTTAGCGTTTTAGGAGGAGGTATTCTTATGGAAGGATCAACCTCGATAAATGACGCTGGAATATGATCTCTCTTTGGAAGTGGTGGCGGTAAGGGTTGAACTTCTTTTTTCGTGACCTTTGTATTACTTATATGAATAACTTCAGGTTCCTCCATCATTAGTCGTAGTCGCCAGTCACATATGTTGCTAGTTCCTTTGACTAGCAAGATTCAGCTGTCTTTGTTTTTATTCATTCGTGTTCTATAGTGCTTTCCAGAGTCGACTGCATATTATTATGCCTTGGAAATAAACAGATGGTAACAATTACCTGGCTTTAGCATGTCTTTATAGAGTCTTTCCTTCTTTACTATTGCCATAAAAAATAATATAATATAAAAACACAAAATATAATCATAAATATACACAATGTCCCTCCTTAGAGGTGCCGGTGTAATGGGCTTAATGGTTGGAAATACATCTAAACTGCCAATAGTAAAAAACTAATTTATTATCAATAAGGGTATTACAGGCCAAATTGTCCGTCGAAGTCTCGGCAATAAACAGGTGGCTACAATTACCTGGCTTCATGATGTATTTAGAGTCTCCCTGACCCCTGTTGATAGTTACTATAGCAATATGCCTGTTACTTCAACTATAGAAAACATAATAATCGACTAGAAATAATTTTTCGTAATCATGCTTTAGAAAGATATACATTTATATCTATTCATATTTTATTATTTAAAAAAATGGCAACTATATATACTATTATCACTAATAAAGGCTCAAAAACGTAGCATCAAGACACTGTGTACATCAGATATCTCTCAAGTTAGAACTGTCTAAGGGTGGGGATGTTGTTTATGGTATAACTTATAGTTGTATTTTTACGTCCGTTTTGATTGTTAGTCTGTTTTTGAAAGCTGTCAAGCTTGAAGAAAACATCGAGCATTGGATTTACAAATTATATCTAACACAGTTCAAACTGTCTGTTTTAAACTTCTCAATTGGATATTCAGTTCAAGCCTGAAATTATACTATTCATCAATAATCACCTCTACTTCAGTGACTAATTGTTAAATAGAAAATGTTTTCCCAGTGCTAGTTGAACAAATGTTGTGGTCGGTTTGTGAATGCCATATCGCTCAATTTTTCTTTTACATATTATTATAAATATTAAGGAAAGATTAGCTGACTAGAAAAATGTCACACGCTGTAATTGGTCCGCTTGCCGTTTTCGATCAGGCAACGAAGACCGGAATGACGTCAGTAACAATTTGAATTTGCGTTATATATCGTAATATATTCAAAGTACTAGGAGTTCTTATCAGAAGTGAATGCTGCCTCAGAACATACACAGGAGCATTGGGTATATTAGAAGGGTATTCCCGTTCGTTTGTTTGATTTGAAATATGACCGCTTGACCGCCAAATAAGTCGTTCAATTGAGAAATATTACAAACGTGAAGTTCCATTTGGCAAAAGTGTCGCCTGAATGGAAAATTTATAACTTCGCGAGGCTTGCTCGTTTCGAGTAAATGTTGTGGTTTAGATTGTTATCAAGTGGAACACGGCAACAAACGACAGCGTCTGAATTCAAGGAGACATTATAACCTCAATGTTTTTGACAACGGTAACATCCCGCATGATTTCCGCTTCAATGGAAAATTTATAACTTCGCGAGGCTTGCTCTTTCGAGTAAATTTTCTTCGAATTAGATGTATGGCGTTTAAATGGTCACATTCAATTTTGACATTATAAACGCGCCATAAAATACAACTAGAAGTCCAGCACTAAAGTAAGCACTAAAGCAAAACACGTTGCCGTTGACGAGTTCCGAACATTTGATTCGGATACTTTCCGCATCCGGCGATTAAACGAACATCCACGAGTTACGTCACAAAACGTCATAAAACTGTGACAAATATCTCGACATCTCGACAGAGGGCAACTACACAAATCGAGATTTCGTTGACTATACATAGGTCCGCGAAGAGGTATGGGCACGAGACACAGAACCCAAGTCAAGATTAGTGTGCTGCCTACGGCAGCAATAATCAATTGTGTCTGAATTATTTTATGAAAATAATAGAATATTGCGTTTTCCTGGATCTCTATAACGTGATCGAAATCGGCGAGAAGTAATAAAAATACTCGAGAAGTTGGGAAAGCACTCACCTCGGCGGCTCGTGTTTCTCCCCACACTTCTCTAGCGTTTTTATTACGTCACTGTGGTTTCGATCACGTTATAGAGACCCGTGAAAACGTATTCTTATTAAACCGGAGGACTATGTTCCGTGCCAGAAGTGAAGACAACTAACATGTCGGACATTGATGTGATCTTGTAGATCAGTTCCATACACCCTAAACTACGCCCTGTGCAAATTGCTATCAAGATTGACGCTAACTAAAATTCCATAGTATATTTTTATAATTTTTATTTCAACGCTATTTAAAATCATATCGTTAAACGGGAGAGTAAATAAAGACTACCGCGGAAAGTCTTCGCCGTTGTCACGTTCAATCGCTGACGCTTGATGCATGAATATTTGCGAAGTGCTACTTCCTAAGTTTATCTATAAATATAGTTATACTAGTCTAGAAAAATACTGAAATAACTGTATGTCGTTTATATATGATTTGGTCGCTCACTTATTGCTTCGATCCTCGCTGCTTCAAGTTAGCTTCCGCTTCGCTTCGCATCATGGCATGTCGTGCCGAAGCCATGTGTTTCGTAAAGAATATATATCAGACGTCAAAACAATAGTTACAAATTCAGGTCTGTGGTGTCTTGGGTTTGCTTGAAGAATGAAGATCGCTTGAGTATCGGGACACTCTTAATCGAAGAATGAAGTCGCTCGGCGCTCGAAGTTCGATGAATTCGACGAGCAAAGATGAATTTCGAGGCGCATGTTGTCAAATTACATGGTAAGAAAGCCTATTCAGTTCGCCATTAAGCTCTTACTTCATGTACCGGACACAGAAATTTAGCACTGTGTAGAACTGCCTTGTTTAAAAAATCTCGTTTATTTGTGTCCTGGAATTGTTCAATTCATGAATTAAACCTATCCTAGATAAAATAAACGGGATTTTTTAAAGAGGAGGCAGTTCTATACAGCTAACTAACATTTTACTCACGGAAAATTTCTGTGTCCGGTACACGAAGTAAAAGCCGCCGTTTATATCCAGTTTCTTACATATATTTTAACAGTCGTAGAATTAGCGCAGTTTTCTTTCGTTTAAATGATCCCAGTGTGTTGAGACAGGCCGAAGTAGAGTCTATTTCAAAGAGATTTGATTAATTCAAATATATGGTGTCTTGGATTTGCTTAGAGCGAAGATCTGTTTATTTAGTATCGGGACACAAAGCCGCTCGGCGCTCGAAGTGCCATGAATTCGACGAGCAAAGATAATTTCGAGACGCATGTTGTCAAATTGCATGGTAAGAAAGCCTATTCAGTTCGCCGTTTATATCCAATTTCTTACATATATTTTACCGTAGAGTTTGCGCAGTTTTCTTTCGTTTAAATGATCCCAGTGTGTTGAGACAGGCCGAAGTAGAGTCTATTTCAGTGCAAAGAGATTCAATTAACGATTAACGTTCGGAAAACAGCGAAGATCGACGAACCGGGGACGATTTGGTCGCGATATTTGAACCTTATGCGTTCCGATTTCGTTCGGAACGAGAATGGAACCCGTTCCGCACGCGTTCGGAACGGGTTCCGAACGCGTTCGGAACACTTTCGAACGCGTTTTTCGTTAGGTTAATTCTGAGCAGTACTGTACATTGCTTTCCGTTTCAACAATGTCACACGAAACTTCTATGTACTTTAAACCTTTGTACATATCAACCTTGTTTGGGCTAGTATGCCACTGTAAGTCGTTCGGAATCAGCACATTTCTCGCGAAACCAAGTAAAGGCCAAAGGGTGTCTAACACAGCTGAACGCGCGGTAGCGAATACGAAAAGGCTACACGCGACGCAAAGGTAAACCTCATCGAAAAGTACCCCCATGACGCCACTTTAAGCAAATTCGAGTTCGAGTTCGAGTGGTACTTCCTACCACTACCAAAAGTTCACAAGGACCACTGGGGACTTTGGGATGGCTATCCAACGGAAAACGTGTTGAACTATCCGGTGAATAACTTTAGGGTCTTTGTTGATCAAAAGAGCTACTTCATGTCAAAGCTACCGGTCTTACAAATCACTACACGTTAAAGACCATGATGTCAAAGTGGGACGACAATGAATCTTACTACCGTGTTGTGTTTGCAACGTATTGTGCAAGTTTCTGTTGTGGAGTGTCGTTACAACATTTGTCGATGTCACAAGAAGTCCACCCTGTGGTCACAAGTGTGATGAGATTTCATGTATACTTCACCATTAGAAGGCTTCTCAGTAGAATGGGAGGTGGTGAGACCATGAAATCGATAAGTATAGAATTTGGTGCTTCCGAGTTGTATGGTAAAACGTCCAAGATTCCCAGAAAACATTACTACCAGAGTAAAGTCCTGAGTGATGGTACTTTAGGTGAAACCAGAGTCTTCACACTCAACGACGTTCAGAACGATTACAAACGATACGTCGCTCTTGTGTCAGACGGCCTTACCAACATTGGACTGCAATATCTAAATCAAAGTATAGAAGCCTTTGTTTACTCCACACTTGGTGCGCAAGCGAGAACACGTGTGTCAGTCGTTGGTAGTTCTGCAGGAAGTCTAGGAACCCAACAAGAATTTCGCAAGTTGTTCGCTGACAGTGTCATCAACTACGATGCATGTATCGACATGGATTCTCAACATAAATAAATCGATTAGAGACACCAACGTTGTCGAAAATCTTGCGTTGTCACCATCTACATGGTTAATGCCAAGCAACGCAGTCGATGGCCTTGACGCCATTAATAATAAAAGTCTTAGAACAATTGTATTTACCGTTTTACTTTAAAGCGCGTGGGTACAACGTATAGTATTCGACTTCAACACTAATGTACACGCCATGAAAAACGTGGACGTTCACACTAATACCCCCAAAGTGAAAGCCATCGGTGACGCGACAAGTATGTTAGTACAAAACGACCCAACTTATGGTCCTATTCTTGGTATTAACACGCAAGGTCACCGTTTTCTGTCCCCTGAGTCAACACCAATTCCACTTGAATCAGGCCTTAATTTTAACTGCGCAATGGTGTGATGTGTCCATTTTTGTAGTGGTGTGGTTACCCACGAGAGCCACAGGGTCAAATTGGGAAACAATTATATCAAACGACGACGGTGGTTGGGACAAGTTCATAGGGTACAAGACCGGTATGATTAATGGACTCGCGTATGGTGGTACCTATACCCATGAGCAATGGAGAATGTGTGCACGATTCCAAGTGGCGTTGACATTACCAAAATTCACATGATATCAATACGTAACATTGGCAAATGAATAATTCACACGTCAGGGTCAACAACATCAAGTCAACTGATTCAGACTTCACAGCGAACCACAAAAATATAGGCACTCCTCATGGAACGATCTTTGGAATACATCGACCAAGAATACCACTCGCACCTTATGCATACCCGTCGTTGATAGAGTTCTACGGCGTGAAAATCGTGAGTGGTTACATGACCAACCGAGACATGTTTGTAAGAAAGCTGCCAAGCGCCTATATATGCTTTGCGACTACTTTGGAGAAGCGGTAAAGCTGTTAACGTATTATTCTCTGTGTATTGCACCTGTATACGACCTATTTTAGAATACGCATGTGAAACGTGGCATCATAGCCTTCCCCAATATTTGAGTGGTCAGATAGAAAACATTCAGAAAAGGCCATTTAAAATCATGTTTCCAGGAAGAGGATATATTGATTCTTTAACGAATACCAAGTTGCCAACTCTTTATCAACGCCGGTTCGACCTATGTAAACGCCATAGGCATATTTGCTGCCATATAGGCAGCACACTAATCTTGATCTGGGTTACTATGTCTCGTGCCCAGTCATCTTTGTGACCTTTATCTCGATATATGAAAATTCGCGTACAGATTTCTGACGTTTTGTGACGTACGTTTAGTTGCTAGCTATTTACATCCATACTCCAGAGGGTTATTCGTTTTCACGGAGGTTGTACGGAATTAATTTTAAAGAACATGGCATTTTCTGAACTCGGTCTTTGCTGCTTTCACGAATTTCAATTCATTTCAGTAAGAAGACGACTAAGATAGTTCTGTGTACTTCATTTTTCTTGCTTGTCCTTAAAGGCTCACAAGGGGGAGCTTAACCTTTGTCCGGGAGAAGAGTGAGATAGATTTCGAATGCATATAACACTACCAAGCCAATACAATAAGAGTATATAAAACTATATACTTTCTGAAAGGATATGTTTTAGTCTTTCAGGATATACCATAAAAATTGTGAAATATTGCAGATTGACAGTAAAATACCACGCTGATCAAAAGTTCCAAAAATCTTCCCCCACCACGAAATTGTATGTAATATTGACAGAATATCAACCAAACTTGCACAAGTTGTTAATAAAGATTTCCCAGATGTATCTATGATGGGGTTTTGGGAAATAAGTTTTCGTTGCAATGCATAACAACACCAAAACAGGTTTATCTGAAAAATTACTTTCCCTTTCGAATTTCAAATAACTGAATCATAGAGACATAAACAAATACCTAAGACATATTACTGGAAAGTTTCATGGAAATCAGATGAATATAACTAGAAATTTTTGGATGGGGGAAGATTTTTGGAATTTTGATCGGCGTAGTATTTTGCTGCCAATCTGCAACATTTCACATTTTTTATGGTAGTTCCTGAAAGCCTAAAACATATCCTTTCAGAAAATATATATTATATATACTCTTATTGTATTGGCTTGGTGTTATTTACATTCGAAATCTATCCGACTATTTTCCCAGACAAAGGTTAAGCTCCCCCAAGGGCAATATGGCTGAATGAGGTATAACTATATAACATGTCATCTGCAATTCTTGCCATAACTATCATCAATTATTGACATTATTATTAAAATTGTTTTGTTTGTGAATACGGTTTTCCTTCTATTTACGTGTATATTGGGGTGAGTTCATTGTTTCTTACATTGTGTTATTTCTCACAGGAATCATTTGATTCATGCTGATCAGCATCTGGCTAGCAACATCGATCTTAATGCCACAACAAAAGTTTTTTGAACGTAATGTAAAGAGAATAAGGTATTGCACATGAGCTTGAGGTTTAAACCTCCTTTAAGATATCCGAAAGGGTATAAGCTCATGGAAAATACTGGTTTCTATTTACTTAGTTTGGGTATAGGTCAGTGTCATCACTCTATACGGAATTTGCGGACCGAATATGAACTTGCCCTAAACTAGCGGTCTACATGCAGGCTAGCTCTTAACGAGATTTCTGTTTTGATTAATGAATCTGACATCAAATTGGTGCACGAAGATTTTTTTTTGTTTTAGTGAGAGAAGGGAGTCTCAAAAACTTAGATCAAGGCACAACCAAAAATTGCGTTGTTTGTCTGAGAAAAACATGGTATCTGGTTCTACAAGCCCATCTTTGAAAGATAAGTGGGTCTTAAATCTTTCTAATAAAGAGTTATCTGACTTGGAAAGGAGCGGTCTTGAAAAAGGTCTACAGTTTGCTATTGCACCTCACAAAGTTCCAACAGCTGAGATTATCGCTGCTGACGAAGAAGGAATTGTTCAACTAGGTGACGACCAAAAACGTATGGTAAGGGCGGAGGTCAGTAGCATTCTTAGGCGGCCAAAGCCACCTTTGAAAAATATGGACAGTAACATTTTCAAAGCTCTAATAGCACTTAAGAAAGATCCACATAAGGTTCTATCAGCAGATAAAGTAATTGTGTTGGAGTTATGGACAAAAGCCAATATCACGAGAAAGCCTTATTGTTTCTCAATAATAGAAACACCTATTATATTCTGCTATTCGATCCAATTAGTAAAATTTCAAAGAAAGTTAAACAAAATATTAGTTGATTTGAAAAAAAGCTGGTAGATCGGCGAGTTTGCATATAGAATTCACAAAACGGGAATTATTTTGAGACCCATTGTCTCATTCAGCAATTCTCAGACTTATTGTATACATAAATACATACATACTTTAATTTATGCTCCCCGAAGGGCTTTTCAGCATACATTTACATAATATACAAAAATTAAATTTAAAATATTTAAGAAGAATTTACTATATTTACAAGTGTTAAAAATACGTATGAAAATTATGCGTTCAATAAATGTTTCTTAAGTTCAACTTTAAAAAGTTTAATATCATTAATTGATTTAAAGGAGTTGTCCAAATTGTTCCCGATAATTTGACAGCACGATAACGGAACGACCTCTGCCCAGTGGTTGTTTGAAACATTGGGATCGATAAATCGTTTCTATTTCGAGTGGAATGTTCATGTATTGCGAAAAATTTATTACTTAGATAAGACGGGGACAAACCGTTCAAACATTTGAAAATGTGAATAGTATCACTGTACTGTAGTTGTCGATCTACCGGTAGCCAGCCATTTAAGTTCTTGCAAAACTGGTGTTATGTTATCGTATTTGTACGTATTTGATATAACCCATGCAGCGAAGTTTTGAACCAATTGCAGCTTCTTTATGTTCTTTGCTGCAGTGCCTGACCAAACCGAAGAGCAATAAAATAGTTTGCTTAATACCAGTGTTTGTACAATGAGAGTCAGGGTTTCCTGATCTAAAAGGTGACGAATTCTGTTAATTTGGCATAATTTGCTCATACATGAAGACACCAACTTGCTGATGTGTTCATCAAATTTCAAGTATGCATCAATAATTACGCCTAAATCTTTAGCTGAAAACACAGGGTGAATAGTTTTTCCAAGAAAATTTAATGAAAGACCTTCAGTAAAGGTTTTCAATAACTACGGTGATCCAAAAAGTATAAATTTAGTTTTGCCAGGATTTATTAGTAGAGAGTTTGTACAGCACCAGCTAGTAACTCTGATGAGATCTTTTTCCAGTTTGGCCTTCGCCTCCAATTTGTTTTTAATTGGAAATGACAAAAGAACTTTGCTATCATCAACATAAGATTCCAGCGAGCAGTCCTTTGTAACAGTAGGAAGATCATTTGTATAGATGCTGAGCAATAAAGGATATAGGATCGATCCTTGAAGGACGCCATATGTAATGATTTGGGGTGTTGACTTAGTAGGGCCGATTTTCACATAGTGTGATCTACTAGAGATGTAACTGCGAAACCACTGTATGGCTGACTGTGATGCTCCAATATCTTCTAACTTTTTCAAAAACATTTCATGGCTGATATGCTATCAAAAGCTTTGGATAAGTCGATTAAAATAAGAGAACTAGTCCGAAAACTGATTAAGGGCTACTTTGTCACATACTTTAGATAAAGTACTGAGGAGTGACAGAGGACGGTTATTTGATGCAATTTCGTGTTCTCCTTCTTTAAGTAGTGGTATAATTTCGGCAAGTTTCCATTCCTTCGGATATATAGATGACATGAGCGAATTGTTTATAATGCTTGTGAGTACTGTGATGATGTACGGTAATGAGTCCTTTATCACTCGCATATTTACTTTATCTGGCCCTGGCGATTTACAACCGCGTACCCGGGATGGGAGGGGAATGGAACGAGGGAAGAGAAGACCCTAGTAAAGGCTGGTCACGTGACTCCAAGGATATTGGATTATTTTGTAACCTGGCTTATTTTCGCTTATATCATCCGGGGGGCCGGATCGCTGTGAAAACATACCACAAACTTGAAAGTACAGTATAAAGATAATTTAAAAATATTACAATTTATTGGAAAGACGGTACGGACTGTAGACAGAAGTTGAAAAATGGTGGATTACTTCGAAAAATACGTTGATTTACTGGACATTTGTTGCTGTCATAAGATAAACATGATTAGTATTTAAAATAATAGTCATAGTCTGACTGTATTAAAATTGTAAATTCGAACTGTTTCTGGCGTTGATCATAGGGACTTTAAGATCTACGACGGCAACCTAGGACGGCGACGGCAGTAAAAGCAATACAAATTTTAGCATTTGAATGAAATCACGGTCGATTGACTAGCGTATTTGACACTCCAACTTGTTTTATGATCTCCAAAACGCTTCAATATTCCTAAAACGATTATAGTGTCTGTGCTTAAGTCAGTCTTAAGTCACATCTCTCATCTCTCCGCGAGTTACCGTCGTCCTAAAGACGTGAAAATGCTCTCAGTGGCGTTGTAAACAGAACGAGAACGGCGTTGAAATTACTCTTGGGAATAAAAATTATTCATTCTTATTGTTTCGCATGAAGATTCTTTTGTTTGAACGACATCCCCGTCCTAGGTTGCCGTCGTAGATCTTAAAGTCCCTAATGTTTATCTTATGACAGCAACAAATGTCCGTAAATCAACGCATTTTTCGAAGCAATCCACCATCTTTCAACTTCTGTCTGCAGTCCGTACTGTCTTTCCAATAAATTGTAATATTTTTAAGTTATCGATATACTGTTTATACTTTCAATTATAGAAGTTTGTGGTATGTTTTCATAGCGACCCCCACCCACCCCACCCCCCCCCCCCCGGACTGATATAAGCGAGAATAAGCCAGGTTACAAAATAATCCAATATCCTTGGAGTCACGTGACAAGCCTTTACCAGGGTCTTCTCTTCCCTCGCTCCACTCACCTCCCATCCCGGGCGCTCCCTCCCCGGGCACTGAGAAGACCCTGGGTATGAGGTTGGGTGATTTTTTGGTTGGCATTGACATAATTATGCGTTTAACATATTCTTGATAAATTGTCTTAAATTCAAATGGCTCTGGCGTTGGGAGGGTAGAAACCGAAGCCTGGCAAATGAACGGTTGGATATTGTTGTCTATAGCCAATTGTTTTACCACTTGAGCGGTAGTTTTGCCAATGGATGAAAAATAGATGTTAAATCCATCCGCTAGTTTCTTCGTGTCCTTAGTGAAGAATACGAATCATTTATCGAGTCATTTGGCACAGGTTTTGTCACCAATTGTTGGGAAATCGGAGACCACAGTAAAAATTCCCTTGAATTTGCGGTTAATACCGATGATGAATTGATATCATTTGACGTCGTTTCTCTATTTACCAAAATACCAGTTGATCTTGCTATCACAATTGCCTTTAATAGACTAAGACAGGATGTTACTTTAGATCAAAGAACATCGTTGCCTGTTGAGAGAACTCTTGACTTTTTGTCTAAACACAACTATAGTTTTGTGTATGATAGCACTTACAATCAACAGGTTTTCGGCACAGCCATGGGTTCACCCATTCTGCAGCTGTCATTACTAATGTAGTGATGGAAGACATTGGACAAAGAGCATTAGCGTGCAGCTTTTGTTTCGGAAACGATACGTCGATGATATCATCTCTGCGGTATCCAAGAATGAAGTGAAAATTATTTTAAACCACTTGAACTCAATGGAGCCTTCAATTCAATTCATAGTAGAATGTGAAAAGAATTAATGTATACCATTTTTGGATTCAGTCGTCAAACGAACAGACCACGGGAAATTAGAAACTGCTGTATACCGAAAACCAACACACACTGACAAATATCTTTCATGTGATTCTCACCACCCGATATGCCATAAGAACTCCGTTCTTAGAACTTTGTTTTTGAAAGCTCAAGGCATACTATCTTGTTCCGATTCAGGGGAAAGTGAGCGAAACCAAGTATTCGACGCTTTAAAGGCAAATAACTATATATTTAGCCAATGATTTTCTAAAAAACTGTTTAAAACCTGCAGTTGTTGTGGAATGTCAATTAGTTGGATAACTTTCATTGTAATTAGAACGGGAAATATAGCAATTAAGGAAACCATAAAAAAACGGTAAACGGTAGAGAGAAATAAACCGTGCGTTTAGGAACTGTGGGTGGTTTAGGTGATTTTGAGAAAACTTTGTCGAGAAAAGCAGTAACACAGCTGTCGAGAAATTTCTCTAGATAACCATTATTAATAAGGATGCGTTTTCGTTTTTCCAGTTCAACATTAAATATAGCATACGTAGAACAAATGTTGAAGCAACGGTTAAGTAAGGAAAAGATTAGACCTCTTTTGTATGAAAACGGAATAAAAGAATCAAAAGACGTCAAAAGACCAGTAAAAGAAGGTTTACGGTAAAAATTTGTGGAAAAGCAACCACCGGAACGATTGACGCTTGTGTCTAGGAAAGACAAGGATTTGTTTACCTCCAATTCATGAGTAAATTTTATTTTTGAATGCTTAGACTTAAAGTAATTAAGAAATGGAAGAACGTGATCGGAAGAACGAAATAAGATAAAACAGTCGTCAACATAACGACGATAAAACAAAGGTTTGAACTCAGGTGGACATTCATCTATCCAAGTGCGTTCATGATAGGCGAGAAATAATTATATTGGCAACGCCATCTACCTGTTGATATACTTCGCCGTTGAACAAGAAATGACAATTTTTCACTGTTAAATCTAAAAGTTTACGAAACTCGACAGTGTGAAATTTAGTAGAGCCAACGAAAACCTTTTGAATAATGATGTCGATGGTTTCATCTAATGGAATGTTAGTGAAAAGAGAGGTTACGTCAAAGCTAGCCATAAACACGTTATCCGTGTTGAAATCTAAATCAAGTAGACGTTCTTTAACAAAAGAAAACTATCGTAAACAGAGTAAATGCTATTGGAAAATGGTCGAAGTAGTGAGACTAGATACTTAGCAACATTAAAAGAATGAAAGCGAACAGCAGATAAAATAGGTCTAAGCGGGACGTTTAGTTTATGAATCTTCGGAAGACCATACAAAATACCTGGTCGTGAACCTACGGGAGTGATATCTCGACAACGGCCATCAGAAATCACACTATTCTTATTAAATTCCTTGAGGAATATTTAAACAATATTTTCGAGCTTTAGGATAAGTTTCACGCGATCTTCGTCAAGTTTTTGAAATTTACTTTCATCTGTAAGGATATTATTCATCTTTTGGTGGTAATCACTGAATGATTCTTGACCGAGATTGAGATTTCCATGCGTCGCATATTATTTCCGCAAATTGTTGTCTAGATAGTTGTGAGACATCACACTGACTGTATGTAATCAAATATATCAAACGTTGCACTATAGTTTATGTGTTCCTTCTGCGTGTTCGAGACTGCGCCATCACGCGTATGCTATGCGAGGCATGTGACATCCGGAAGGTCTGTAGTATTCATAATATATAGTTTTATAAAATAAGTCGTGTCTTACGCACGCTGTGATTGGTCAGTTACCGTGTTTATATCAGGCTATATAACATGGATGGATTACGCCATCGTGATACGCCATCAATTAGCCATGATACGCCATCAATTAGCCATGATACGCCATCAATTAGCCATCCTACGCCATCAATTAGCCATCCTACGCCATCAATTAGCCATCATACGCCATCAATCAGCCATCCTACGCCATCAATTAGACATCACGGCGCCATCATACGCAGTAAGGAGAATTTCCGTGTAGATAAAAAAGATATTTGTACATTTTATTTGCTTTCTACGGGTTATTTTATAAAAGAAATAGAAAACATTTTTATCCGTGTTCCCATACGTTATATAAACACTCGTGGAAGTTTGGGAGAACTCAAAATCGCGTGGAAACACTCGCCCTACGGGCTCGTGTTCCACTATGATTTCTCGTTCTCCCAAACTTCCACTCGTGTTTATATAACTGTATGTAAACACGGAAAATGTTTTCTATTTCTTAAATAAAAAAAACCAGAATTTCTATGATATCGCATTTCAACCTTTTTATGTGTTAATCTGCATTGCAATATTTATATTACGACAATATTGTAAATAGAAGCACAAACACCAAAAGCTTACGTTGCGAGGACATAAACGCAATTCAAAAATATGTAAAATATATGTGAATATTTGTATTAATAATTTTGGTAATATTTATTTACTTGCCATTTTTGCCGCAGACAAATGGATGTTTAGTTAATAAAAGCTGCTTTAATTATTCTGTTGTTAGTATTATTTAACAGGAAAGTACACTGCTAGCCATTTCTAATAAACGCGTTAAATTAGTTGTGTGCTTGTTATCTGATTACAAGATTATGTTCGGACAATCATTTTCAAAAGTGTTGGAAGAATCGCTAGATTTATGACTAATTTCCCCCTTTTTGTGATTACCCCGAGCCCCTGTTTATCGCCACTCACCCGCTTATCGCCAATGTCAAAGAAAGTTTTTAAACGAAGAAATTCGAATGAAGAACTCAAAAATCCATTCACTAAAGAAATAATCTACGAAAGCTCAATCGTCCTTGGCACTTCTTGTGTCTTCTCTAGATCTAATACATCTAAAACCCGTCTCTGACCGTGAAAACGCCAACGAACGCCACAGCGCCATTTAGGAAAAGAAACTGTTCCGACTAACAAAAGATTCAATCAAAACAACTAACATTAAACCCGATGAAGTTATCTTCAATTATTCCAACCGTATTATTTCAGACGATGATAAAAGTATACTGGTTAAAGGACTCAATTTTTCTATCCCGCAAAAGAAGCTGAGGAAATGCGATTTTCTTATACCTTTTGAATTACTTTATCGCAAAATTCAACACAAAGTTTCGTAAACTTTATCAACAGGTAGATGTCAAAAAGTATATCAACAGGTAGATGGCGTTGCCATGGGTTCTCCCCTGGTAAACCTTTGTTTTATCGTCGTTATGTTGACGACTGTTTTATCTTAATTCGTTCTTCCGATCACGTTCTTTCATTTCTTAATTACTTTAAGTCTAAGTGCATGCAAAAATAAAAGTTACTCATGTATTGGAGGTAAACAAATCCTTGTCTTTCCTAGACAAAAGCGTCAATCGTTCCGGTGGTTGCTTTTCCACAAATGTTTACCGTAAACCTACTTTTACTGGTCTTTTGACGTCTTTTGATTCTTTTATTCCGTTTTCTTACAAAAGAGGTCTAATCTTTTCCTTACTTAACCGTTGCTTCAACATTTGTTCTACATATGCTATATTTAATGTTGAACTGGAAAAACTAAAACGCATCCTTATTAATAATGGTTATCTAGAGAAATTTTTCGACAGCTGTGTTACTGCTTTTCTCGACAAAGTTTTCTCAAAATCACCTAAACCACCCACAGTTCCTAAACTCACTCTTTATTTCTCTCTACCGTTTACCGGACAACACTTCGTTCAAATCCGAACCCAACTCCGAAAACTTCTCTCATCTGCCTATCCTCAAATTGACATTAGATTTATCGTTAGTCCTAAAGTTAGACTTTTTCACTTCTTTTCTTTTAAAGATAAAATTCCCTTACGTCTTACCCTGTAGGTCACATGTTGTATATAATTTTACGTGCGAAGCTGCAGAGCTTCTTACAACGGAGAAACAATCCGACATCTACATATACGTGTGTCTGACCACATGGGAATTTCACCTCTTACTGGGAATAGTATAGCAACCCTCCTCTTATAAGTATCCTCTCTCATCATCGTGACACTGCAGGTCACCCTGTCTCTTTTAGTGATTTTAAGATTATTTCTAGTTGTACTTTCGAATCAGAACTTCTTTTGCACGAAACTCTTCTTATTCGCGATCTCAAACCTTTAAACGCAAATATTGGCACCGCACACTTTTGTAAGCTAATTCCTTCTTTGTCATTGTATACTAGTGTCGTCTCATCATGTAATATGTATTTTTTTAGTTTCCTCTCTATTTGTTAATTATTAATAATTTATGACAACTTTGTAACTATATATTTAGGCTTTTGCACGTATGTGATTATTATTCTCTGAAGATCTTGTGTTAACAACCAAACGTTAGAACTTTATTAAATATTATGATTTCAAATATATATATATATATATATATATATATATATAATCGTTTCGTTGACAAACACAAGTGTTCTATATAGATAAAAGTTTCAATAAACAACAAAAAGAAACAACATTTGAAATAAGATGTAGTAAACCCACACGTAAAATCGTTTTATTGTAAGCTCTTCAGGTGCGTGCATAAGAGCTTACAACAAAGCGATTTTACGAGTGGTTTTACTACATCTTATTTCAAATGTTGTTTCTTTTGGTTGTTTATTGAAACTTTTATCTCTCTCTCTCTCTCTCTTCTCTTCTCTCTCTCTCTCTCTCTCTCTCTCTCTCTCTCTCTCTCTCTCTCTCTCTCTCTCTCTCTCTCTCTCTCTATATATATATATATATATATATATATATATATATATATATATATATATATATATATATATATATATATATCTATATATCTATATATCTATATATCTATATATCTATATATATATATATATATACGTGTAGGTTTTGGTCTACGAAATGCAAAGAGTGCTCAACAACATATAGTTAGATATAGATATATATATATATATATATATATATATATATATATATATATATATATATATATATATATATATATATATATATATATATATATATATATATATATATATATATATGTATATACAGTATGTGTGTGTGTGTGTGTTATAATCCTAATCCTAACCATAACCCCATACATTTGGTGATTGCGTGTCATTGTATTGAAACCGTCTGGTGGGGGAAGCTTGGCATATCAATAGCGCCCACACCCCATTGAATCGCGATGACGGTGGTCTATTACAAGAGCTTATTTGTATCTTATTAATTTATAACTACGTCATCATCGTAAATAACATCATCATCATGAATTTATTTCTCGTAAATCACAATATTCTCAATGCCCTTACAACTACAAAATTCAAGGAATTACAAAAAGTAGAATAAATCATTAAGATTAACTAAAAAGGAAATAGATAATATACAGTCGTGATAAATAAGCCTTAAGAATAAAAAGGTGATCTTTTGTAAAATGTCAACAGATGCAGAAAACCTAATTTCCCTGGTGCATTTAGTTTGATGTATTATGAAACAATGAAATTCAGACAACAAAAGCTTGATAGTAGTTTTAAAGCTCTCAGATATAGTGTCCACAGAAAATGCATTGAGATTGGCAAATTATATTAATGGTAATTTTCTATTTACAAGTAAAATAACTAAGCACGCTCTGAAGGCTTCAAACAGTAAGCCGCCGAGGGTTTGTTGCGCACACGTATTTCTAGTAGCTACTTTGAAATATATCCTGGGTAGAAGACGTATGATGTCGAGATTGAAATTTCATTCCCGAGTATTGTAAAGGTGATATGTGAGATTTCATTCCGGAATGAAAAATACGACATACTGTATATAGAAGACTGAAACGAACAACATGCACATGCATGCTTTTAACATTTATACTGATAGACGATTATTATTCATATGACCTTTTGGACAAGAATTGCGCCGAAGTCATATTGTCAATATAAATAGCCCTCTGTCTACGACGTTATAAATTTAAAGGTGAATTAAATACGTGTTTACTTGCAACCGCATCGATTATTGTTGCTAGTAATCATGCTTTCTCCCTTTTCTTTATGTTTAAATGTAAAAGAACAGAAATCGTTGAAAGAAACATACCCGCTATAATGTTATTGATTGCCATCTTGAAATTTCAGATTTCGCGCGATTTTCGATCCTGGGATAAAATTCGTATGTAAACGCGGTTTGAATTCATGTTCAATGAGGAATGAAACTGAATCCGGATTCATATAAACACCCCCTGAGACGCTCTAATCTTTGATATATTTGAGTTATTATGGAGAGTGAAGGTTACAAAATACATCATCTCATTGTTTTCAAGAGTTTTTTATAAGTGAGCCCCTTGTGCTGAGATTTCAGCCACCTAGTTTTCACTTGCGGCACAAGATTAATACAGAAACAAAGCATGACTTCTCCTCTAGGATTTGCGAAGACAAAAAACAACGAGAATTTTTCTTTGTTTTGTATTTTGTTCTTCTCTTGGTTTATGCTTAATAATTCAATTGAAGGAACAATGAAATTTACGGATTTATCTGACACCTATACCACGTCGTGGTACATAAACGCCTCGTAACGAAAATCTGATTGCAACATTACTCCACTACGAATATCAGGTGATGCTTGATAACTTCCTCTAGGCTCTAATTTTTGTATTCATGTTGAGGGAATATGCCATTATTTACTGATTCATCTGACATCTACTTTTTTATGACGTATTCCTACGTCATGAAACGCTTCCGAACGAGGAACCTGATTGGTTCGCTACGCTTCACGTCATCTACTACTGTTTGTTAATGTCAGAAGAAGGTTATAAATTCTGGAGTTTGATTCGTTTCTTTGTTCGTGTGTTCAAGTATTCCAAAACAGCGTTTTCTCGAAATTACAATGATATCCTGTAAAGTAATTTTCCTCCATGGTGTGTTTCTACTGTCAGGTTTCATGTTAAGCAGATGTTCTAACACTGGATTCAGAGGTAGCTACCGTTTATTGTATCTATAGTATATATATATAACTGCAATAGGAGTCGAGTGGCGCATTTTAACGTGTTTTCCGTTGCTCCGCCAAATAGTTGATATTCGGTCATTATTACGCTAAATATTGCTGTGTTATATGATATTATTTTTACAATATGCCCCCAGAAAGAGATGGCAATTAAGATACCGTGAGACACGAGTGTTGAAATCGATATAGATGAGAACGCCGATAAGATATTAATTGACCGTCGTCTCCAGAATCAAATGTAACGATCAATGATCTTGTTATGAAGTATTCGAGGATGAGTAAAGCAGACCAGATGTGGTTAACGCAATTATCACTTTAATGATTGCCAAATATGATGAAATGGTTGCAACTGTGCACAAGCTTCGCTCTGTGAGTGCGATACTGATCGACACAACCTTGGATAAACAAATAACTTGAAAATGTAAAACAATATCTAAGAAGAGATCTGCTAGAAATCTATCGTGTACCACAATCAGGGAGTCGGACGAAGATACAACTAATGTTATCGTTAAACAAGTCGTTCAACTAGTGGACGCCGAAATGGAGCTCAACGAGACGGACATTCCTATTTCGACTGACATACGAGACTCGCAATCTATAGTGTAAAGTAAACACTCCGTTGGTGCATAATAGTCTATGCTGTTTGCATGTTCATAATCACGCTGTTCACTTGCAGGCAAATATTTAAGAATATTTTACTAGCATGCTCTCTAATTACTAGGGCTAGTGTGGTTTCGGCTTCATTAGTATTATTAGTACTATTTCTGGGGTTCCACAAATCTGAAAAATTGCGTAATAATATTTCCCGTCAGGGTTTTGCGAGCCGTGAGGCATATTGAGGGTCAATAGCCGCTAGTTCTTTCTTTTCGACAGCTCTGCTTTTCGTCGAGTTGTTCGCTGACTCTGTTGCTAGATTTTAAACTAAATTTAGAATTCCACCGGCCATGCTCGGTAGACCTATACAAAAATATGTCGAGCGATTTCAGGTAATGAGTCGCAGTTGAAAAAGTTTACCGAGACCTGCAAACTCGCAAACCATTGCAAAGATTCTCTCCAAGATGAGACTTTGAGAGAGACACAGATAACAGATCAATCAAGAAGACGGAAGGACAGGGAAATATTATTATGCTATGTTGACATTTATAAAACCGTAATAGTTATCAATATCATTATTCCAATTTAATCCAATTCTATATCAAAATGATCACTTGAATCTGGCGAATCGAACGTTGTAGGTTTCATCTACTTAAAATGTGAAGATCAGATGTGAGAAAAATTAGAAAATATGAGAAAATATGAGAAAATGCGTAAGCGACTATAAAGTACTCTTCTTTAAAATCAAAAGACATGGCTTCAAGATCTGTTCGACGTTTATACCCGTTGATTTAATGCTTTTATGTCCATTAAACCGATGTAATTTCGTAACAGGTAGGTTTCGTATATCTTGCCGTTGATTGTTATATAAGTTTTGACACACGAAGACTTTCAATAGAAAAATAGCATTACTCAGGCTTTTCACTGACCCGTCGAGCGAAAAGTTAACCCTGGTAGACGCTGGTCCAGTGAACTCTATAAAGACTGGAACGCTAACTCCATTAACCAGGCCAGGCCGTATGATGGATGAAGGCAAAATTCCCACCATCGGGGCTAACATGTTGGTATAAAACACGCGTATTGACCGGTTGTAGTGTACGAAACAACCACTCGGCGACGTTGTTAGTGCACGAAACGGCAGTGGCCAGGAAATAATATGGCTGGCTGTTTCCCAGTTGCTTTTTAAAAGGGAAAAATGTAATACGTTGGTTGAGCTTTCTTTTCAAGAAGTTGAAACAAAAGGGATTATATGCACCGAAATTTGAAAAAATACAGGTTTCTCTTGATTTTCTTTGCTGTCTTTTGAACTTTTGAAGACTTTTATGACAATGGTTTATTAAGATAAACGTCAAAACACAATTTAAGTTTACTTTTTGTGTGTGTTACTGCTAAATCCAATATTTTACGACACGATAAATGACTCAGTACCTCCAGTAACTACCTCACTTTATTTAAAACACATTTTCTCTTAGTTTTTAGCAACAGAAATTTGACAGTGCTCTTCTGTTAATGTTCCTCTAAAATGTCTTTCAGTTTGAAAATGTGTCTATGTGGATCTCGATATTTTTCCTCAAATTATTCTTGATCAAAATTAAAGAAGTTGTGACCTTGCATTATTTACATTTGTTTGTGGGTTAATCTTTCCTATATTTATTGCTATTACTGGCTATTTCACCATTGAAATGATATACTGTGAACTAGTAATAAATAAACTTGAAATAGTGTGATATTATTTTATTTTTTTGCCTTAATGTTGTTTTTTACAACCTATATTTCATCAAATTTAATTTCTTTATCAGACGATCAACTAAAAAAGGACTAGTCCATACCTACATGTCAGCCTCCATGATGGCTTCAAAATTCAACCCCGAGTTATCCTTCCAGTCTTTATAGAGTTCACTGCGCTGGTCAGATTTTTAATTAGCGTTGCTATGTTAGTTTAGGGAGGGCTGACAAATGGTTTGTTGACGTTAGTCAAGATACAGTATGACAGGTCACCTCTTTGGCAATTTATTTCTAGCAGATTTTTAATTAAGCTTAATGCTATTAGTTTTGCTATTTTTAATTAGCATTGCTATGCAGATTTTTAATTAAGCTAGCAGATTTTTAATTATTTTATATTTATTTTATTTTGCAAGCTTTACTAAAAAGGTGGCAGGGATGTCCCTTGATATAAAATTAAATCAAACAGATACCATGGTTAACTTCTAAACTAAGACATATTAAACTAACAGCACATTTTAACAAGCAAACTAGATAGTGGACGACATGAGTGACATTTTACACAGACTAGTGTTTTAAATGTTTGCGGAATTTCTACATAGTATACGTGTTCGGTTGCATGTTGATAGTACTTTAACAATTCAGATTTGAATTGGCCTATAGAGAGATTAGGATATCGTAAATATGATGGCAATAAATTGAAAATACTTGGTGCCCTACAATAGAAGCTATTCTGGAAATTTAGAGTGTTTACTTTAGGAATATTTAAATTAATTGTATTTGTTTTAACTGTTCGCCTGGTTTCATTTGAAGCAAATAATGACTTGAAAACGTATACCAAGTCCAGGGAGGTATAGTATGACAAATGGTTTGTTGACGTTAGTCAAGATATGACAGGTCGCGCGTATTCGATTATTTGAATATGTCGATTAACGTTATATCTGCAATTCTCCTAAAAAGCTTTACAAGTCTTCTTGCGACTTTGTCGCTGCGTTGGCGATGCAAAGTTTTCAAAAACTTATTGTAGCAATGAATCATGACGAAACTGACAAAGCTTAGTTTTCAGTATTTAATATATTAATAAAATAATCTGAAGATAGAACTATTTTTACTCGACTATTTTTTGACAGAATCTGTGTCGTGGATTATTCGTGTGGATATGAGCTTGACAACCATCCATGTATCATCTGTCTACTCCAAGATCTCCCTTACTCACTACAACAACGAGTTATTTAATTGAACCAATATGGCGTAGGGGAATTCCTGTGATTGCAGTATTTGGTACAGATTTCATATCATCATTCGAATTCTTTTATTTTTCATTCTAGTTGGTGATCGTGTTATTGCTCGTTGGACCAACAACAAATACTACTCTGGTAAAGTGGAAGATAGCTCTTCTGGTAAATATGCAATTTTGTTCGATGACGGTGACAAGATTATTCACAGCATATCGGACATATCGGCCGTTATTCGAGATGAATGCCCAAATGAAGTGAAAGCTGACTCGCATGTGATTAGCACGTGGAAAGGAGGTCATAAATATTACATTGGTTACGTCAAAGAAATCCGCTCAGTTGATGACAATGATGCTTTGATGACAATGATGAGGATTTTTACAAGAAATGTGATTTGCGAATATTTCCAGAGCACGTTTCTCCCTATGAAGGTTAGTTAATTTTGTCACCATTTGCTTCGATAGTGTATGTTAAAGGTGAACTGTAATAAAATAAAATTAATATTTAAATCAAAGACCTTCAAGTCTTATGATTAGTAATATTAATAATTTGACGGTATCTTCTCTTGTACTCGAGAAATAATGTTTTCATTCTCGTGTTTGGCGAGAGGAAGCGCGTTTCAACACTCGGAAGCGTGTTTCATCAGTATTTCTCAAATTCATTATTAACCAATAATAAAGGCCCATTTGATCACGAGATGGCATTTGGATATCCCGGTGAAACACCCTCACCTACAAAAGACTACAATATATTTTGCATCGCGCATGCGTAATTTAAGATATTTGATGAAAGTCACTGGTGATCTTCCTCAAATATCTTAATTACGCATGCAAATCATTATCAAACCCACTCCGGATTTCCCATGACTGCATAATACCAAAAACACATTAAATCATTACCTATATATTCAATTATAGGTAACAGCGTTCGTACTCATTTGAGAAGTCATATGAACAACTGGAGCTCGAAAACATTTAACAAAAACACTAGCGTTACGCGCTCGTGTTTTCATATATTGTTTTCTCGTGTTTGGATATCCCAGTGAAACAAAAGCTCAGGGGTAGGGATACACTCGCTCTCATTGTTCATATATTACATCCAAACAACACCGAACGTTTGTTCAAAACCGAGGCGAAGCTACCCTGGTCCCAGAGGTTCTACGCCCCCCCCCCCCCCCCCCCCGAAAACCGAAAGCAGCGAGAGAACTTCTGGTCGCACGGGCAAGCAATCTAACTTTCGTGTTGCGTTAATCTAATTAAGAATTAACCAATCAAAAACATTTCGAAATTCGATATATAGGATGTAATTAGGGAGTGGTGGATTAGACATTTCACAAGTAAACAATTAACAATCCACAATAAATCTCTTCGATTCTGCGATTTTGGAAAATATAACCCTAACACTGGTCCCAGAGGTTCTACGCCAAACACAAAGGAATAGTTTCCATCGCAAATTCGTTGCTCTTCGATGGTATCCCCAGTCAGACTAGCAGCAGTGATTCCTTTAGCTAGTAACTGTCGAATGCGTGAATAAAGTAATTAATCAACTAAGGAGTTTAATTAATATACATACGACAATAAGAATTGTATTTGAAACATACTGTAATCCTCGAATCGACAGTTCTCTACAAATGTCTGGCACGATCTGAAAAATTAATGATTTTCCATAGCCAGTTGGTAGAATTGCGAATACGTCCCGTCGATTTATGTATGCCAAAAGGGCCTCCTTCTGCGATGCGGTAAGGGATTAAATTTCAGGAAAACGTCTCGGAAGAACGACCGATAAAATGTTATCCAAAAGCGCTTTGTCGATATTCTTATTTTATCCTGCTTTGAGTCTTTGACAAAGAATCTTGAGACAATATTATTTTCACGCTTCTCCACACGGGTGATTCGTTATTTTATCCAACCCCCCGATTCGGTTATTGAGCCAATCAGAAATGGCTAAGAGGTTTTCTCGCCGCTTTCGGTTTTCGGGGAGGGGAGGGGGTATTCGGGCGGCGGCGTAGAACCTCTGGGACCAGTGTAAAGCGAAGCTGAAGATTTTCAACAAACTTCGAGGTGTTTGGATATCCTGATGAAACACAATTCCGAGTGCTTCATATTACATTTCAAAAAATCAGTATTTTAAGAGAAAATCGAGATGAATTCATGTAATTTCTTCCTCCGATATCCAAACCACCGTCTCGGTGCTGATTTCCTTTGTTTTTTGCTCATGAATTATTAATGAGTTTGAGATAGATTTAGGAAAGAGAAGGCGCACTTCAAGAGGACGTCAGTTTGACCGAGGATAACTGGTTCGAGAACGCCGTCATTGTTGTGGAAAACAACAGATTTAATAGACAAGGAAAAAACAACAACGGAGTCATGTGTTTGGTGCTTATGGCAATATGCATAAGATTTTATTAACTGAGACTATTCGAGAAAACATCTGAAAAGTACTCTTGAATACAAAGTCTCTTCCAACGTTTTTCATATTGGAGGTTGAACTTTCATGTCAGTGTTTTCTTTGACTTCATAACAACTTATGAAGTGGCCGGATATGTGTAGTTTATTCGATTTTCTGGATAAATCATTTCCGTTTTCGAAATTTATCTATTTTTGTGTTTCTGGCTGCCGCCATTTTAGGGTTTTCTCGACGGCTTATAGTTGATGTACAGCGGCAGTTTCCCTTTCAATTTCAACGTCATGGAATTCCACTATCAACAATCAAATTTTTATAGCGAAATAGAACCACGATGCCCACGAGTAGTAAACAGTTCATCAACCGCGACAGGCCTATATATGCAGGGAGGCCGAAAGGCAACTTCCGGTTTCAGGGCTAAAAATGACGTCGAAATAAACAAACCCCGGCTGCGGTGACGATTATTAGGAGAGCGTTGAACGTCGTACGCAATTATCATTAATTATTCCTTCTATTTTTCCTCATGTTTTTCATAATATTCTTGAATATCAATGCTATTCCTTATATTTCCTTTATTCTTAATCATAGTTGGTGCAAGAGTTTTTGCTCGCTGGTCGAATGGTCTTTATTATCGAGGTTTTGTCACGAAATCCACCGACACCAGCGTTTTCATCAATTACGATGATGGAGATACTATCTGGCTAAACAAAAATGATAAAGCCTCTGTTGTTCTTGACAAGCTGCCAAAATCAGAATACATAGAAGTAGGGCAACGCGTGATTGGTTACTGGCCAAAAAGAGTGAGATATTACCCCGGTACTATTATCAGCATAAGTGGTACAACGTATTTTGTTCGTTATGATGATGGCGACCAGCGTTATAATGAAATCTATGAAATACGCATCATTCCCGAAGGTGAGTTAAAGTGGTACTACGATCAAATTTTTACCTATCGATATTTTTACGTATTTATAAAACAGAGCTACTAAATATTACTCGGTCGAAACCGTTTTGCGATTTGACGATGGCAAGTATTATTTTTCTGACTTCGAATCTGGAGTTGTTACGTCCGACATTAATCGATCATGTTCCTGTGATGAGATCACTGTGACGTGCGATTCTCAACGCGAAGACTCCACATGGCTAATTCTTCAAGTAAATCCATAGTGATCAAGGTCGTTTTTTTCAAATTATTCGTATGGAATGCTGGACATTTCATTAATTCTCCAAAAAAACAAGAAAACAAGTAACCTCGACTGAAATTCAGGCGCAGCATTGACAATCTGTCGTCACAAACAATATTACCTTTTGAAATTGCGGGCTCACTTGGAACACGTTCTTGGTAATGGTGGCCTAAATAATAGTGATCTCAGAGCTCAAAATACTTACTTCAAAATACCATTTTTTAGTGTTTTTTACATCGATGATCACTTTCGAACCTGAAATACATGTTCTATTCTATGCTAAAGAAGATCTAAAAAACCTGGGTTGAATTTGTAGTTCCACTTTAATGGTATTAACAATGGTCAATGGTCAATTACATTTTTGACAAATGTGTATGTGATCGTTCATAATCACGCTGTTCACTTGCAGGGTAATATTTAAGAATATTTTACTTTAGCGAGCTCTAGTTTCTTAGGCATTGAAGTGATTGTCGTACTGCGTAATATTTTGAATTCGCATATTGTATCTGAAATCAGTCTGACTATCGCTCGAGAGTTAAATATTTGTTTGGAATTTGGAATATATATTATATATATTATATATATATATTACTTGTAATATACCCAATTCTTTTCCCGGAATTACCACAACTATATATAGAGAACTTACTGCTAGAAACAGGAATTGCTCGACGTCATATAGCTCGTTGTCGATGACTTATATTTAAAGGTAAAAAGCGCCGTGTGATTATTATAAGTAATACCATGACTTGAGGGAAATTAGCTATTAAATTGCCCGCAGCCGAGGGAAGATTTGTGAAAGTCCGAGGGCGAAGCCCGAGGACTTTTACAAATGTTCCCGAGGCGAAGGGCAATTTAATCGCTAATTTCCCGACAAGTCATGGTATCAGTTTGTAATATTATAATCGCCGTAGAAAACTCAGGGAAGTATGCTGAGATAAGTTTAGGTGTTTGATTTTGTATGGTTCAGTGAAGTTGTTTACGAGTTTTATTACTATTGATTGAAGTAATTGTACCTTTGGGAGATGCTTGTGAGATATGCAAGTTCTACGACTATCTATAATATTATATCTATAATAGATATGCAAGCGGGAAATTTAGTAAAAGAGAAAGGATTTCTTTGTCTACTAATTTTCCCCTGCATGGTTGATGAACGGAAAATTAGTAGACAAAGAAATATATTTTTTCTACTAAATTTCCCGGGGAAATTTAGAAGACAAAGGCGTATGCATGGGTAATGAGGAAAATACGAGGTTTACATTCCCGGAGAGAACAAAAGAATCCGAGGCGATCATGGTATTATCTAATTATAACAACATGTTTATAATGGCGATAGCCAAGTGTTTTACTGGCTTCTCGAGTGCCGTTATATAACGTTTTTTATTTATTTTATAAAATAATGTCTAGACTTTAGAATGTTCTAGTTTTGTGCACAGTATTTTTGGTAAATATATACAATTTGCAGGTGGAAATCATTCATTCGAACTACATTTTATAAGGGCAGACGTAACATACTCACTGCAGATTAACAAAGAAATTGATGTTTATTTCTTAATTTCCACAAAAGCTACACCCTTAATTCCGACCACGCCTTTTTTGGGGGGGATCGAAATATTGGTTTGCGAGATAGTTAATATCTCCAAATATAAGTAAGGTGGGATTCGAAACATTTGTGAATATTATCAGCAATGCTAGTGTTGTGCAAGAAACTAGGATAAAGTATAGCTATGACCATGCCTTCATAACCGTTTATCATCCTCAAGAAAGGTAAAGGAAAATTATTCATAAAATAACGGAAGTAAATGAGCGAGTACACTATCTGATTGGTTACTGAGATCAAAAACCGTGCATTATAATTAACTCAATAAAGCATCAGCTGACGTGTTCCTCGCGTATATTTTGTCGTTTTTGACGGATTTTAAGTAGCTTAAATCACAAACGAAAGTCAAAGAATACCTCATGGATACAAAGCTAATCAAGCTACTAACACAACAGAATGTTTTAACTGCAACGTTGAGTGCATTTTCATCGCTAAAATCCCAACGTGTTTTCATTATAGGCGTCCTAGCAACGCACAGAGCTACGTCATTTATAACAGGTAAATCTACATTTTCATGGCTTTATTGTTAATTTAATGGCCGTTCTTTTATAAAAGAAATAAAAAACTTTGTCTTATGCAATTATCGAGTTATAATGGCACAAACACTCGGCTATCGCCTCCTGTTTTACACGTATCTCTTGTGCCATTATAACTCGATAATCACACGCGACACGTTTTTTATTTCTTAAATAACTTATGGTTTCATCGTCCAAAATAAAAAGTCCTAGTTACTTGCAAAAAGTGAATACACAGTGAAAATTTCCTGTTAGTATCTTTTATTGTTTTCACGATATCACAAAAATCAATCCCGGTGACCCATAAATATAACAAAACCAGGAAATCAGTTGCAAAGTTTGGTGTGAACATTCACTTTCAAGCCAGAGGCTCGCAATGCACCAGCTTCATACTGAAGACCTTCCCTTTCCTGCTGAGTATAAGTGTAGCTTTTTTCCTTTGTCTATTTTTCCCCTCATTCATTTTTCAATTCAATTCATTTTTCCCGCTCTTTCGCCCGGAATGTCGGTCAAAGTCCAGTTTCTTGCAGGCTTTCTTGCTGTTATATGTACCGACCCGCATTGATTTAAAGGATTTGAAGCACAGATAAAATTGTTGTAGCACCATTACTGAAATGGGCCATTTCAATAATGGTGCTACAACAATCTTCTTGGTTGCACGCTGCCAAATCAAAGCGTTGAACGCCTCATTTTGATTTTGTGCACCGCCACGGAGACAGCTAGAAGATAACAGCTTATCTCTACTCGGAGATGATCGCTTTTTACAAAATGATGTTCAAATGATATGTATTTTATTATGCTTTTATTCAGTGGAAAACAAATGTTTTCCATGGAAACCAGAACAAAACGTGACAGTACATATTATAAAATCCCTTAAATTTTTCGTTTTAAAAAATTAATAATATTTAATATATAAAGTAAAAAGCGTACCGGTATTTTTGCAATAGCGCGTAATGTTCACGCGAATAAATATATAAAGTACTGGTATGTGTATGTACAATTGAGAGATTCAAAGTTTATTTGAAGGACTTTGTTACAGCATTCTAATTTCTAAGTAATATATAACATGTACTGTTATACTCAGACACTTTGCAAAACTCTATAACACAAAAACTGCTGCAGAAGTTTGTGAAATTATTTACTGGTAATATACACTGCACATTCTGTTTGGCTGAGAGCAGAGCAATTTCAAGGAAATACAATGCCGAAAAAAGGAAATAATTGGAATAGCACTGAAACACTTTCTTTATTTGTCATATTATTCCTGATCATCACTTTCTGTAAAATGTTTTCATGTGTATATCATTCTGCTCATAGCACTGTTATTAACACTGTGCATGTAATTTGGGGTTATACACACTTGTGTATTTTTTCAAAAGAGCTCAAATTGTGCTCACCAGCGCTCAAAATAACAGGGTCCGGTGGCAACGGTTACTGCATGACCGCTCATTTTCATGATTTGTTCACCAGAAATCAGTCACGGCAAGTCAACATGATTGGTCAAATTATTTTGGTCAAATTATTTCTACCAGTGGACAAATTTTTTTACTAAAGTCAGTAAATGGCTTTAACAAATTTTTAAAAGGTTTTAAAAGGCTGCTTAGTTTTATTGGTTAAACAAAGAAATAACATATAATTTATTCAAATTTCATTTGAGGCCACGTTTTCACACTGGGGGTTGACTTCAACTTTAAGCAAAAGCCCTGGGATGGAAGTTGCTGTCAAAAATGATGGCAGCAGAAATGACGATTGAATGTTCATGGCCTTGTGTGCTGGTACAAAGTTATATTGATACAAAGTTATATTATAAGTTTTGTTTTTAATACACAAATTAAAGAAAAATAGTTGACCATCCAAATGTTAGATCAGACCACCTGAACTCGCATCTGGTTGGTCATACTGACGATTGAAATGACGATTGAAAGATTGAATTGTTCATGGCCTTGTGTGCTGATACAAAGTTATATTATAAGTTTTGTTTTTAATACACAAATTAAAGAAAAATAGTTGACCATCCAAATGTTAGATAAGACCACATGAACTCGCATCTGATTGGTCATACTGACGGCCGACTTTGCTGACTCACCCTTCGGGCTTGCACAATTTGTGCAAGTTGCACTCGAAACCATGTTCACATACTTATATAAAGTAATAACGCCAACTTGTCAGAAACATTTTTCTGAGGATTTGAGCTTGACGATCGTCCATGCATTATCTGTCTATTGCAAGCTGACACAATATATCACTACAACAGGTACATATTAACACACCCAAGCATTACTGATATAGTGATTGATGCATAGGCAATACAGATACAGTACATATACCAATAGATGCAGCACATCATTTGCTTGATTGGAGCTTGACGATCGTCCATGTACAGTTCCCACATTCTCTGCAGCGGTGTAGACATTAACCTAACGATACACAGACTATCATCAAGTTCTAATCCTCAGGAATAGTTTCTGATATTTACAGATGAGCCACTAAGACTCAGATGGAGGTTACAATAATATATTGGTTCAATTGATAGAGTAGAGTATACATACTGCCGATGCACCAGTCACTATATATCAGTCTCACCCAAGCATTACTGATATAATTATAGTGACTGCCACATTACTGATATATAAAGCTGTGCTTGCTGCAATAAGGCAGTAAATGTCATATGGAATAAAAATAAATTTCATTTGATCATAGTGAGTTTTTATCACAAGTAAAGTAGTGTACTACCTAAGTAGGGTAATCTCTACAGCATCACAGGACACTTTTGGTCAGTCTCAGTCTTTTTTTAGATGCATACAATGCAATACATACTATATACATATAGTGTGTCGTGAATTCTCCTTTAATACGACCTGTATACATAAGTTTGGATATGGCATTGAAACAAACATTTCTTAGTTCATCTAAATCACCATACGACCATACGATAAGCCATACGACCACAACCAATATTTAGAAATGCCCTTTCAGAAAGGTCAATTAAATTTTCAAGTGACTGAGAAGTCTGAAAGCATCTAGTGCTAACTTACCGACCTCGACAGAGCTGCGAATTTGCCGTGATTTGTTCGACGTACACTTCGTCATTAATTTGCCCTTTTAAAAACGTCTTGTTTCATAACTGACCAGTTTTCTCTCGGGTGTTCTTGGTATTCGTGTCAAAATACTGAAGATTTATACATGGCATTATCAACCGACAGTGAATAGACCGCCATTTTGAATTTATTCGGGGGCAGTCGTTCGCCTTCGTTCCATTTTCTGTGTTTTGATTGGCTCCGAAGGCATTCTTTTGTTAACTTAACTTACATTACACGCACGACAGCAAAGTATCTACTCGCGCATGCGCAGTAGATACACAAATTGTCATCGAACCATCCAGGCAACGGTTTTTACCTTTAATTTAAACGTCATCGAAAAAGAGCTATTTATATTGACCAATTTATATGACGTCAGAGCAATTCCTGTGATTGCAGTATGTGGTCAGTTTGGTGTTTACAAACATGCAGATCTCACATCATTATTTGAATTCTTTTATTTTTCATTCTAGTTGGTGACCGTGTTATCGGTCGTTGGACCAATAACAAATACTACTCTGGCAAAGTGGAAGATAGCTCTTCTCATAAATATGCAATTTTGTTCGATGACGGTGACAAGATAATTCACAGCAGATCGGACATATCGGCCGTTATTCGAGATGAATGCCCAAATGAAGTGAAAGTTGGCTCGCATGTGATTAGCACGTGGAAAGGAGGTGATAAATATTACATTGGTTACGTCAAAGAAATCCGCTCAGTTGATAACTTTGCAGTTCGCTTTGATGACAATGATGAAGATGTTTACAGGAAATGTGATCTGCGAATATTTCCAGAGCACGTGTCTCCCTATGAAGGTTAGTTAATTTTGTCAGCATTTGCTTCGATAGTGTATGTTAAAGTGTAAAACTGTAATAAAATAAAATTAATATTTAAATCAAAGACCTTCATTCGTAATATTAATAATTTGACGGTATCTTCAGTAGTAATATATATATATATATATATATACATGTGTTAGAGACTGGCACTAGCTCTAAGCCAATCAGAATCAAGTATTGATTTGAATGGACCAATCAGAGCAGAGCCAGTCAAAAATTTCCAGGAGGGTGTCGTATTTTTAAGGTGTGGTCACCCTGTATAGAACGACCAGTGATCAAATCAGGGGGGATATGCAACTGGTCGTATACAAGAGGTTTTTTGTATTAAAATTATTCAAAATAAGGTGGTCGCGGTCAAGAGTATATATATCACTTAGGTCGTGTTGTTGTACGACCAGTTTTTGAGTTCCCTGAACGACCAGAGAGTTTGAAGGTCATTCAAGGTGAATAGTGCTAAGCAAGTACTGACGTCATTTGCTATATGCCGTGGTGAAAGCGGTGATGAACAGGAACAGGATGTTTAGTTGTAGCATTTAGTGTTCTGACCAACTGAAGATCAGTAGGAATAGTTCACCGAGAAACCAGACACACCCAAGCTGACAAGAAAGTCAAACATTGTACAAGTTTTCACGCAGAGTCTAACATGAAATTCGAAAACGGTGTTAGACTCTGCGTGAAAACTTGTACAATGTTTGACTTTCTTGTCAGCTTGGGTGTGTCTGGTTTCTCGGTAAACTTATCCCTACTGATCATCAATTAATCGGAACACGAAATTCTACGACTAAACTTCCTGTTCCCGGTCCATCACAGCTTTCACCACCACATGTAGCATCCGTGCCAGCACTTAGACAAATCATCATTCACACAGTGATATATATACTGACACACACACACGTTTTTGAAAAATTAAAATACATAAAATTCTATTATACATAACCATCATACCTCACCCGATGTGATGTTATACTTACCATCCAAAAAAACGCCATATTTTTATTTGAAGACTTGTAATGATGTTTGAAAATAAAAATAAACAGTTTTTGAACTGTACTTATTTTTATTTTGGAGTTTATTGATATAAAAATAAGCATTTTGAATTAATCATAGAAATTTCCGCCATGGAGCTCTTACCTCGACGCCATCTTATGGCCGAATGACTGATATTCTTTAGTTACGGTATTTTTAAAAAGGATCTCAAAATATTATAAGAGGATATATCTCATAAAAATTATTTCGGATTCCCAAAAAAGTTTTAGAGAGAGATAGAGTTTGGAGAAACCTCAAAATAATTTTAGATGAATTATCCAATAAAAATATTAGAGGTGTAAAAGTGTTTTATTAATTTTGGAGAAAAACCTCAAATAATTTTTAAGAGATTTGTTTAATATATAAGCAGATGTTATTTCATATTTTATCAGTTGTGTTGTGTTTTGCTCGCTTGTAAGTTGTGCTTCGGTACAAGACTCTGAATTCTTCCAATGTTCTGTTTATTATTAAACTGCATTGGTGCGCGATCAACCCGTAGTCGAATTTGCGATTCGAATGAGATTGGCTCAGGTCCATAGCGACAATCTGGTCATCCCTTGTTCAATGAATTGCTTATTTTACGCAAGGGTTGTTCGTTAGCATATGATGAAAGAGTTAGCTATAGTAAAAACACACACACGATGGAAAAGTTGGATGAATATATATATTAAAACACACGAAAACAATAAAAAACTATTTCATACGAATAAATTTGTAATATCCGTGAATGGTTTTCTGTGTGGGTATAAAATCCCTCGATAGGTTACCCCTACAAATTAAAAAATATAAATCAGTTTTTGGATTGTTTTATTTTTTCTAAGTGTTGTATACCTACAAAATTAAAAAAATAAATATTTATGTCATTTTTATCATCTTGTCTGTACTCTCAAAGTACATAAATTGTTCACCTCGCGTGTCAACGTACCCCCACACGCGGGGGTCATCGTCTTCTTCTTCGGGTACCCGCGGCTCATAGTCGTCGAAATCGAACTCCGTATCCTGTTGGACACGGAAGGCCCATTCAGTGTCACCATCGGAGACGAGAAGTACACCGGGGATCTCCTCTTCCACATTGATAACTTCGGTTGGCGGTGGAGGGATAACTTCTGTTGGAGGTGGAGTGGTTTCTTTCTAAGAGAGAGAAATATAAAAAACATAATAAATACATATCGCTTGTATACAGACAGTAAAAAACATTTTAGCGCTATCTTACATTGACTTCTTGCGTTTCTTGCGGTTTCGTATCTTTACTATCCATTTCTTTTTCTCGTTTGTCTTCGTGTAAAGGTGAAAGCGTTTTGGTTTGACATGTGCCTTCGTGCTTATTTTATAATGACGCTCTACGGGGTATTACAATGGATTGCGGTTTTAACCAATCAGAGTTTCTATAATCAAACCTCCCCCGTATCTAACCAATCAGAGCTTGTTCATTACCCCCCTCATGTCAAAACAAGTGAAGTATTATAGGTGGGGAACAATACGTGTTTGTTAAACACTTAAGGATGCGTATATATAATTAGCGTCGTGTTCTATGACCGCCCTTTATGTCAAAACAGTATGATTAATAATAGGGTCGGAACAATGAAGCTTAAGGACGCGAAGCGTTTTGTTCTGATTCCTCCCCTTATGTCAAAACAGTTTGATATATAATATGGTTAAGGACAATGAATTTACTTGTGGGGATTAGCGGCCATTTTGTTTGTGTACTTGGGTAGCGCGATTTTTTAATGTGTTCTAACCTTATTTACTTGTAGGGATTAGCGGCCATTTTGAGGGGATTAGTCCCTGTGAAATATATATTTCCCGTGTTTAAATACGTCTATTTCTAGATATTTAAGCATTTTTATACTTATTTAAGCATATATTTATGCTTTTTGATACTTTATTTTACACTTTTCACACATTTTAGTATATATTTTAAGATACCCGTGAGCGCGATAAGGAGAGCGTGTTAATTAATTCACACATGTCAAAATAGATGATAATGGTTTTTTATTGTTTTAACGTAATACTTCGAGGTTACAATTCATTGTGTAAGAGTTTACAAAGAAGATATGTCTGCCCAAGAGATCTTCTTGATTTTCCTGGCGATGAATCATTGCAACAATAATTCCAGCTTCGATTCCCATTCGGGTATTAAGAACAGAGGTAAGGTTAAAATCCTTTAGTATTATCCCGCGCCGGTTGTCTAACCAAATTTTATCTTCTTTCATGAAGTCAACCACATAAAAATCAGAGTCTTTGCATATTGTATATAGAAATTCAGAACTGTATAACTTCACGTTAACAAGTTTAATTTCGTTTATATCTATGCTTGTTGTCATCGTATCTAATACTAAAATGTTTTTGGAGATGTCTATATATACAAAGGGATTAGTCTTTTACGATAAAAATATATTGATTGGTAAGATACACGTTTTTACCAATCTTATCGTGTTCGGATGAATCGAATTCGATTTTAAAATAATTGTTATCTTCATCTTTAAAGAAAAGTTCATACATCTGTTTCGGTGCTGCAGGTTTGGGTCTTGAACCCATTAACTGTAGATTTCGTTCACGAGATAGATCTCTCAAACTCCTCATAGATATAATTTTTGCTTGATTCATGGCTGATATGGTGGAGGATCCTCGCATGTTACATGCACAAATTGCCCGATCAATGATGTAAAATCCTTTGATGAGTAGGTATATATATATTCATCACCTAACAATAGCAACTTATATATTATTCTATCACATGCATTGTTGGGTAACGGTAACATTTCCATTTTATGACATTCAACCACTTTATATTCATTGTGTGAAAAAATACTTTGCTAAATCGGTAATTATTACCAACAGAGGTTTTTCTTTTGTACCTGCAATCATTTTGAAAGTGTATTAATAAAATATGACTTCTAATGTTTTTATATCTTTCCTAGCAACGTTTTTACCGATATATATTTTGGGGGAATATGTACTGCATTAAGTCAACAAAAAGATTAAAAAAGATTTACATGTATTAGTAATCTTATAATATTGATTTTATCATTCGACCAATGAGAATACCCCGATATTTTATTGGGAATTAAGTTCAACCAATCAGGTTACGCTATTTTTTTTAACGTGTTTTTTATAAACGTTTGTTTCCAAAATTTTTAGACACAATCTCAGCATGGCCCGTGTGAAACAGACACATAGAAATTTGGAAAGTGGAAAAACCATTGCACGGATTGAAAGTAGGGGAAAAGATATTCCTAAAATGTTGAAACAACACCGTCATCAGCAACAAGAATATCGTCAAATGGGACGGAATATTTCAGATGATGAACAAGCATACAGCCAAGAAATCACAACAAAAAAGAACATCAAAATAACTAAAGACATTGCACAGTCTCCATTAAATTTTGCTCTACCGATAACACCGTCCAGTCACGTGTCCCCTCGGCAAGCGAAGTCGTCACCACGGCAAGCAAAGCTACCCCCCCTGCAAGTAAATTCATCGTCTCAAGAACAGGAGGGTTACATAAACCCTCTACTCCTGCAAGCGAAGTATAACACGTCACCACGGCAAGTACCGTCTCTAGTCCAGCAAGTAAATTCTCCTCTACTACAGCAAGCGAAGTATAACGTGCCGTCGTGGCAAGCAAAGGTACCGGCTCTACTATCGCAAGTAAACCCCCTACCACCGCTACTATCGCAAGAACAGTATAATATACCGCTTCAAACACCGCAAGCAAAGTATAATGCATCTCCTATTCCACCGCAAACGATCTCTCCGCCACAACCCGAAGATGAATTAGATAATTATATATACGATATGCCCATTGATTTCTTCGGTCAAATCCCTATTCCTTCTCCTGCGAATTTAATACGAATGTGTGATGAAATGGTACCCGTTCAACAAGGAAAACAATTATTACAAATTGTGGATGAATTAGCAAATGCTCTTTCCCCCACATTATCTCCTATTCCTCTTTCACCACCACCACCCCCACCTAATTCACCCCAGCCATTATTTCCAGTATGTGAAGAAGAGGAAGAAGAAGAAGAGGAAGACGATCGAGAAGTATTGAACGATCCGCCATTGAAGAAAAGATGTTATAAACGTTCGTTAATATATATGAAACGTGAAAAAAAAGGTGATGAACATCATGAAGAAAAACGAATGACAATCTATTCGAATTATGATCAAGATATTATTTGTACACAACGCGATAAATATCGTGAGTTAGAGGGTCTCTATATTGAGAAACTATATATAAATAAACAATATTTGCAATGGCGTTCTAGAAAATTTACGAGTGACCTTATGGAAAAACGATATATAATGGATAATAATAAGGATTTGAAACGAAAGACTGATTTGAAAAAAAGGAAACCGAAATGTATAAAATGATATTGTTCTAAATAAAAATATCAGTAATGTGAAAACATGGAGGTGTGGAATGTCATGGTAAAAGAACTGGCACGTTTTGAAATAAAAATCAATAAAGATATGGAACAAAGTGTGTGGAAATGTCTTGACGATCATGAGAATTTATTTAAAAATATTATTGCACATTTAAAATGTCCACGTGAACTTTTAGATGCCTATAATCGCATGGAGCGTCATGAAATTGGACAAATAATAGCATTTTTTGCTTTAATCCTGTGTTTTTTTAGATATAATCACATTGATAATGAGGAAAATATAAAATTGTGTATACGTCAAACAATTTTAGATTTTAGAAATTCACATCTTAAATTCATTTTATTCCCTCATGATAAAAAACACACGTCGTGGTTTGGGTTGTGGAATATATTCTTTGAATTTTTTAAATTAGTCTAAATACAATTTTTCAATACTCTGTATTATAATGTCAGGATCTTCAAAATTAATATTATATGATTCTATAATACTCTTAATAATAAAAGTAGTTGATGTACAGGTATTAGATGTAATCCTCACCCTTATAGAAAAATTATATATTATATCCATATGCGGGGGGTAATATTGTAAACTAAGCGGACTATTATTTTGTATAATACTATTATTTTTAACTTGATCTGAAAATAAACTGACTTTAAACTTATAGGGGGTACTTGTCTTATAGAATAATTTAAACCAATAAGAGTATTTCTGACAATTTTTATAACAACAGATACAGGGAGGGGTTTTCCTATGTATCAGCTTAACAAGCTTATCGAGATTAAAAGTATAAACCCTATCGTTACTAGTTTTAAGTTTTGATATAGGGTTATGATTTTCGCAAAAAAAAATAAAGCAACATACAAGCTGATACACTATTTTCTCAAAATAATCTAAATTATGTAGATAATTAAAAGCAGCCTTTAAATAAAACGGATCTATAAAATATAAATAAATACAGCAATATGTAAATTCATGACTAAAACAACGATTAAGTCTATGTAATGTATTACAAAGATAAGACCCTCCATACCCTATGGGTTTAGGAATTGTAGTTTGCTCATCATTAATAGTAATTGAAATAAAGTGGTAAATATCATTTCTTGGGTAATAACTGTTTTGAATTTCAATAAAAAAATTATCAGAATGATTATCATTCAAATGAAAAATAGATTTCATTAATGTTTGAGAGGGTATTAATAGTAATTTGTGATAACGCTCACAGAGTTTTTCACCATAAATATAATATTTTCGTTGTGTATGAACAACAGGTATTATATAGTGTTGTTTATCGGTTAAGATTCGCCAATCCATGCATTCATCTTGATGCATTTCAGGTTTCATTTTTTCAATATAGGCGTAGTCTTTATATCCACAACCAAGTTGTCTCGATTCAAATTCCATACATTCGATAATTTCCCCATAGTAATAGTCACATAAGTCACAGACGGCAAATAATAATCCAATGTATCGGTTACGAAAATGTTGTATATAATACACAATTTTCAATATCGTCTTAATATTGATTTCTTGAGCTTGCACATAGGTTCTTTTACCCCCAATGTTTAATGACATTCTCAAAAGGGATAACGTTTTTTAACAAATCGTCTTGTATATATACTATTTTCTCAATCTTTAAATATATATTTCTACATACAGATTTTAACACGATAAAAATTTTAAAAAAGTATTATTGTAACTACAATGTATAATATATCAACTGATTAGACGTGTGTGTGTTTTAGAACAACATTAGGGATTCGTTTTAATCCACTACACAGCATTTTGGTGCAACTAATCCCCGTGTATTTGTTTAGAAGAAAATCGCTAATTATGGATTCGCGTCTCTAATTCCCCAAACACACATTCATTGTATACGAGTATCACAAATCATCAGGATGACATGAAAGCTTTAATCAACGAACTCTGATTGGTCAAACTAATCTACGCCCAGTTACACATAGTAACGCGGGATACAATTATAAAAACCGATGTAGCGTCGAAAATAATTAATATCAGTCTGAGTGTAGGAGAGTGAGAGATGGCAAAAATATTTGAGAACGTGAACAGCGAAATTAAAGAAGACTTCATCCCGTTAGAGACAACTGAGACGAATGAAGAGACTATCGAAGAGTTGTATGCGGGTAAATATAATTGTGCATTAAACAAATGTAAAGAAGAAATATCCCCAGAACGACAGAAATTATTTTTATCGCGTTGCACACATATAATGGATTGTGAATGTTACCAGTTTAAGGGAGAGAGAGCCAGTTATCGTGAAGTAACTCTTCTCGAACTTCAAACGAACAAGTATTTTATTTATCATTGTTATGATAGCAAGTTAAAACCCTACAAAGAACTAACTCGAAGGGAACGGTCTACTGTCTACTATCAATATCGATGTCATGGCCTAGACTATTTAACTGAAAAAAAATCAAGAGATTATTTTAGTCAAAGTGAACTTATAAATAGATTAAGTTATTTATTTCGTAATGTTTTTCCCCCGAATGCTATTATCGGGTATAAAGGTGGTGATAAAGAATCGTCGTTAGTTAAAACACTTCAAGAAAAAATTATTGTACATTGTGTGAATCTTGAATATTTTGGAATTGAGAAGTACGATTATTTACTTTCGTTTTATAATCTTAAACCAAGAAATTGTTGGTATCATACTAGTGAACCCACATGTTTATTGTATCATTGTAGTTTGTTTGAATGTCTTTTATTTGCCGCATGTTTGTTTCGTAAATTAGAAGATGTGGATAATGAACGAGCGGTACTAGCTATGTATGATAAGGAATTTAATTTTTAAAATTTATTCTCTCCTGAACATTTTTCCCTAAATAAAAAAAATACACTTTTTGATTTTAAAAAAAAATATTGAATGTATTTTCCTTTTATTTTTAGAAACACAAAGATTGTTTAAAAAATTTTCAAAAGCACATTTAAGAAATGTTTATATTTTAAAAATAAAACGTACATTAGAACGTTATTATTTTGTTAAAGATGTACATGTTATCAAAAATACTATTTTTGTTAAAATAGAAGGAGAGAGAAGTTTTAAAAAAAATAAGATGATCTTAGCAACCCTTTGTACATTTAAATATATAAAAAATGATATCATTGTACGTATAGTATAAATAAAACGTTCCATAATTTTTTTTCTCTTATTGGAATTAAAATGAGTCAGAAAAAAATCATCCATTATAATGAACGTTTTTATCTTTCGAATCCAAGAAAATTCGGGACAATTGCGTTAAAATCAGCAAATAATATATATGAGTTTCAAGAAGTGTCTTGGAAACACGGTGTAATACCCGCGAGTTTTCTTATCGGTTTATTTAAATTTAAAACAAATATTCGTGCTCCAGGTCCAAATACTGATTTTTCATTGACATTTAGTAACAATAGAAAATTTCAAACAGATAAACAGGTTTATCTTACAGGAGAATTAGAAGCAAGAAAAAAAGATTGGCATAAACGAAAAATAATTCATAGTATTGATGTAAAACTTAAAAATAATATTCGTGAATCATATAACGGGGCGTTAGGATGGAGTATTGTTCAAGTTAAAAAAGAGATATTCGAACAGGGTGATCTTGGCTCATATATTGCAAAACCTAATAAACCCTATTTTAGCTCTAATCAATTGTTTATTGATCCCGAGCAAAATTTCTTTAACGGTGATAAACGTTTTGTAGATTTAGCTTATAATTTACCTGCTGACGAAGATTTTATATTGATTCAAAACATTAAATTTATAGATGAAAATTTTTTGTGGAAATATGGTCTTAAAATTGGTGAAGCTGATAAACCCTATAACGAATACGAAATTTCTATTGTTTATTCCGAGGGATATACGTAGATATACCCCTATATAAAGATCGTTTTTTCAAGAGGGTCGTGTGTAAGTGTCATGGCTATTTTTCAGCGAGTACAAAATCAAGAGGGATATAAGATTTATCATGAATTAACACAATATAGTTATGTGGAATCCGTTTTTTTTTGGCAATTAGTAGGAAGTGTGGAAATTGAAAAATCAAGATATCATCTACTAATATCTATTGCTGATTATGAAGCATATGTACGGTATAAATTTATACTGGAAGTAGAATGTTCAAAAAATCCCAATATGTATGTTATGCATCATGAGGAACACGATATTCCAGAAGAATGTTATGAATTTCTTCGTAAAATATGTGAAGCATGGAATGATGACCTATCCCCACGTATCAACGACAAAAGAATTGGAGAATATTTAAAGATACTAGATTATGATAGAAAACATTGTTTTAGTTATGAGTGTTTTAGGAGTATTATAGCATTATATTATGATTTTAGGGTTTATAATAAAACTATAAAATACACTTGTAAAAAATGTAAAGGGGAATGCGAATGTAATGTGGATTACCCTAATTTCATCAGTGTAAATTTTAATGAAATAAGAGGTTGTAATGTAGAAAAATATTCAATGGACAATAACATCTTATGTAACGAAATAATACACTGAATGTATTTTTTTTATTTGAAAATTAATACATTAAAAACTTTTCAACATGGTTTCTGGGTTTATGATATACAATTCCTCCTTTTTGAAAATGTCTTTTGATTTTTTTCGTTCCTAGTTTTGCAATAATTTTTACTACTTTAGCTTTTTTTTTAAGCTCTTTTTTAAAATCGTTTATAAAAAGTTTGCCGTATTTATTGACTGTTTTATTTCCTCCACGTTGCCTTTTTTTCCCTTTAAAAATACCCCCACGTTGCCTTTTTTTCCCCTTAAAATCACCACCCCGTAATTCTCTTATTCTTCCTACCATTGTTATGAAGGTTGTTTTCTCTCCCAATAGTTATCACCATAGTCTGCAAAAATTTCTTCATGGGCTTTTATATGTTTTATACTTTCTAAATACATTTTTTTATTATTGGGATTGTAAACAAAATCGGAATTATTTTTATATATAGAACCGGTTTTCCCATTATTCGCATACCGTGCTGCAGCGTGAGTTGTCAAATAAGCATCGATACACGTGTTTGCATCGTTACAAATACTATATACAGCATTTGTGTTTTTACCATATTTACGATCCAATTTGGACTGTGTTGTTTTTTGACCCGTGTAATAAGAAATATTACGATCGGGTTTAAAAGGTTTTTTCCAAGCAAATAATCCTTCACCCGCATTGGGGATCGTTGATTTCTTGATACGTAAGTTATTTTGTTTTGCTAAATGAATCCAACATTTTTTTGTTTTTGCTGTTCGTTTACGACATCTTATTTTTTTTAAGGTTTTACTTCTACATTGAAGAACGTGACGTATACTTTGAGATTTATCATTGCGTCTTTTTTTTCGGGGTAACTTAACTCTTACCATTTTGTTTTAAAATATAGTTTTTATTCCTAAATAATCATTATTTTTTTCATGGGTCTGAATAAATTTTACCATACATTCAACTTTATAGATAATATCTTCGGGGCAGTTGTATATTTCTTTTTTTAATTTTGTTATTCGTTGTTTTAAAATCTTTGATGAAATAGGTATTATCTTTTCTTTATCTTCTGTAAAATTTAGTAAACATTCCCTTAAAAGATACGGCGTAAATAATATTGAAGGATCATTATCTTGAATTTCATACCCGATATAAGGTAAATTAGACGTTTGTAAATAAATTTCAATATGCACAATTTCACTCATATTTTTTTTTTACTCTCTTTTTTTGTTTTAGTTTTTTTTAAATGGGTTCTTTATTCTCAAAAAAAATCCCTCCTATACTTACGTTGACATGTATTAATATACAGGATTCATACGATGTTTACTATTGATCGTGTTGATGGTGAAGACGAAAACATAAATAAAAATAAAACGGCATGTTTTTCTTGTTTTAGAAAAAAAAAAGAAGATGAATGATGATCAGAAAAAATTAAAATATAGTCAAAAAGATATAGATAAAATTGTAAGTTTATTTAATAAGAAAAAAGAAAGTAAGAAAAATGAAAAAATAGACGATTATTTTTCTGTTAATCATATAGAAACTATTAGTAGAGAAAAATTTAAAGTCACTGAACAACATTTTTCTTTGGATGTTTCACGGGAAAAAACGGTTAATTTTATTAGTTTTATTCAATCGTTATCGTTGGTTTTTTCTTATTTAATTAACATTGCACGGGCAAATGTAAAAAGTGATGATGATTATGTTAGATTTATCTTTAGTAATGCGCCAAAAAGTTTTTTCTCTACTGCCGTTTTACCCGTGAAAGACTTTGACGTTAAATATTTCTTAAATATTATGGAAAAATTTATGCAGAGTAATAAAGAAATAATAGCTAATGGTTGGAATAGTAAAGTAATTGTTCAAACTTTTCCCGCAGGAATAAGTACAAATAAAAAAAAAAATAGTGTACTAAGGAAAAAAAGTATTTACAATAGTTTGAATAAGGGAAATGCTACAGATAAAGGTGGTGTGAAAAGTAATGTAAAAAAATATGGCCGTAAATTTCGCACGGGGGTATTTTATATTCTTAGCCATGTATTATTTCGTACAGTGAAAGATTGTTGTTTTGCTTTAGCAATATTAGTGGGTTTATCATTTTTAAAACAAGACTATAAATATTTTATAATGAAAAGAAAACCCAATAAACCCGTGGATGATTTATTTACGTGTGAAGAAATTCGAAATGTATATCGGGAATGTGGGATACCCGAGGGTAATGTTGATGCTACACAGTTTCATTTTGTATATAATAATTATTTAAAAAAACAGGATGTTGATTTGTTAGTGTATGCTGACACTCATTCCGATAATATAATTTATGATTCACGAACTGATAGTGCGGGTAATCTTATTAAATTGACTAATGAAATTGTATGTTTATGGTTAAATAATAATCATTACGATGTAGTCTTAAGCATAAAGGAATTTTCTAAACTCAGTACCAGTTCTTTTTGTGTTAAATGTATGAGTTATTTTACACGTCATGAATATGTCGATAATCACCTATGTACTACAAATAACTTAACTTGTTTACGATGTTATAAATATCCGAATAAGTGTAAAGATAAAAATAATAAACTTATTTGTAGCAGTTGTGATATAATTTTTTATGATGAAAATTGTTTTACAAATCATTTAACAAATAAAATTTTTAAACCTTCTCAAAGTAATTATGATCGTTTAACACCGTGTCAATATTTTTTTTATTGTAAAACCTGTAACAAAATTTGTCCTCGATTCTTTTTCACTTTTTCTAATAAAACAGTTAAACATGATTGTAGCAAACGATTTTGTTTTCATTGTGATAAATACATGAAACAACCTCATTTTTGTTACGTGAAACCCCTTTCACTTGAATATAACAAGAGGAAAGAAAGTGAACCCACTTTATTTTTTTTTGATTTTGAAACAAAAGTAACCGAAACTAAATTGCTCGATCCGTTTTATTGTATCGTCCAAAAGGTATGTAAAAAATGTCAACATATTGAATTTAAAAAAACAAAAATATTTGAAAAAAAGGATCAAGAAATTATCGATAATACTATTGAAAAAGTTAGTTGTTGTGGGAATAGACAATTTATTTTTGATAACAATGTTATTGAAACTTTATGTGAATTTATGTTTGAACAAACAAATTCCGTTTGGATAGCTCATAACGGGGGTAGATTTGATACTATTTTTATTTTAAAATATCTTTTAGAAATAAAACAGATAATGCCGAATACTATAATGAACGGTACTAAAATAATGAGTTTAATAATTAAAGAACAAAATATTAGAATCCTCGATAGTTATTTGTTTTTTAGTATGAAATTAGCGGATATTCCAAAAGCAATGGATCTTCAAGGGGAATGTAAGGGATTTCATCCTTATGAATTTTACGATTTAACTTATGAGGGTGACATTGTAGATCGGAAATTTTTTGATACGGAACATATGAATACAGCAACACTTAATGAATTTGAAAAATGGTATTTAGAAAAAAAGAAAGAGAAATATATATTTCGTAAAGAGATTTATTATTATTGTTGTAGTGATGTAGATATTTTAAGAAAGGGATGTGTTAAATTTTCTACAATGATCGGGACCATAGGTCATATCACCCCCTTTTATGCAAAAAATTGTATTACGATTGCTAGTTTAGCTTTGAAAGTGTATAGACTTAATTTTTAAAAAAAATTGTGTGGGAATTATTCCTGCTTCGGGGTATAGGGGTGGTGTAAAACAGAGTTTAATTGCTATTGATTGGTTAGATGAAATTAATCGAGAAATAGGAGGAAATTTAGAATATATCTGTTCACAAAATGGGGAGAAAAAAATTCTAGGACGTTTTGTCGATGGTTTTTATATTGATACGGTATATCAATTTCATGGTTGTTTTTATCACGGATGTCCCAAATGTTTCGACCCCTATGCATTAAACGTTCTTACAAACGAAAAATTTAGTAATTTATATGCAAATACGCAACGTTTTTTCTTGGACAATAAAAAATGCCGGTTACAAATTAATCGAGATGTGGGAATGTGATTATTTAGAAGAAAAAAAATATACACAGAAACAATTAATTGAAAAGAAAAGAAAATTTTATCCGTTTACTCCTTTAACACCACGTGACGCATTATATGGGGGGCGAACTTCCCCCGTATGTTTATTTAAAGAAACAAAACCAAACGAACGAATAAGTTACGTAGATTTTACATCGCTATACCCTGATGTACAAAAAAATTATGATTTTCCTGTGGGTCATCCTACTATTTTACTGGGGAAAGATTGTAATAAAACAAAAATCAAGGACATATTTGGTTTAGTAAAATGTTGTATTTCACCTCCTCGAAATATTTACTTTCCTGTTTTACCCGTTAGAATAGATGGGAAATTATTATTTCCATTATGTTATAAATGTGCTGTGGATAAATGTAATAAATGTGAACATAATGAAAGCGATCGATACTTGACGGGTACTTGGACTAGTGTTGAGATTAATGTTGCTATAGATAAGGGATATAAAATAATTGCTCTTTACGAAATATATCATTTTGAACGCAAAGAAAAAATCTTTTCACAATACGTAAATCAATTTTTAAAAATCAAACAAGAATCTTCAGGAATTCCTACGGATTGTTTGAATGCAGATGGAAGTAAAAATGATGATAAAATTAAACAGTATTGTAATGATTATTTAAAAAATGAAAATGTTTTTTTTAGATAAAGACAAAATAGAGAAAAATCCCGGATTAAGAACTATTGCAAAAACATTTTTAAATTCGTTATGGGGAAAATTTGCTCAAAACGAAAATAATACACAAGTGTGTTTTTTAAACGATTATGAAGAATTATTAAATATTGCCAATGATAAAAGTAAAAAATTAACATCGATGGAATTTATAAACGAAACATTATTACGTTGTACGTATGAAAAAATTGATGATGCAACAACCCCTCTAAAAACGGGAAATGTAATCATTGCGTGTTTTGTTACTGCATATGCACGTTTGAAATTATACGAGTTACTCGTTAAATTAGACGATCGCGTTTTATATTTTGATACAGATTCTGTTATTTATATATCTGATGAAAATAATTATACTGATGTTAAAACGGGAAAATATTTAGGAGATTTAACGAATGAATTAAATGAAAATGAATGGATAACAAATTTTTGTTCAACGGGTCCAAAATGTTACGCGTATATAACTAATTTAAATCAGGAATGTATTCATGTGAAAGGTTTTACTTTAAAAAATGAAACAATAAAAGAAAAATTGAATTTTTTATCCTTGACACAATGTGTTAAAAATCAAGATCAGATCATCGAAATTAAATATCACAATAAAATATGTAAAGATAAACTGAATCATATTTTTATTGAGGATGAAATAAAAAAATTTTCATTTACATTTAATAAACGTGTTGTTAAAAATAATTTTAATACGATTCCGTTTGGATTTTTAGATAACTGAAATGAACAATGTTTCATTACCATTTCAACACCCTTTTATGTTAACGTTATGTGGACCTAGTCAAAGTGGGAAAACATATTGGATATTACAATTATTGAAAAATATTAACATTATGATTACACCAGCAATTGTTAAAATTGTTTATTTATATTCAATTTATCAACCTCTGTACGCTGAAATGGAAAAAGTTCTTGCGGAAAAAACAGATATTAGTGTTGAATTTATCGATTGTCAAAAGGGTATTCCCCGCATTACCGATATACAAACGAATACCCGTGAAAATACGTTAATAATATTAGATGATCTCATGTTAGTTGCAACATCATCAAAAGAAAATCTTGAAAGAATAGATAATATTGCAACACAAGATGTCCATCATCGTAATATTAGTGTTATTTTTACATGTCAAAATTTAACATATGGTAATGGTAAATTGCGAAATTTACGTGTCAATAGTCAATATTATGTTATGTTTAAAAATTTAAGCGATTATAATAATATGTATACGATATGTGATAATAAAAAAATTAATAGAAATAGATTTAATAAAGTATTAAGTGAAATTAATGAGAAACCCTATGGTTATTTGGTATTTGATAATTGTAGAAAAGGGTATGAAAATTGTAGAATTAGAACCAATGTATTTCCACATGAATCAACGATAATCTATGATTTGTAAATAAATGTAAAAAGAAAAATAAATGTTTGTTAAAAAAAATAAAAGAGTTGTTGAAATTTTTTTTAAAAAGTATATATAGTATGGGATGTGTATATTGTGTATGAATTTTTTTTTAAAAAAAATCATGGCAAGAAGAAGATATAGAAGAAGTAGGAGAATTATCCTTAGAAAAAAGAAACAAAAAGGGGGTAGTGCTCTAGATATTTTTGGACCTTTGGGATCGTTAGTTGGAAATCAATTGGGATTTGGTATTCGAAAAAGAAAAAGAAAAAGAAAACAAAAAGGGGGGTGGGGTATTCCTAGTTTTTATTCCGTCTAGCTGGATCGGGTATTCGAAAAAGAAAACAAAAAGGAGGGTTTTTTTTCAAGCGGATAGAGGGGTAAAGAGCATGTCAACATTAGTAAGAAAAAGATATGGGTAACAGTGTTACCCTTGGAAAAAATATAAACAGTGTAAATAAGTTAATTTTTTGTTTAATTAAAAATTGGCATTATTAAAACTACAACATGACTGATTGTTATTACTATTCTTACAATTTTTTTTACATTTTTTATTATATATTCCTACGAGTACACGACCTAAAATTGTTTCTATTTTTTTTTTTAATTTAATATCGTTTTTTAATTTAATACGTTCATTTTTAAATATTTTTTGTTTATTATTATTTTCGAATTCATTACGACATTGATTGTATAAATATAATAAACTCCAATTTCCACACACGGCTGTATGTTTGGATTGTAATTGTTTACTTTGAATATATTGAAATGTTAGTCCTTTTTTTACACTATAATCATACCAATATTCACGTTTATAAAACGAGACATCTTTTGCAAAACTATCAAAAAAATTCATATGTTTTTCTTTATCCACCCATATAGCAATCCAATGTTGACCGTTTTGATCTGCTTCATCCGTATTCCAAATCCAACACGAGGGATAATAAATTTTTTTAGGAAAAATATTTGCGGGAAATGTACCCAAATAATATTTATTTAAAAACTTATTTATTTTTGAAATTTTATTAATCTCGTTCGTAAATAAAAATTGGGTTAAAAAACAATGTAAATTCATTGATTTTTGCGTCGCCATTTTCTTTGTGTTGAATAGGGGGGTGTTGAAGGTGTAGGAATGTGTGGTGAGTGATGTAGATGGTTCTTCGTGACTCACAAGACCCGAAGGGGTTTTTCCCAAATTTATATAACGTTGTCGTAATTTTATATTTCGTATATAATAGGCGGGCATATGTAATTTTTTCAATTCTTTTAAAGCAACCGTCTGCTTTTGTTGTGTAAGATTGAACATGTTTTGTTTGCTGACATTATGCGTTAAATCGTATAATAAATCATGATGGTTTATGGAAACACCGCTTAGTTTTATTATATCTGTCCCCCCAGTTTTAATTTTTTTCCTTTCGAGAAATTCTTTTATTTGTTGCCCACTTGTCACAGTCGGTGTTTTCCTTACTCCGGGTGATTCATCATTGGTCACCTCATTTTCAAGTTCATTACTTTTTCTTTTCATATTTTGTTGTCTTTTTAAAAAACTAACCATACTCTCTGCGACACGTTGATCATTATTAACTTTTGTCATTTCTTCTTTCATTTTATTTTTACTTTCAATAAGTTCGAAATTATTTTTGTTGTTAATTCCCTGCAATAATTTTTCGTTTTCATGATCAGTTTTGATTAAATCTAAAATTTCATTTAATTTACTCGGATTAATTAATTGCATTTTATTTACTTCGGTCATTTTTTTTTATTTGTTGGTTAAGTAATTTGTATGCTTTTTGATATATGTTGATTATACGAAAATCCTCAGATAATAATATTTTTAAATCTTTTTCTTTTATTTTGTTCTTTGAAAACTTATTCAAAATATATTTATTATCACTGGAAAGTTGGATCGAAATTTTTTTTATTTAAAATATTTTTAGCAATGTATTGTAATTTATTAATTAATTGAGAATCTAACAACGTATTTTTTTTATCAATATCTGCTTTAAGATATTTTTTTAACGAGGGTAAAAAATCCTTTTTTTTTTTTTCAAAAGCTTTTTTCTTTATTTTATTTAATTGAACTAATGTTTCTAAAAATTTTAAATCATCTTCGCAACTTGATGAAGATGAAGTAACGGAACTTTCACTATCCATTTCATCACTAACATCATCGCTAACAACATCGCTATCATTTTCACTATCATCCTCCTCTTCAACACCATCATCTCTTGAATTATCATTTTTTTCGTCTTTTTTTCCCTCTTCTTTATTTAATTCATCATTTTTTTCTTCATTCATTTTTTTATGCGTAAACTGAAAACGGTGGAAATACAAGAATATGTTCACGATTTAGGGGTATTTTGTTAATAACTGGTTTTTTTATTTTTGGTTTTTTTATTCTATTCTTTGTTGTAATGGGTTTTGTGTTCTTCATTTTTTTTGTACATCCCCTTACAAATGTTGATAATTAAATGCTGTGTAATAATCTTGCAGGGGTATTTAATCCCACTCTAATTTCATTTCGAAATTCACCAACAAATATTAACGCCCCTTGAACTGTATTTTGAGAAAAATGAAAATCCACATTAACATTTCCCGACGGTCTTATGGGTAATACTGCAAGATGAGAGTCTCTATTATCTGTTAAATCAAATGCTAATATAGAATACCCGTTTATAAAGTCATTATAAGTTATTGGCATTTCTGAATAGTTGCGATTTAATACCGCGCGTAATTTTGAGTAAGCTTCAGCATGATTTTCAATTCTCCCGACAACAGCGTTATTTACGGAAACTTCAACATTATCATAATTAGGCCAGTTAAATTCAAAAATATTATGAGTATATGATCCGTTCCAATTTGCTAATGGAGAAAATACAATATATAAACGTGTAGGAACGCTACCATTAAACACATCGATTACTTGATGTGAATTTCGTCCTGCAGCTACTGATTCAGTAATACAACGATAATTGGTTGTATAATATAATGTTTCTTTATTATTGGTCACCATCCCTATATTAAGCGCATTTGATAATTGTTTTTTGGGTTTAAATACAGGAATTTTTATTTTAAAATCATCTAGGGTAATTATAGTGGTAGCAACGGCCATATTAGCATGATTGGCACCCATCATTACAATTGTATTTAATGCACGCGTTAAACGTAATTCAACTTTATACGCTGTAGGAATATATATTTCAGTACCCCCTTCGCTAAATAATGAACAATCAATCTCATCTATCAAATTCTGCGATTGATTTTGAAATGCAATTGTTTTTTGTCTCCCTCCTGCATTTACGACATTAGTATCATTAGTGAAACCCACGATACTGCTCATATGTTCGGCTGTATCTAAATATGCTAAATTAAGCTCTTTAGAATCTTTATATCCCGACGGTATTTGACGCGTTATAAATTGTATCCATGATGCAAAATGTGCAAAATTATCTGATGGCGTAATTAAATTTTCATTTATTTTTAATTCTTTTGTTTTCCACATTGTGCGAAGGGGTAATGTAATCATCGCAAACCCCGATGCTGCAGGTGCTATAAGTCCAGCAGCATTTCTAATCGATACTCTAGCCATTATTTTAGCATCGCTTGTTTTCATTAATCCCACGGCGTTTCCATGTCTTGTAAACGTGTATACTGACGATTGATTATCTACGGGCGTTGCGATAATTTCCGTCTCACGACATTCCGTAAACGTATCATTATAGGGTGATGACGTAAAAAATTGTAAAGGCTCACTAAATAATATGTCATTTTTTTCCACATCTTCAATTTTTTTACTCATTTTATTTTTTTTTAAACGTTAATTTTAAGAATATTTGAAAGTGTTCCCAACACTTGAGGAAGAACCATACCCAGTGCCAATGCGCCACCAAACCCTCCTTTTTGTATTTTTCTTCTACGTTTTCTTATTCCTCTTTTGTTTTTTCTTTTTTTGATATATTTTTTACGCGTCATTTATTTTATTTTTAAAAAACAACAATAACCACAACAACAATAAAAATAATAATAATATACACAACATTATGATTTTTTTATATAACTTTTTTTTTATTTATACTTTTTTTTTACAGTCTATCTATTTTGTAAAAAACGTATTACATTTGGATCTATTTTTTTTCTCTTTTTTTTATTATCACTTGTATAATAAGTATCTAAATTTAAATTTGAGGGTAACCCCACACCCTCATTTAATAAAATTTCTTTCTTAGTTGGATTTTCTTTATTTTTTCTTTTCACAACAAAATATGATGAGGAATAATTTTTTCCACGATTTCTACCGTTTAACAATTCAGTGTAATCTTCTACGGATAGTTCATTTATTTTTTCAGTCATTATTTTTTTCTTCAAATAAATTTATAGATATCTTAATTTCTTCACCTTTTAACGGCACGTTATTCTCATAGTTAATAAAGAACTGTAGTGATTGTTTAGCCTCTTTATCACTCATAAATAAAAAATAGGGGAATTTTTTTTTTTCATCATTTAATGATGTATAAGGATTTTTTTCGTCAATATAAAATAATTCTTTTATAGTATATATAAAACGTTGTGTTGCATTGGAAATAATAGTAGATGAAGAAACTGAAATCGTGCCATTATTTATTTTTTTTGATTGTTTTATTGCACTGAAATCCATTTTGTTTGCACACGTAATTCGAAATGAATTTTTGATATTTTTATATTCAATCGAATTTAAATTCCATAAAAAATTTTTCCCACTATTTACTAACACGTAAAGAGAAAAAGGATAAAATATTTTATATTCTTTAATTATCATTTCCCCATTTTTTTCTTCAAGAACAATCAAAAGCATTATGTTGAATGTATTAAACAATCAATACTAAGCGTTCCCGAATCAAAAGGAACTAATTTTCCTGTAGTATCTTTAACTTTAATATGAATTTCTCTTATAATGTCTTTTTTTAATTTTCTCAATGATTTTGGGGGACTATAATAAACTAATTGTCCATCCCCCCCACCACCTTGTCGATGCCATTGAATGGGTACTGTTGTTAACAATTCGGAACAACTATCACCAACTAATCCCAGTTCTATTTCATCACAATATATAAACATTTTATTTAATCCGTCGGATACGTCAGGTAAGTAATCAAAATGTTTAGAAAAAAGGGTTCGAGGTGTAGGATTATCTTTTTTTATTTCAAACAAGAGAGGTACGATTTCAAGACTTTTTTCATTTTTTAACCCTAGCATAAAAGCTAATTTTTTTGAAAATAATATATTAATCTTTTGATTAAAAGAAGCATATTGAATACCCTTTTTTTCTACCGTAGTCTTGTTAGATAATCGAAATTCATTTACCTGTAACCCATCGGCTGCTTTACTCGCATTTTCATATACCCAATACTCAATCTCAACATTAACATTAATAATTACTTTCCCATTTGATCCGATGGTACAAAAAATTTCAAATCCCTCTAAGATATTATTTAAAAATATAATTAATGAAGATAAATCATAAATTCCGTCGGGTATAATAAATTTATCCGATGTAAAAACGAACTCACTGTTGGCGTATACCGAATTATTATTTTCTTCGGGTATAAAATTCTTATAGGTTATGATAAATGAAAAAAAACATTCATCACCTACAATATTTTTAGTTGTTTGAGGATAACAAACTTGTAAAACTTCTAAAAAACATTCATTGTTCAAAGCATCAATGGGTTGTGCAATTTTCATTTCAAAATCATTAATCAAATTCTTTTGAAGTCCTCTTGATATTGAATTACTAGCAATGTGTAAATTCATTTTTTTTTAAAAACTTGTAATTCAGCACGATAAAAAATTCCTTTAATTTCTTCACGTTGTTCGTCTTCTAATTGATATGTAACGGGATCAGTGATAAATACTTTTTTAATAAAAAATATCTCATTTGTCCATCGTCGAAGACTGCTTTTTTCAAAAATATTATTTTTTACTCTCGCAATACGTACACGCGTACCTTCTCGTATCAGATCTTGAGTGGGAATAGGATAATTTAAATGATCACGTACCATTTTATTTTTTACTTTACGTATTTTTCCTTTTTTTTCTTCGCGATAAATTTCAAAAGGTGTTGCACCAGCTAATGCTTTATGTGGAGAATTATTATAACGCTTAACAATAAGGGGTAAATACTGAATATAGTCAAATTCTCCAGTCATTGTTAAAACACGACGAACCATTGTTTTTAAAGTTCCAATTACACGTTCCACATGGGATGCTTTTATTTCTCTATTATACGTATGAAATACTTCAAAATTATATGTTTTACTTAATTTCGTACGTATATCTTGAAATTCTGTTCCTTCATCACTTTGAATTTTAAGAGGGGCTATTCCTTCTTCAATAAGAATACTTTCAAATTTATTTTTAACATTATTAGACGTTTTCTTTTTTATTAATTTCACCCAACAAAATCTTGAAAAAATATCAATACACACCAACCAATAACGATATTGATTATTATATCGGGCTAAATCTTTATTTTCAGCTAAATCAATTTCCCATTGTTCATTTTTTTTATTAACAGCATATTTCAAACGTCTATATTTTTTTTTACTACTACTATGTAATCTATAATTAGAATAATCCTCATCAGTTAATGTCTCTCCTTTTAATAATCTTGAAGCTTTTTCAATAAAGTCAGCAGAAAATTTAGTTTTTTTCTTTTTACTCATTTCTATAATAAAGAAATAAAATTAATATAATATTCTTCAAGTTCATCAACGAGTTCTTTGTCGCGTAATATCCCCATAAAATCAACTTCTATATTTTTACAGGCTAACTCTTTATTTATAGTATCACCGTACAAACATAATGTATCTTGTATATTTTTACAACATCTAAAACGATAATAAAAAATTTCTGACATTACTGATGGACTTAAACGGTGACAAACCTCATCATCATCATCACTTTCTACTTTTATTTTCTTAATCTTTTCGTTGTCGTCGTCATCGTCGACGTCGTCGTCAAAATTGAGTGTGGGTTTCTTTTTCTTCAATACTCGTTTTTTGACGGGTGTAGGTTGGGATTTATGACCTGTTGCATGATTATACTTTCTTAGGGCAATAATATATTCATCCAAGGAATCTTTCTTTTTTATATGAAAACTACCCCAATCATCAGACCATACGATTTCACTTGACGTTGCGTTGTTGTTGTTGCTGGTTGTCGGTGTTGGATCATCGTCAAATTCCATTGCATCGGCTAATTCGTTATCTTGATGTTGATAACAAATTTCCAAACCACCCCACGCATCTGTACGAACAACCAAACGGCATGTTTGCTTTTTCCAATTTTCAAATTTTACCACTTCAAAAAATATCTGCGTCGATTTCTCTTGAATGCTAATCTTATTAAGAACATTCAACAATGAGGGAATATGCTCATTTTTCACTTCAACAGCGCTATTGTATGTGAACTTGTCACATCTTTTATTTGTCGGATATACTTTGGCGAGAATAGCATTACCGTTGATTTTTTTTTGTGCAATTATTTTTGCAGACAAATCGGTATACGATTGCATTTTATAAAAATGATCATATTGTTGTCGTGCGTAAAGTTCCACCATCTTTGAATCCGAGTGAAGGGTAAATGATGAATCACTGTAGGGACAGTGTTTATTTTATACCCTCCGCACAATTAAAAAAAATTTCCATCACAAAAATTTTATTACACTAATAACGTGTTTAATTGATTACAACATATTATATCAAATAAACTATTGTGTTTGCGTTGCATAACTCCTAAAATTTTACATAACTTTCTATGTTGTTTTTTTGTTTTTATTTTACATTCTATTTTATTTTCTAGAAATGCAACAAGTGCTTTCCCTATTCTTCCATTTCCATCGGAAAAAGGATGAATGGTTTCAAAAATATAATAAATCAAAACTGATATATTTTTTCTTTGATAGTTTTTCACGTAAAATTCATCTAAATGTTCCATATATTGTTGAATATCTAGGGGATCAACCCCCTCATGAAATCCCACAAATCTTTTGTTTTGACTGTAATGTCCAGCATTCGTTAAATGGGTCATAGATATTTCATGAATAGTTTTACAACATTCACTTATTTTCCATTTTTCATTTTTTTCCATATAAAATTTTCGAAGGGCAAAACAAAATCTCCCACATCTCATCCAAAATTCTTTTTCATTTTCTTCGTCTTCTTCCATTCGTATAACATCATACGCAAACACTTTAAATTTTATACAGTCTTTTAATTCCATTTTTTCAACATACACGTTTGCTCACTAATACTTTTATAAAAATTATCCCAATTCACATTCGATTCAGTCATTTCATACATAGGATTGTATGCAGATAAATCATAATTCAATGTTGTTTTTATATATTGGTTTATCATATAAAATAATTCTATTACATCTTCCTCAAACATTATTACATATGCAAATATTTTCTCTTTACACTTAAATTCTCCTATTCTTCCTCCATAATCTTGCTTAACACCCACAGAATGATTAACTTGGGTGTGATTTTCATTTAAAACATAATTACTTTTGTTTAAAATACTTAATTTCAAAGGATCGAACTCAAAAAAATAACTTTTACTCTTACAATTTTTATACCGACATTTATCAAAGGAGACTTTACCCTTTTTTATATCATGTATAAAATCCCAAAAAATATATCTAATATTTTTTTCAGGAAGACCTTTTTTTTGTCTATTGAAAAAACTTCCTATAGGGTTATGTTCACGACAATAAAATATAAAACATGAAGTGAACATGATAAGATTTCTAATTGAACTACAATAAGTATAAGAATTGAAAATACTAGGTGATACCATTAACAAATAAATATTTAAAAAAAGAGCAAAATCACCTTTCTGGCTATGTATGTGTTTAAATTTGTGTACTAAACTTTCTTTTCCATAACCCAGGGTATAAGATATGTATTTTCTTTCAAAAGTTAGATTTTGTAGAAAATATGTATAATGGTACTTATCTTTGGATCTTAAACATTGAAATAAATCTGAGTCGTCGATTTCAAGGGGTAATACAACAAATAATTCTTTAAAACAATCGGGAAATGAAAAAAAACTACAGCATAACGTGTCTGATTCAATTAGTATAGTACGTTGTTCAAGCCATGATCTCTTCAAGGAATATTTTCTTTGACTTGCTTGTAAATTCGGGATCAAATAAGAGAAACGATCTTTTAGAATAAAATAGGATTCCATTCCATGGGTTGCTTGAATTTTTTTCATATTGACTATATAGCTTTCTTCAGGGGGGTGAATGTTTTCACAATGCATCCTGGGACATGTGACATATTTTCCACGATAATAATCAAATAATCCACATACCCAAAATAAATATCCAATTTCTCCTTGGTTAAAATATTGAAAATAAAGAACAACTCTTAAAATTGTTTCAATCATATTGCTGTGATTTTGAAATAATCTCTTACTCTTTATATAGCTTTTCAAATTCATTAAGCTAAATAAACACATTAATCTAAATAAAATAAAAAACATTGTGTTTTCTGGTTCATTCATCAGTTGAATCTCATGCAAGCAATAAAAACCCAAACAGTATGATCTTCACTATCTTAAAGAAAATTGTCGAAATCAAATATTTATTGTACGTAAATGTGAACAAATCCTAAATCCATGCTTTCCTATGTATCTATTAAATATAAATTTGGAAGTTATGGAGTATGTAAAAAATAAAAAGCTTAATTATAAACAATATATAACAACCCATGTGGCAGGAGATTGTGGTATACATAATTTCATAGATCAAGAAGTGTATATAAATTCTTTTTTTTAAAATAAAAAACGCTTTTCTCGATTTATTTTGAACTGTTTTTATTTCAAATATTTAATTCATTAAAATTACATAATTCCCCACAACAATCTAAATATACATGTTGTTGCAACATAGATTTATCAAAATGTATTTTAGTTATTAATGTTACAATATAATTTCCATTACTGCTACCATAAATCACATTAAGTAAAGATAATATATTTTCATCTTTAATAAGCACTAAATAAAGCTCTTCACCATCAAAATTTTCACGAAAATGATAATTTACTAATCTAAATCTTGAATCCTTACATTTATCATATAAAAACGTTTTTGAATAACATGGGATATTATTTATCTCAAAACAGTCAAGGGTTGAAATTAACGTGGGTAATCTCGGTTCTCTATCAATAAATACTACATGTTTTCCCACTAACTGATCATAAAATGACATAGTCCCGCTAAAACCGGTTATTAAAAATCTATAATATCTTTTCCCACCATATCGTTTCCGAAATATAGATTGTTCATTTTTATCTTCCACATAAATGTTAAAATATTTATAATCATAATCAGCACATCTAAACTGATAGGTATGCTCTCTCCATTCCAAAAAATAAAACGTTGAATCGCGTGTTTTTTCTATCTCAAACAATTCAGCATGTAATAAATATTGAATGTCGGGGTAAAGAATTTCATCAAAATCACGCTCAGCCATTTAAATCTTTTTAAAAAAAACGTCTTTTCTTCTATTCGTCTATTTCCACTGAAACATTCACTGTATATTTCCACCGTATATTTAACTTGTTTAACACCCGACGTTTAAAACTGTTTAGTCTTGAAAGTTTTAATTCATCGGGATGAATCGGACACGGGTGTTTGTTAATACATCTTCCACAAGGATGTTTGTTATAATATAATCTTTCAAATCGTTCATCTGTTGTTTCTTTACGTTCCATTGTCATATATAAACAATTTTTTTTTTACTCTTATTTATACTGTTTCTTTTTTTTAATTTCTGTTTTCTTCTTTAAATCTTTTAACACCATATCTTCTTTAACAACCATCTCTTTAATCTACAACAACGTTTTTGTTTTGGATCTTTCCGCGGTATATAATTCGCACACACTTCCCCACACATATTTCCATTAAGACATTGTCCACAGGGATATTTTGAATAGAATAATCTATTATATCGTGCATCCACGGTTTCCATGATATTTTTGTAAAAACCATTGTATTACATTTTTATTTATATCCTACTAAAATTTCTTTTTTATTTTAGAATATCTGTCTTTTTTAATTTTGATTTTTCTTTTTATATTTTTTTTTATAAAAAATTATATATAAACGCGTCACCCACCATGTGGTACGTTATTTGTGAATGATGTCGAATTCACATGTACGCTATCGTAATTGTGATGAACATACCGGTAGAAGTTATCAAAGAATAATTGCTGATGACTTTAACCCGTACAAAATTGACGATGAAACTAACTATTATCCAAGTCGTTTTCTAGCCAAAGAATTACACCACTTTACCTATGTTGTAAAGAAATGTCAACCCACGGTATTATGCGAATGTAATGAAGATATACCCTATGAAGATATACCCTCAACGCCTCAAACATATTACCTAGCTCTGGCAGTTAAAAAGAAACATGAATATGCAAATGATGAATGGAATTGTTCATGTCTGGGTGAAAACATAACAACAATTGTTGACTATGATGCTTCTGATCTTTTACAAAAAGAAATTAAACTAATAATAGATTCTAATAATTTCATGAAAGCTGTAGCATATACTCAATAAAAACTTTTTTTAAAAAAAATTCGTGTTTTTTATTTATATATAAGATTACATATTTGATTTAATCATAGTGATAACAAGATGAATCAAGTACAAGATCTCGTGACCTGTATCAATTATAGGGGTGTAGCATACCATGATTATACTCCACGTTATTATTCATGTCATTTTCTTCAAAAACATTTTCCTAACTATACATATTTGGTAGAGGATTGTAAACCTGCTATACTATGTAAAGAATGTAATCCTCCATTTTGTTCTCCACCTCAAGTCTACGAACTAACTCTGAAAATTATTATACAGGGAGAAGAGAAGGGAATAACCCTAAAAACAATTCTTGAAACTAAAAGTGATCATCTCGTGTATAAAACAATTAAACTAATAAATGGTAACTCAATAATTCCACAACAAATTAATTTGTAAACATATTTATTTTTCTTGTAATAAAATTTTTACACAAAAATAAAAACTCGATATTCTGTTTCTAAAAGGTTTTTTATTTAAAAAACATTACAACGATAAATATATTTGTTTCCCTCTACCCCTATGGTTAATGAAATTGTAGGGTTTAATATTTAATATAGGTGTTTGAGTTTTTGCTAATTTTACATTACCATTATTAATATTTATATATTTTCCCTTCAATGATAATAAGAGGTTCTGTAAATTCTCCTCCGGAGCTCCAAACGCGTCTACTATCATCAATTTGAAATATCGAGGTCCTTGCCAATCTTTCAGATATATATAATATCCATATCTTAACAACGAGGGAATCACAGGTTCATAATTTACTAATTGTATGGGTTGAGCACGATAATAAAATGTAAGATAAGCATGAGATTCACATTCTCCAAAATCAATCATTGAACGCAGCCACATGTTTGAAAAAATATATTTGATACCCTGTTTATATAGTTTTGCAAAAAATCTATAAAAGTAGGTTGTCAAACTATAAAATTTTCACAAAACGTTCAAAAAATATTGTCAAGATGGTCTATTGCAGTTTCTGTTGTTGTGAAGTGAATTCTTTCTATCATTTTTTCATGCATTACAGATGTAAAGAATGTTTTGTAAACCATCATTATTGTTATCCCTGTAAACAGAATTACTCACGACTTATCTATAGTAGAATAGTTGAACTATGTGAATGTGATGATAGAATACAAAGATGGAAAAAAACTTATTTGGATTAATAAATTTTTTTTTTAAATTCTACCATTTCCAAAATTCATAAAACTTATGATTATAATTCGGATGATCTTTTTTCCATCCTCCTTTTTGAATTTTTTTAGAACGTCGTCGTTTTCGTATTCGTTTTTTTATTTTCGCTTTTCTTATAAATCTCCTACTCCTACACTTCATTTTTTTTTACAAGCAATGCAAAATAAAAAAAAGAAAAAACGTCTATTTATACTGTTCTGTTTTTTTGATTTTTTTTTAATATCTTTTTCTGAGACACATATATATATGTTTAAACTAAAAAACATTTTATCATTACTGAAACAATGTCCGTATTACAGTTTGTTAGTATATGTAGGAAAAGTATAACTTTTTTTGACACATCCAAAAATACTTGTCAGTGCTATTTATCAACTGAATCTCTTCTTAAAGAAAATCCTGACTATATATATTTTGTAGAGGATTGCAAACCTGTTACCATAATTGAAACAAAACAATGTTCTGTAATAAAAAAAAATGGTGTGGAACAACATCCGTATGAAGTAACCCTGAAAGTTATCAATCATGGAGAATCTGGAAAAACACTAAAAATATTATCAGAGGAAGATATGTCCCATCTTTTACATAAAAATGTTAAGTTTATAAAAAATGACAAAGACATAATAATTCCTTCTCTTGTATAAATTTATTTAATAAAAACAATGTTATTTTTTATTACATGAATTTCTTTCCTCTAAAAGTTTTTTTCTTTTTTGTCGATGCTTGTTCTTATAATCAGCTAATTTACGGATTCTTTCACTATTCCATAATTTCCCCATTTTACCCTGACGTTTTCCATATTGATATAACGTGGACGGATCATATAGTCTACCTTTACAATGGTAGAAATCATCAGCATAAGAACGAATGATTTCTCCCCCATATGGAAGCCAATCAAAAATACAATCTCTTGCTTCTTTGAGATAAACAACCCCTTGAAGAAATCCCAATTCTTTATCTTTTACAATTTCACGACTACATTCAAAAAACGATATTTCATTTAATTTAAGAGAATTCTGTGCAGTAGTTGAGTAATTGATTAATTTCGCTGCCTCTATCATTTTTTCAGCATTTTCTGGATTACGCATTTGAAATGACCAAATCTTTCGATTGGGTATATACCCTGCCATCTTCAACAAAAAAAATAACTGACCCATTTTTTTTTTATATCGTTTTTTATACCCCAGGTTTTGTAGAAATGAAAAAAAAAAAATTTCTCAAAAAAACTTTCATATAAATAAGCTGAAACTTTTCTTTTTCATTTATACGTAATTGTCCCTCTACAAACTTAGTTTAAGAAAAAAATGGCTACGAAAGAAGAAATAACGAATGAAACTGGAAAACCCATACCCCTGCCTGGTTCCCCTCTCATATGGGATTACAACGATAAAGGAGAAGGATACGCGTACGGTGTACGTGTACGGGATACGGATACGTATACGTCGAAAGTGTTTAATTTCGAGGACTTTAAACCCGTCAAACCTATTCAGGATAATAGTGATTCTGATAGTGATGATAGTTTGAAAACATTTTTGGGGAGTGATGATGACGAAGTAAAGGAAGAAAAAGTATTTAATAGAAACAACATTAAAAAAAAAGTATATACCCACTGTGATATTAATTCTCTTCGACAGAATTTTCCAAATCAAAAATATATTTTACGACACTGTATACACTTTCCCTTTCATACGGTATCCAGGTATAAATTATATTTAGAAGTGGTAGAGGGGGGATTTCTTTATCCGTATAAATATCTAACAACAATTATGATAACTGATGATTCCATACTTAGTTCTATTAATAAAGAAATGTATTTAGATTAAATAAAAACAATAAAAAGATTTGTTTTTTCAAAAAAAAGTTGTGTGTTAAAGTACATTTTTTATAATTAAAAATATATCTATTTGAAAAACACCAAATAATTTTTGGAACCCTCTACAAATTTTATCATTTTTTTTAAAAATACCGTAACTAAAGAATATCAGTCATTCGGCCATAAGATGGCGGCGAGGTAAGAGCTCCATGGCGGAAATTTCTATGATTAATTCTATAAACCCAAAATTTGATTATTTTTATTTCAATATCGTACAACTCTTCCAATAAAAATAATATGGATGTTTTTTTGGAGGGTAAGTATAAATCACATTGGGTGAGGTATGATGGTCGTTTATAAAGTTTTTTTTGAATTTTAAAATATCTATCTCATGAAATTGACAGCACCTTGATTGACCTTCCTCTCTCTGGTCGTCAAACTCAAGGATAAACCAAAAACTGGTCGTACAACAACACCAGATTTCATGAGATAAATAATATCAAAATTCACAAAAAAACCTCTTGTATACGACCAGCTGCATATCCCCCCTGATTTGATCACTGGTCGTTCTATACAGGGTGACCACACCTTAAAAATACGACACCCTCCTGGAAATTTTGGACTGGCTCTGCTCTGATTGGTCCATTCAAATCAATACTTGATTCTGATTGGCTTAGAGCTAGTGCCAGTCTCTAACACATGTATATATATATATATATATATATTACTACTTCTTCTCTTGTACTCGAGAAATAATGTTTTCATTCTCGTGTTTGGCGAGAGGAAGCCAGTTTCAACACCCGGAAGCGTGTTTCATCAGTATTTCTCAAATCATTAATAATTCATGAGCAAATTAACCAATAATAATTGCCCATTTGACCACGAAATGGCATTTGGATATCCCGGTGAAACACCCACACTACGAAAGACTACAATAGATTTTTCCTTGTGCTTGCGTAATTAAGATATTTGATGAAAGTCACTAGTAATCTTCCTCAAATATCTTAATTGCGCATGCAAATCATTCTTAAACCCACTTGAGATTTCCCATGACATAATACCATTAAATCATTACCTACATTCAATTATAGCCAACAGCGTTCGGACTCATTTGAGATGTCATATGAACAACTCGAGCTCGTGTCCCACCGGAATATCCAAACACTCGAAAACATTTAACAGAGACATTCGAGCTACGCGCTCGTATTTTCATACATTGGTTTCTCGTGTTTGGATATCCCAGTGAAACAGTGACACACTCGCTCTCGTTGTTCATGTAATATATGAACAACGAGTTTGAGTGTTTCATCAGGGGATCCAAACACGAGTAAACATGATGAAAACATGAGCGCGAAGCGCGAGTATTTTTATTGTTTTCGAGTGTTTGGATCCCCTGATGAAACACGATAAACGAGTTGTTTATATAGCTTCTCAATCGAACGCGGATTTAATTGGATGTTTACTTAAAACGCATTTGAGAACAAACCCTCATGGGACTGAACTCACGAGGGTGTGTAAAATTTATTCAGAAAATTAACAGACTCTGTTCAGTTGAGGATGAGCGAAGACTGAGGCAGGTCGTTTCGTTCTCCAAAAAATGAATTATTAATTAAGATCTCAGCAATTAGATCAAAACTGGGTTTGATCTAATAACTGTGGTGGTATATGATTTTTACTCGAGTATCCAGCCTCAGTCATGTGATAAAATAAAGTGATTTCATTGACTAATTGGCTCATGAATTATTAATGAGTTTGAGAAATTACATCCAAACAACACCGAGACGTTTGTTGAAAAACCGAGGCGAAGCTGAGGATTTTTAACAAACCTCGAGGTGTTTGGATATCCTAATGAAACACAAATCATATTACATTTCAAACAAATCAGTATTTTAAGAGAAAATCGAGATAAAAGTTGGCTTAACTACCATGTCGGTGCTGATTTCCTTTGTTTTTGGTTCATGAATTATTAATGAGTTTGAGATAGAGGACGCCTGTTTGAACGAGGAGAACTGGTTCGAGAACGCCGTCATGTTAGGGTAAATACGTACCTAAAATGAACAGGTTTTGTGATTGGCTATATGGAACAAAAGTGACAGGGTTAGGACATTGGTTTCTTTGTGGTTGATTCTATTGTTTTATTGTTTGAATCAACCAATCACAAAACTTGATAGTATAGGTAGGTGATGACCCTCATGTTATGGAAAAAATTAGATTTAGACAAGGAAAAAACAACAACAGCGTCCTTCGTTTTTACAACAATTGCATACATAGTCGTGTGTTTAGTGCGGACGGTAATATTCATAAGATTTTATAACTGAGACTATTCAAGAAAACATCTGAAAAGTACTCTTGCATGACAAAGTCTCTGCCAACGTTTTTCATATTGGAGGTTGAACCTTCATGTCAGTGTTTTCTTTGAACTTATGAAATATTGTATTTTCTGGATAAATCATTTCCTTTTTCGAAATCTATCTATTTTATGCTTCTGGACGCCTCCATTTCAAGGTTTGCTCGACGGCTTATAGTTGATATACAGCGGCGGTTTCCCTTTCAATTTCAATTCGTCATGGAATCCATTATCAACAATCAAATTTTTAGAACGAAATAGTATCACGATGCCCACGAGTAGATGCAGGGATGCCAAAAGGTAACTTCCGGTTTCTGGGATTGAAAATGTTGTCGACATAAACAAACTCCAGCTACGACGTCATTATTAGGAGAGCGTTGACCTTCGTCGCACGCAATTATCATTATTTATTCCTTCTATTTTTCCTCATGTTCTTCATAATATTCTTGAATATCAATGATATTCCTCATATTTCCTTTATTCTTAATCATAGTTGGTGCCAGAATTTTTGCCCGCTGGTCGAATGGTCTTTATTACCGAGGTTTTGTCACAAAATCAACCGACACCAGAGTTTTTATCAATTACGATGATGGAGATACTATCTGGTTAAACAAAAATAATACAGCTTCTGTTGTTCTTGACAAGCTGCCAAAATCAGAATACATAGAGGTAGGGCAACGCGTGATTGGTTACTGGCCTAACAGAGTGAGATATTACCCCGGTACTATTATCAGCATAAGTGGTACAACGTATTTTGTTCGTTATGATGATGGAGGCCAGCGCCATGATGAAATATATGAAATACGCATCATACCCGAAGATATTTTTCAGAAATGATTGTCGACGCAATAGTTTAGGAATGCATTGGAAAGTTCTAATTGTTGTTTGCTATTTCAGTGGAATGATGAAATGTAATGCCACAAAAATTCAATTACTAGTTATGTTAAATGAATGTTCTTAATTTTGTAATTTCAGTGTATAACGAGTGCATGACATCATGTATCATGTATCATGTATTAGGAAAGACGTGCACGCAATAACCCCTAATGGAACCGTTGTACCGTTAAAACCTTTGATATATTGCATAATTAATTAAAATTATTGATTGATTTTCCTTTTCTGACTCATTTGTTTTTTATTGACTGATTTTCCTTAAATCAAATAACTGATTTTCACATATTCCGTCAACGACATACATCAAGAACTCGTGCTCTACATCAAATAAAAGTTTAAATAACAGACTACATTTTACATGCAAAAATATCTATGTAACTGATTACTAACACCTTTAAAGAAGCGAAAACGGACGCCTTGAATTTACGAACTTGACTACGATATCTTTTGAGGAGGACGATATCTTTTGAAAAACCTTTTAAAACTCATGTAAATATATCAAATGAAGGCTTGGTTAACAGACTCGGACCTAGGTACTCCCTTTTGGACCGTATATTTTCTTGTTTGTTATTTCCAGCTTTGTACTTTTTGCGTGAATTATAAAAAATCCTGTTTCACTTAATTGGCTTTTTCAGTGACAGAGATATATCGAAACGACAGAAATTTAAATACACTTCAGTGGTAAATATATCCACATCTTGTAGGTCTTATCTTATATTGTGTTAAAGTTTAGCGAGAGCTTTTTGTATAAAAGCGAAATAATGAACCATGGTAACTGAAATAAAATACCGGATACTTAAATATTAAATAATAATACCGGATACTTAAATATAAATATTAAATTTGATGTAATTATATCTTTTGTCGCTGTCCGTAGTCTTTCGACCTTTTGCTCCTCGGTTTCAACTCGGTTTTGCTCTTGCCGCCTTGAACGCCTTCCTCTTCCGCATAAATTGTTTTCAAACTCACTTTTTTCAAAAAACTATATCCTTTATATGGAAAAAACACCTTTGAATTTTCTTTCAACCGTTTCAATTTTTGCACTATTTACCAGGCCCAAGTTTTCCTTTGTCGCGCAATTCCTTTGACAGCCTGTGCACATCCGGTAACACTCCGGTATTACCGTCTGTGAACAATCGACGGAATGCTTGCCGGGACATTTGCATAATTTTTGCGTAATTATTTACATAATAAGATGTAAACAAACACAAAATGGCGTATTTTTCGAGTGAAAAATTACTATTGGCTTTGGTGATCTTTTCCTGTTATTGTGTTTTTATTTTACCTACATGAGTTGTGTTCTTTGTCATGATGTGATTAAGAAGCCTTTATCAACGGTATCTGGTCGATGGAAGGCAACGTTTACTGCGTACTTCTTCATCCAAACTGCCCTTCAGCGTAGAGATTAACTCTGTTTACATATGTAAATCTTGTTTGGATAAGCTTAAGAAGCTCGATAATCTTAAAAGACAGGAACAAGAACTTCTTGGTACACTAGAGAAGCTATCTATTTCGTGTGAACGCGACAGACAATTCTTGATGTCTTGCCACCTACTAAATATCAGAAATTGTCTGTATGTGACGTGATTATTAATGATCCGAGTTTATAATTTTTACAAGCTTTCATTAGCTTAAAGGCTTCTACATTTATAATATTCGGTTTTCGTATGATATCTTGTGTTATCACAATCAGCCTTCAGCTTCGGCAGATAACACAAACTTTGGCATTGATAACACAAGATATTATTAACCTCGTCCAATAATTGTATAATAACATATTGTAATGCGAATAAATTCTACCAAATCATGGTTTCTGATTGGCTAACAAGCACTGTGTACCAGAAAGTATGAACCGTGTGGGTAAAATACACTGCATGGTACATATGTCCTCTGCATGGTTCAGAAGTCTTGTTGGCTGACCGAGTAAACTATTACAGTAACCCATTTTCCCCCATACAGCTCTCCTTTCATGGGTAAATTTGTCTGGTGTTAGCAAGAGTAAACTTATAAAAGCCTATCCAGGCAGGGAATTAGTCAACCAATCAGTATAACTACACAGTACAGTTTGTTGTCTTGGGAACATTAAGACCAACATTCACAACAACTGTGTTCATTGTTTGCTGTAACATGGATGAATCCAAAGGCTTTCATAAGCAGTTCTGTATCTGGTTTCAGCTTGAAGAAGTTCTTAACACTCAATATTCTTGTTTGGTTCAAAGTGAATGATTTTGTTCACTTTCTTGCAATCTATGCCCATTCCAAATGCAATGGTTGAGATCAATACTCTAGTCTAATATGACCAGGCTTTGTCTTTTGATTTCAAGTTTTTAGAAATGTAGAGTTTTACCGCTTGGGGTGATGATCCAGCATCGTAGATTTCTACCAAACGGGTTTTACACTTTGGCACAGCATCCTTATAAAATGAGTTGCTCAGAGCGGTTTAAAATACTCGGTAAAATATTGCACACTGTTTCCGGGTCTGGCAGTAAATAATGGTCCTTTGACATCCTCTATTATTTCTGCAAATAGCAAATCCAGTGGAATATCCTTATCTACATAATGTAAACAGTATTATAGGTTTGATCGGTCTGGAGACTTTGACACCACTGAAGTACTATTGGTCAACTTCAGACTTTCATAGATAACAGATCTGGCCTTTTTGGTGGCTGATGCTGTTACTACAAGCATCATCATCAGGAACAAGAGATCTATTAATTCACCAAGATTGCCATACCACGTTTGGAATGGAAGTTAACATCTTCTAGCACCAGGCAGACCCCTTGAGAAACAGATGTAAGAGCTACATATTAAAGCTGAATTGTTATTGCAGAAGATTAGGTTACCTTACAAAATCTAATTAGGTATTGATATCGACTCAAAATAACAATATTTCTATGATATTAAAGGACACTTTTTATTCTATATTAAATAAAGGCTATGGTCTGCTGAGGCAATCCCCTACAATGAAATATTGCAGATACAAAGAAAAATAACATCAATCCACACTTACCATTAACTATTGTAATGCGCTTCAACCACAGCAACGCAGACCAAAGACGCTCTAAATTGCTTGCTCGAAAATATTCTACTCGAAAATATTCAGGGGAACCATAAAGTGTAATCGCCATTAATTTATATATCTCGAACAAGTTCATCGTTATGTTCATCTGTTACACAGACTGCCGATAAATTTATCTTCTTTAGGTAGCGAACTTGGTCCTCCACGATACTAGTTCTCGTACTTCATCTGCAATAATTGGTGTAGCTTGAAATATGAGGGATTTTCCGTAGCAAGTCGGAAGATATTAACAAAAACATCTCGCTTTGAAACGAACTGACTTAATGCGTCTTTGTTCTTCATACAAAGAAGATATCCTGAACACGTTTCAGACCTGTTCAACTGCTTTATTCCAAAGAGTATTTCCTTCGCACCTTGCATCCGCCATTTTGCGTTTTTCTCGTAGCATGTTATCGCATAATTAATTATAATCACAGATACATGGGCCAATCAAAACACCTGATATTAAACGAACCAATAACAGTCTGTTATACAAATCTCCGCTAACGCCTGCAAGCAATCCGTCGATTGTTCACAGACGGGAATCCGGGAGGTTCGCGGCTTTGCACAGGCTATTCCTTTGACGGCCGTTGATGTATATAAATATACCTATAAACTCGACACAGATCCAACCAATCCCCGTGATAAGGGACTAAACGCCGGTCGATATTAGCACCCTCGCCCTCAGGCCTTCGGCCGGGGCTTCGCGCCGGGCGAGGGGATTATAAACAACATTGATATAAAATAATCCAGCACATGAACTCAGGTCAATCAGATGCACATAACTTTAGTGAGTTATATCCCGAGTAATCATTGCCAAGACATCAAATTTAGACTGAGGCCTAAAAAAGAAAAAGATATATGCTGAAAATTATTTTACTTGTGCTCGTATAAAGATTCAGTTAAAACACAATTACAAAGTATATAAACAAAAAGTTAACTCGTTGTATACAGTACAAACTGCCTTCCAATATTTACTGATCTTACTTTAGTAACGATTTTTGTAACTTTCATTACAGTACGAGTGACATTGAAAGTGCTGCACTGTAGTAGATTATTTCTATAGTTCTACAGCCATTATCAGTTACATGAATTTCGAACGGAAATATAAAAGACTGCTACGAACAAGAAATCAACAAAGCTGAATTAAACTTTTTATGAACATACAGTCTACAGTGTGTAAAATTACAAAGAAATTAAAAATAATAACATCGAAATTGACAGTATTTTTTTGCAAATCTGCGAAGGTTTGCTTCAATCCTTTTAATTCGTATAGGTAATTACTAAGGTTAGGGACCGGTCATTAATTAACGGGCGGAGGGCTGGTGCAAATGAAATATACCATGCTCAATTGACCCTCACCTTATGTAAAGCTTATTTTTAGCTGTCCCCCTCCCGCCTCTGTTTAACAATTTGTGCTGTACATTTGTGATGATGACAATGACCACAATCATGATGATGACTAAGATGTATTTTAGATGATGATTAATTTCTACTTGTATGATTAATATATATTAATATATTTCCAGAGTTTTTTGCACACAATGGAAGCCCAAATTTGTGTTGTCTTTTTAAAATTTCTACCATATATCAATATCTCTTGTTTTTAATAGCTATTGAAAATTTATTGTACACTAAGTATTAGAATGTGCCCCTTTGATTATATTCCTGTTACCGTAATATCTTTGTATCAAGGGGCATCCTTTATATTTTGTTTGCACAAATTGTTCTGACCCCTCCCTTTTCCTCTGCATAAAAATTAGTGACCCTCCCCCATTTTGCACCAGCCCTCCCCCCTTTAATTAATGACCGGTCATTTTCCCCTTCCTTCCTGCCGTAGCCGTCTTGCCTTTCCCTCTATAGCACTTGTTAAGACGCAGCGAACTCAGTCTCGGTCAGGAATATAGACATTTGATATCCATGGTGTTTTAAATGCCGGTCTAAGGCAGCTATCATCACGCGAAGACTATCCGGCTCGTATTCATCTCCATTCTGTTTACGCACTTCGGCTTTTTTCAAAACGCCGTCTAACTCTATCGCTTCGTAACTTTCAATTGCATCAGGAAAGCCTCGTTGCCTAGCCCAACATTGAAAATGTTCATCCATTGTTTTGCAATTCTTGAATTTCAGACATTTGAAATTCTGGAAATCTTTGTTTACTCAAAACTCCAGCCATGTTTTTAATTTGAAAAGTTTGGCTCCCCAACCTGCAGTCTGCAGCTTTCATTGCTTTTCAGCCAATGAGGAAAGACTAATACATATTTTTGCACTGCTATTACAGATTTTTGTACTGCTATTACATATTTTTGCACTGCTATTCGGGATAAATTGCACTCCAACCAGCCAATCACAGTCGAGAAACATCTCAAAGCATATTATTAGAGCTATTATGGAGAGTGAAGGTTACAAAATACATCACCTCATTGTTTTCAAGGGTTTTTATAAGTGAGCCCCTTTTTATAAGTGAGCCCCCTTACATAAGTGAGATTCATCGATGAATATCAGGCGAAGCTTGATGACTTCCTCTAGACTCTAGTTTTTGTATCTGCGCTTGCGCAGATATATTGTTATCATGTTGTTAAGTTAAGTTAAGTTAGGTTTGTTAACTTTTACGACAACTTACGACTGTCAGCCGATCATACTCGCAGTTGACGCCATCTTGTTTCAAGAAGGGAGCTTATTATCAGATATATTTATACATATTCTACAAATTTTGAACATGAATTGCAGTGAATTTTCTAGCGACAAGCGTGACATACCGCAGTTTTCGAAGGTTATACCACTGATACCAAGTCGTTGAAATTATGATGACCAAATGTTTTCAAAGCCACTCTTAATTTTGGTCTTCATCCAGTCAGTCTGAAAATCTTTATCCAACTAAACCACAATTAGAAGAACAAACGAGCGTCTTGGGGGAAAATAATAACTAATAACCCTCTTGTAAGCATTAAAACCTATTTTTTACTTCTTTGCATGGAAACATATCCATCTATATTATTTACTACATTGGTTGCAATAGCTGAGATAATTGATTTTAAGATTTTACTTCTTACTACCTATGCGAACTTTTAACTCCTTATATTCCTATGAGGACATTGCGCTCTTCCAATAAATCATTACTGGCAATACCAAAATGTAACCTTAAAACTTATGGACAAAGAGCATTTTCTTTTAGTGCGCCCATGTTATGGAACGCTTTGCCAGATGATATAAGAAGCTGCAAGTCTCTTAACATTTTTAAATCTGAGATCAAAACTTTTCTTTTTAGACGGATTTTTGAAATATAGGACTGAATTAGACATTTCTAACTTGGTATAGATTACTATTAGATTTCAGTATAGATTATTAGCCTGATTTTAACCTTCTTTAATATTATTGTAATTACTGTTGATATTGTAAAGCGCTGTTGGATATTCATAGAAATAGTGCGCTATATAAATAAAGTTATTATTATTATTATCATTTAAACTAGACAATTTTTTATTGAATGTTGTTGTATAGTGGCTGTGTTACAACTTACAGCCTTTATTATTATATTGAATTAAATTCTGCAACCACTTTCATGTAAATATAAATATGTCTGGAACCTTCACACCATGTCCATTTCATAGACACATGGTGTATTCATAATATAATCCATCCAATAATTCTTAGTAATTCTTAGAAGAGATTGAATGATGTGAATTGTGAATATGAAAAATCAGCCATGCAGCCCTGCAGTTCTACGTTTTAATCTAACTTTTAATATTACAGTAAGTGTGAATGTAGTGTTATTTTAATTCAGACATGAAGGTTTTTTTGAGGCTAACAAAATTGCTCATTGCCAAAATTACAATTGCCAGAAATACAGTAGATAATTTGATAAATAATTTGAAGAGTTACTCTTCAAAACATAGCTCAAGGAGTCCTGTACTATGGAGATGCTCTTCGATCTGACCTTTACATAAACGCGTAGTCAAATCGAACAACTTGATACAACTTACAAAAATTGTGGTAGATCACTCTTGCAAATTTACTGCAATTCATATCAAAAATACTTACAATTTGTAATTCTTCTGGTTGTACACCCTGAGACAATTATTTAAGCAAGTTAATTATTTGACAAATTTGTTTTTGTTATGCGACGAGGGCCAGCCCTCCTTGGCGGGATCTCGCTTCCCAAGGTCTAACCCTGAATATGACTTAACGCCTTGAGTCTGTCCTTTAATTGGTGAGTAAAATCATCTGGCATTTGGACATAGTAAAATAACAAAGCGAGAGAGGGCGGTTTTGCTGATACTAGATAGGCCCGGTTAACCCTCTCCCACCTACATGTAGATGCTCCCTTGATGTGTAAAATCGTCTGGCATTTGACAGAGTAAAATAACAGAGCAGTTTTGGCTGGTCTACGAAGGAAAGGGTTAATATCATTTACATATAGGTTTTTGGCAATAGTATATATATGACCTTTTATATTTGATAGTGAACATTATGACAACACAGTACAGTACAACTTTATTAATTAAACAACAGTACTGTAATCAGCAATATGCAATTCAAGAGAAGTAAGAGGATAATTCCTTTGTATTTTTAGGTTTGAATAATTTAAATTAATTTTAAATTAATTTAAATTTGAATAATTGAACTATAACAGCTTGTGTACTATAAATATGTATGTCAGGTATTTTCTTAAATAAATTTAATATATTACTTGGTACAAATTTGTTAGACATATCAAACATAGCACAAGCTAAATGTTCAAAATATAAGAATTTAATTGGTACAGTAAGATTTTTGATTATAAGGACAAAGCGTGGTGTTTATAATTAGCAAAATATAGTATATGCTCAAGAATAAGAATTATTTTTCTAATTTGTGTAATTTCCTTGTCCCCATATACAAATGTCATAATAAAAATATGGTCTTACAAGCGTGCATATAAGCATCTGGTCACAGACATTGTCCAGTACAAAATTGTGATTGTCACAATATTGTGTCTGTTATTTTGTGTGTTCAAATGACTTAACTACGCAAACCAGGCCATGTAGGAGGAGTGGTACTGGTATTTCAAAATTCAGCCCTCTTACTGGGGACGATGGATGGGGGAAATCCACTGATCTCAAAAATAGGACTGGATAGAGCAACCTATTGTTTCGGAGTCACGAAAATTGAAGCCGGAAATAGCTAGCGGCGGCCATCTTGGAGTGACCACTTTCTGTGACTACGCTATGTAGTTTCACTTAGGCGAAGCCGAGTTTTCGCGTATTTAAGCAATTATCTGTTCACAAATCGAACTCATCCCAAATATCCTAAGAAGTAGAAAGTATTCAAAGGTATTTGGACTAAAAATATTGTAAGTTTAGGCGGAAAACGTCTGGAAAATGATTCCCACAGCTCCATGTTTTGAAGTCCTGCAAAGTAATAATAATAATAATATAATAATAATAATCTTTAATTGCCATAGATAACATACATATCCAATGGTTACAAGTAAACTAGATAAATAGAATTAGAGTCTAATAACATTATATAAAAGTTAGAATACAAGGGAATATCCAACACAAAATGACAATAGTTCCAAAACTAAATAGCTAGATCATATCTGAAAATAAGTCTATTAATATAGCTATTCTTAAAACGCTCAGTGTTTACTCTAGGTTTTTGACTTGTTTTGTTTCTGAGTTCATATTTAGATGATTTATATTTAGGAAACATGTCTCTTAGTGGATGTGTAGGTCGTTCTTTAACTTTTTCAAATATACGTCTATCACTATGCTCCAAAAGCTGGTGAGTCGAGTACAGCTTTGTAGAATATCGTCTTTTATAACACCTTTTTAAGAAACGGTCGACAGTGGTGAGATCTGATTTACTCGCCCCATAGATAGATAAGCCATAAGTAATTTTTGGCAGTACCAAGGAACAAAAAAGATGGTCGATTTCTTTTTTACCATAACCTTCCTTTCTCAGGTTCCTGATGATAAATTTCTTTTAACTTTCCGGCTACATGACTTGAAAACTTACAGTCAGATTGAAAAGTTACGCAAAGGACTTTCAACTCGTCATATTCGATGATGTTACAGACGCGATCGTACTGCATGGATAATCCTTTTTTCTTAAAGGTTAATGATTTACATTTAGAAGAGTTGCAGGTCATCTAATTTGAGGCTGACCAAGTTAAGAAATGGTTAACAGTTTGCTCAGAAAGGTCAGGCGATGATTTCCTAACGGCAATTTGTATGTTGAAGTCGTCAGCGTATTTTGTTAGAGATATTAGGTTGTTATCGAGTATTTCTAAATCATTCATAAATTTATTGAAAAGATACGGGCCGCTAACGCTGCCTTGGATTGTTTCTTTATTAACCGATCTCCATTTGCAAGAGGTTCCTTTTAGTGTAACACGTTGTTTTCAGTCTTCAAGAAAGCTTAAGTACCAGTTAACGACAAGGGGGTTTAAATTAGGCCAATTTTTGAGCTTGTCTGCAAGTAAACAATGCCGTACACTATCAAAGGCCTTGGAGAAATCCATTGAGAATATTCTCACCGCTGGAGTATTTACCTCATCAAGGGCTTTCAGGGCAAAATGCGCATATATAGTAATGAGCGCGTCCGTGCAATTCCCACCGGTACGATAAGCAAATTGTGTTGTTGACATATTAGATTCAAGCGGGGATTTAGCAAACTTGTTATAAACTGACCGTTCAAAAATCCTGGCTATTACAGGAGTTATATTTATTCCTCTGTAATCTGGGTACACAACAGGTATCTCAATCTTTGGTATAGATTGGATGTTAGCCTTCTTCCACAATTTTGGCCATTTGGAAGTTTTCAGAGATAGATTCCAAATTTCAGTCAATATGGGAGCGAAAATGTCTGCATAGTCCCTCCATATCCAGAATGGAACGTTGTCAGTACCGGTGGCTGTCTTTTTAACTCTAGACAAAGACAGGAAGACTTCAAATTCACTTAAACAAGGCACAGGAGTATCTTCACTCACAGGCACACGGGTCGGAACAGTATAGTTGTCATCATAACATAGTTCCGCAAAGTAATTATTCAAACCGCATACGAAGCCAGAGTCAATATTGGATTGATGGACTATTTTCCGATTTGATAGCATATCAGTTCTCTTCCACCATTTACCAGATCCAATCTCACAAGAATTAGGAGCACTTCTTGCTTCATTAATAAGCGCAGTGATTCGGTTGTTAAGTGACAAATGGGCTCTCTTTTTTAAAAGAACCTTAACGACTGGGGTCATCCAAAAGGGGTCCCGACTAGACATTGAAACTACTTTCACTGGAAAGCACTGGTCCATAATATTATTATTATTATTACAAGTTTATATAGCGCTTATAACACATAGATCTAAGCGCTTTACATTCATTAATCTAAAAAAAAAATTATGATAAAAATAACAAACTAAGATTATATATATACATCTCATAAATCATACGCTATTTTAAACATGTGGGTCTTAAGCTTACTCTTAAATTCCGAAAGATCTGTACATGCTCTAATAGAGGCAGGTAGTTTATTCCATAACCTAGGACTACTTGCGTAAAAAGCTCTATCACCATAGCCATTTACATTAAATCTTGGTTCATTAAGTAAGTTAGCTTTAGAAGATCTAAGACATCTAGTAGGTTCATAATGACTGATCTATCTGCAATGTATTGCGGAGCAAGTCCATTTAATGCTTTAAACGTCAGTAAAATAATCTTATAGATAATCCGTTGTTCGACTGGTAGCCAATGCAACTGCATTAAAATAGGTGTAATATGATTATACTTGTGGGACCCGGTTAACAATCGTGCTGCAGAGTTTAGAACACGCTGTAACTTTCCAATCTGATCCTTAGGAAGACCATACAACAATGCATTCGCATTGTCTAGTTTAACAGTCACAAAAGCATGAATGAGCTGTTCGGTAATATGAAACGACAGGTATCTTCTAGCACGAGCAATATTCCGTAGGTGGTAAAATGCTGACTTGCATATGTTATTAATATGTGTAGACATTGTAAGAAATTTATCAAATGTGATACCAATGTTCCGAGCGTGGGATGTTGGAGTAATTATATCGGAGCCCACAGTCAACACAGGGAATACAGGCTCAGCCCGAAATTTTGAACTCTAAATGAGAAGTTCTGTCTTGTCAGTGTTAAGCATTAATTTATTCTCTGACATCCAGTTCATAATATCCACCAGACAGGCTACCACGCGCGACTTGACTTGCTCAAGGTCATTCTTATCTTTATAATTAAAAGAAACATAGATTTGAGTGTTATCGGCATATAGATGAAATTTCATGTCATGAGATCGTAAAATGTCTCCTATTGGTGATGTGTATATCAGATATAGGATAGGACCTAAAACTGATCCTTGGGGAAAACCGCAAACTACATCATAGCTGTCTGAAGTAGAGCCATTAACATAATATACAGTCTGGGAACGATTAGACACGTAGGACCTGAACCAGTTTAATGCATCACTCTTGATACCAAATTTAGAGGACATTCTTTGGAGCAAGACCATATGATCCACCGTATCAAACGCAGCTGATAGATCCAATAGTAGCAGTATATATGACACCCGAGTTTCCATCTATCTCACGAAGAATGTCATTCTGTACACGAACATGAAAGTGCTGTTTCACAACTATGAAATTGCTTATAGGCAGATTGATAAAGTTCCTCGAGGCTATTGCTTCGAAGATAATGCAATAAACGCAAAGCAACCACTTTTTCAGTCATCTTCGAAATGAACTTTAAGTTAGAAATCGGACGAAAATTGTAAAAATTCTTCATAGTCCGTTGCAGAATTTTTGAGAGTCGGGTGTAGAGCAGCCTTCTTAAAGGACGATGGAACATAGCTAGTTTCCAAAGATGAATTGACGATATCCGTGACAATCGGTAGAATCACATCTATGTGAGCAGAGAGTACCTTCGCTGGTATATGATCTAGCCCACAGGACTTTAATTTAGTCTTTTTCAGAATATCAGATAGCTGTTGGTGATGTTTATCTGGAGCTGGTTAACACAGATATCAACATCCGAAAAATCCAATACCAAGTACCATTTGAAGGTTTTAATTTGCTGTTCAAAAATGATTCTCCGGTGTGCCCTTTTTACCAGCTGTGAGAATAACTCCTTTATGATCTGTATTTACGAGCATATCGATGGAGAAACTCTTGGCAAAAAGCTCAGAGTGGTTTGTCAAGCAATTGTCAAGGATTGCGTTTTTTCTTGTTGGAAAATCGACCATAATATCAAAACCCGTAACCAAAGATAACTTTTGAACATTCAAATGGTTTAAATCACCCCCTGCACATAGAACAGTGCATCCTGGATTGTCCTCGAGAAACGAGTCCACAATATCAGACAAATAATCAATCAAATAACAAGCATTATACTTTGCCTTGGGTTGATGATAAATGGCACAAATTAGCATTTTGTGGAGTGAAGGCAATTCCAATGTGATGTTAATGCATTCAAATTGGTCAGAGCGACTCACATTGACAACTCTAAGATTATTACGGACGTAAATAGCCACACCACCGTTTCTGCGTGGATCGTTACCAAAACAATTTCTATCTCTCCTGTTAATAGTATAGTTTGGTATTCCAACAATAGCTTCAGGTATATCAGGCTTTAAGTGCGTCTCAGAGACAACACAAACGTCAATGTCCGCTGAATGCAGGTCGCTTTCAAGAGCCGTGACGGCCTTCACGCGATTTTTTATTTTGACCAAGCTGCACACGTTTGTAAACAAACATTTTAGAACTGCGTAACAGTTAAAACAGCTTGATGTATATAATTGATGCGTTCTGGGCACTTCTACAAGGTGACGAGGAGCTTGCTTAGTCGAAAATATTGTAGATGTTGATTCGACACAGCGGCGACCGTAGATTACAGGTATAGGGTTGAAATTTGTAATTAATGAGCGATTTATCATGTTCTTCTTACATCCGCCACGTTTTCCTCTATATCTCAGAATGCCATTAAGCTTTAAGGAATATAGTGTATCCATACCAGGTAGGCATGCTTTAGGTCTAAGCGCATACAGATCTTTTCTGGTATAGACACGGGATAAGGTTGGCAGGAACGACGATGAATCGAACAGCGAAATACGACAAGAGAATTCCCAGTATCTTTACTAGAATATCCCGGGTTGCTTTCAATGTCACCACAGATCATTAGGTTTATTTGAATGGATCTCTGAGGACTTGACAAACTTACATAGCCGTGTTTAACCTACTTAAATAAAGGGAGCCGAACACCATGACATCTTGGGAGAATTATTCGATCAAATTTTAAACCATGACGGTGCTGTACAAGCTTTTGGAACGACCAAACATCTCCATTGTTGGATCCAAGGAACATCAGAGAATTATTACATGAACGTTTACGGCAAAAACGTGATGAATTACGAGAGCTAAATATTTGGCAGCCATGTTGAACGGCGCACTACTAGATGTAGTTTGCAAAGTGCAAACCGCCAAGTAAGAAGCTTGGTCGTTGAATTGTCAGTGGTTTGGATCACTCAGGATTTATTTGCTGTATCTGGACAAAGGTTTTAAGGACTCGCTGTGGTAGCGCTTTCGTTCTTTCTCTTAATTTTTGTGGTTACTCAACTTATTTATCCAAATATACTATTATATAAATCTATATATATATATATATAGTACAATCTACAGACAGCCTTCATCAGTGTTGTACAGGTTGTTGAATGGTACTGTAAATCTAAATACTAAATAAGTTTCTGTGGTTGTACATTATTGCTTTATTAATTGATATTGTTGCCTTTGATTGCTTAGCTTTCAGGGTACATTATTGTTGTTTTCACTTATTTATTGAGTCACACTGCAGCCTGACTCAGTAAAGACTGTATTTAAAGTCAAAATTTATATCACTTAAGACCCTATATATCATATATGATACATAAGTCTGTGGCTTATGTTTGGGGGAGCTTATTTTGAGAAGGATTTTTGTGTATATAATGCAGACGACTAATCTTGGGAGGTCTTATTATTGAAAGTTTACAATATGTGTTTTATGGTCAAACATTGTCATTAATGGTTCCTGAACTGGATCCTTTAAGCAGCATATTTTTTTTCAGAGAATTTACCAGTGCAATAATGGCTGTGGATTTATCACAGATAGCATGTCATGATCATACATAAATTTACAATTGCCAGGTAAATTTATTTTGGCAATATACTGACAATTATGTTATAAAAAAGGCAAGAAAAAGGAGGAAAACAAACCCAATGAACCAGGCACCAAACAGCTACTACTTTTATGTTTCGGTACATCAATGTACAGTTCTGCACCAGGACTAACTTTATTAGGATTCAATGTGATTACATGCTGCGTTTGTATTCCTTTTATGGTTCCCATTTGTGCTTGTATAAACCCAGGGGACAGTTCTGTCGCTTTGGTGTTCATTACCTAACACATGTTTTATCAAACAGGTTTATTGGTGATATTAAAAATGGCACCATTTATAGTTTGTAAATGGTGGTGAATTTATAGACCATACAGCTACAAATAGACTTGGCCAACAAGTTCATGGTGTCCCAACCCTTGTGACAATGTGTTGACAGTGACACTAAGAAATTTATTATACACAAGTCATTAACATTTATGTGCATTGAGTTCACATAAACTTTATCTGATTTAAGCTAGTATTGGCCTTGTCTTGTTTTTCTCAGGTACCCATGTTTAGGTCTAGAAATTTAATAAAAACAGCATTTAGCTTGGGAGAAATGGCTGGTTTATCTGAACCAGTACCTTCCCTTACAGAAAGAGGCTAGAGAGGCCTATAGGCAATGTTCCAATTTCCTATAGAAGCCTATAGGCACCTATAGGCATCTATAGGCTAATAGGTTTCATTATAGGTCGCCTATAGAAAATGTTCCAATTTCCTATTGAAGTCTATAGGTTCTCTATAAGATCGTATAGGTTGCCTATAGACATGCCTATAAGCAAGCCTATAGACTTTTTTGTTAGGGTTTTTAGCAACATTAATATGAAGGAAACTATTATCAACCTGGGGTAAAGATTTTCCAAATCCACTATATATGAATAGAAGCTTGACATGTTCTCAATTATACTGTACAGTACAGTATAATTAACTGTACTTTTGAGGAAAATGTTGAAGAAAAGAATGTTCTAAATTAACTAGGAGAGCACACTTGTTTCACAAAAAGGTGCTAAACCTCCAAATTAAATTCATTTAATCTTTTATGGCAAATGGCCTTAATTATTGTTGATAACAAAAATATGAATTAATACAGTGACATCAATTTGACTTTAAATAAATAAGTGAAAACAACATTAATGTACCTCTTTTTTTTATTCATGTTGAGGGAATAATGCCATTATTGCATATGTACTTCTAGTACGTATTCCATAAAAGGAAATGGGCTACGAGTAAATACAAGGCATTGACGAACAAATACATGTCACTCGTACCAGCCCACTGGCATGGATGTGGGATTGTTAACACGTTACGATATGTTCGATTATCCACTCTTTTTAAGAAAACTACGTTCGCTAGCCGGATAAGCTGTACGCATATTGTAAACAGATAATTTATCTTTGTTTTAATATATATTGTAGCTTTGGCAGTTGATTATTTCTCAAGAAAACGTTCGTCGAAGACAGCCGAAAGATCGTGTTTTTGTTTACAAGATGGTATCCGTATTACGAACATTATATTTTTGGGTATGTTCGATACATATATACAGGTGAACGAGTCGACTGCAACCGGCGTCGGAGATTTCCTTTTAATAACAAAGATTCTAAAAAGATTATATAGATTATATTTACATGGCTTGGATACATTCCGATCATTTAATGATGATTTAATGATTACAAAATTTACAAAGAAAAATTAAACATTGCATTACCTGCTAGTAGTCAAGCTAATCGTGGCAGGCAATGAATTTAAATGTATATTAATGTAAGTTTAAAAAATATTTTTACAAACCAAAGGAGGAAAGTATATAACATATTTGCAAAATAATAAGACTAGCAAGGCTATACAATTAAATCAACATAAATCGCTAGAATATATGATCACTAACAAGTTCAATCACAAATCAAACGTGACTCTATACTATACGAAATTATAACAATCAAAATGCGATACCTGAAGGGTGGATCTCCGCGCGGTCACTTAACTTTGTTTCTTTTTCTCTACACACGAAACTAGGAACTGAGATACTAACTAAGCTCGTATTACATCGTTCACTGTTCACGAGTGTCACGTTAATAATTAATGTAATAAATGTCAAACACGAAATTAAGTTCAAAATAAGGGCTGACGTTTCATATAAATATCCCGAATTTAAATCATAGTCCTCACTCCAACATAACACTAATCCTAACCCTAACCCTAACCCTAACCCTGTCAAGATTAGTGTGCTGCCTCCCTGCCGGTCGGCAGCAATAAGAAACAATAAAGGTTCGAGTGCGAATGTGAGAGTAGACATCGTGATTAAAAGTGCTGATTTTGATATTATAGACTAAACGAGACAGATATTTATATTTCGACCGACATACGATACGCTTCGATCGACGCCATGATCGGCGTTCTAATCTATATCGATTTCAACACTCGTGTCTCGTGGTATCTTTCTTGTCAGCTCTTTTTGGAGGCATATTGTAAAAATAATGATGCAATATTCAGCCTAATAATGACCGATGATATGGTTCTATATAAATACAATAAACGGTACCTTTGAATCCAGTGTTAGAACACCTGCTTAACATAAAACCTGATAGCATAAATACACCATGGAGAAAAATTACTTTACAGGATATCATTGTAATTTCGAGTAAACGCTGTTTTGGAATCCTTGAACACACGAACAAAGAAACGAATCAAACTCCAGGATTTATAACCTTAAGTAAGCGTAGCGAACCAATCAGGTTCCTCGTTCGGAAGCTTTTTATGACGTAGGAATACGTCATAAAAAGTAGATGTCAGATAAATCAGTAAAGTAGAAATTACTATCGCAAGGAAGTGCTGCCAGAAAGGAACAGATTGGAAACTTGGCATTTGGCTTGTACAGCCTAATTACAGGCAGGCTAGTTGCTGCCTCTCTGAGGGGAGGCAGCATGACACTATTCTTGACATGCCTCTTGCGTTTACTCGTGCCCAGTCCTTTTACCGAGCTATGTATAGCTGACCAGATGTCGATCTGTTAAATTTTGCGTTTGTTTGTTTGTTTGTGTGTCGGCCCTGTTTGTTTTTGGCTTTCATTTATAGCTTCTCGAAGTTCTCGACAATTCCTTCACAGGAAATTCACGGTAAGAACAATAATTATGTGTTTACTTTCTCGTGGAAGTATTCATCAAGGCCATGAAGGTTTCAGTGGCCAGTCTCGACGAAATCAGTGCTCTTTTATCAGCGCTGTTAACAGCACAAGCTATTGCCAATGGACTTCCAGTTACGAAGTGGAACTCGACAACCATCGACAATTTAGTACAAGGAGACAACATGTACTTGAATGCTTTTAACCATGATCTCATTCCTCGTCAGGGATTTCTGTCGTTGAACAACTTAACAACCGTTATTTGTTGCCGTTGCTTAGAAAACAACGTGTCCTGTCGATCAGTGATCGACACAAATATATCGCCCGTTGAGGCACAAAAAAATATTGATCATCTACCCTTTGTGGTGGAGCCCTTTGAGGCACAAAACAATATTGATCTGCCCAACTGTATATGTAATAAACTGTACATGGAACTGTCTTCAAGAAATTATTTACCAAATTCAGTGTACAATGGAAATTATTTGTTTGCCATGGATAACCATAATATTTGGTATGCAGTAGATTCAATATTACAAGTTATTTGGGAAAATAAAATACAGTGGTTGCAGTTGACTGTGGTGTATTCCCGAATGACAATTACAGTATGAATATGTGGAGTCGTGGACATGTGCAATGAACTAATACATCACAAAGATCTTGAAAGTATCGCATTCTCAACAATAAAATTTAGACGATATAAATAATGGTGCAACAATATCGTAAACATCTGTTACATACCATTTCTGGTATTTATTTAGTCAGCGCCTATTTGTTTAGCGCTTGCATTGCCATAAACATATATCAGACACTTGCAATATTCTGCTGACAGCTTTGCCACAGTAAGAAGCATGATTTATAGTGCCAGTGATTTATCAGAAATTTGTTTACCAATCACTACCAACATAGTCATAATGCCTATAATACTGTCTATGCAGTCAAAAGCCTTGCCAATTATATTCAGATAAGTAATAGTCATTTGTAATTTAAGTCTGCTGTATTTAAAATAGTTAAAATAATTGATATAAATATGTACAACTATAGCTTGTAAGATTCCTCTCATATATACCTGGCAATTGCTTTTATTTAGTGTGCCTACTGCACCTAGACAATCCTTTCCCCCTAGATTGATTGGCTCAATGAGATACAGTAATCTTGGCAATATCATTATTTTAGCCCACTATCTTTACTCTGGATATAATATATTAAGCTGTCATGTAGAGCATTTATACGGCATGTGTGACAATTCCAACTTTAATATTTCAACGTGAATGGTTGTTTGTATTAGCAGTTAATAATTTTCATCTCAATTGTGAGGGTATTTTGCCTAATCATTGGCTAGTTATATGTGGGTATTTTTATGATAAGTGTTTTTTGTCTTTGTTTTCTACCTGAATAATAAAGGACAAATATCTAGCACTTTCCAAAACCTGCTATGCAAAGCATATATAGTTTACTATGAAAGCAGCTACTAGCAATCCTACCTGATGCCAGGGCTATATTTTGTATCAATACTATTTCTACCAGCTGCTTTCACTTTCACCTGCACTGCCTTGATTGACTGCAACGAGTGAATCCTGTAGGTACACATCGCCTTCTCACTACAGCCTTCTTGCTTAACCCGAACCCTTCTTCCATATACTGTACCATTTTACCTGATCCTGCCTAATACCATCTACCAGTTCTTCTCTAATCTATTCTACCTCTTCAACCTCATTCACCAGTTTGGCTACCTGCATCATGTGGTTATTATATTATAAATATTTAGATAATATTTGTCTTCACAATTATAAATATTGACATCAACATGACTATATGTTACAATAAAGCATACATGGATTGAATTATGAGTATTAAGTACAGCGCAGATATGGAACGATAAGAACAACGTGAAATTACACACAAAAAGTGAACATTTATAGAGTTTTATAATCTCAGGAATAAGGATCAATCTGCATAAATATTATTATAGTTTTAAGTCGCTATTTCTTACCTTTTCATCCAATCTCTTAAGTTTCTTAATTGTCTCCTGCACCTTCTTATTCCTGTCTTCAACGGCGAGCCAATTTATACCTCTACTGCCTCATACTGTATATTCTCCGACATTGAAGCGCTTGTAATTTGATGCCATCGAAAATGGCAGATTTTAAGACTTCGTGAGACTTCGATCCCAAAACAAAAAAACATACGTTCTTAAAAGAACATCACGACTTCTCAAATAACCAACAAAAAACACGACAAGAGCTTTAACAAAACATTTAATACAAGACAAACATGTTCAATTTACAATGAGTTTGACCGAACGACGCCATTTGCGTAAAAAGCCTTGAAAGACGAAGCAAACAGAAGCAAAATAACTAGTGTAACCATGACAATATTGGTATCAAATTGATCCCTGTGATATCCCCTTTCAACCCCCCTAGATCTAGTATTTTTACAGAAAAACCCTAATTGTCTAGGGCCAGAAAGAAGTGAGGTAATCTTCAAACAATAAATTCGTTACCAATCTTCCGAAATTTTCGCACGGCCATTCTGAAAATGTTGGACACATGTTACTGGCGATTTCGCGCGCATTTTTGACATGCGTGTACAGCAGTTAACACATTAAAATTACTGATGTATAGTAACTGCCGCATAGGCACTTATATCATTTGAACCAGTAGATCATTGTTACCTCTCTCCATCTGAGTCTCGATGGCTCAAATGGTTAGAGTCACCAGTAATCAGAGGGGAATAATTTGGTCCAAGACTTGCAATGTAAAATACATGTACAGCTTACCGGTATAGGATTATGTTGACATTGGGATGTTGACACTGATCACTATGTCAGCAGAAATTGTTAGGGAATCGGATTGAACAAGTACTGTGTCAGCTAGATCATTGTCAACAAGCAGGCTATAGGCATGTTGTCCTGAATATATAGGTTTTATGCCATGCTTTGTTGCACATACATATGGCTTTGCATTAATGACCATCAAAATATGATATATGCTTTAGGCATTATTATTATTAATAATAATTATAATACAATAATATTTATACAGGATAGCCCCTTCAATGCTAACACTGGTATCAATGGCAGTCTTATTTCCTAACAAATTAAAGTTATTGCAAATATAAAAACATAATTCATATAATGTTCAGTACAATGTTACAAAAACTAATTTAGTCATTATTTATTTTTAGTCAAAAATTAATTAAGTCAATTAAGGCAATTGATAAGGTGCAAAAACATCATTGAGATGAAATTAGTTCTTTAGATATGATATGAAAATGCCTTCACAGAATTTCTTAACTAGCATTACACAATGTAACTTTCTTCTAATTACAAGAGGTACCAATCCTAGGGTTTCTATTAACCAATCAGTTTCAAGTCCCGAGTTAGGAAAGATCAGTTTCCCTGCTCTGCGTTGAAACCTCTCGAGAGAAATCAATATTAAGTTATCCACATCCCTGCCAGCTCAACATCGCAGTAGTCCAATGTGGGTAGAATTATCAAATTGCTGTATATAATCTATCCACACCAACAATCATGGAAAAACCCTAATATGTGTCTTAGTAAACCAAATTTAAATGGGCCCTATATATTTGCACTATGTATGCACCCGGCCTATGATAAAGATGCACTTTCTTCCTTCAACAGCCAATAGTGTCTGTTTATACTAACTATTACCATTAATCTATTTAGTTAGTTATTTTTATGTCATATAAATTCAGACAATAGAAAGCTTGTCCACTGAAAGTCTATAAAATAGTCCACTGAAAGTCTATTCAGTTTTGCAAATGAATGGGCTATTATCTAATTCAAGTACAACTAAAAGTTAGTAAGAACTAAAAGAAGTACATTACTGCGCTATACAAGTTTCAAACAGTAAGCGGGCTAGGGGTTGTTGCGTATACGTGTTTCTAGTTATATTGAAGAATATTACTTCGGCGCAATTCTTGTCAAAAAGGTCATATAAATAATAATCGTCTATCAGTATAAATGTTAAAAGCACGCATGTGCATGTTGTTCGTTTCAGTCTTCTAGGTCGTATTTTTCATTCCGGAATGAAATCTAGCTCACATATCACCTTTACAATACTCCGGAATGAAATTTCAATCTCGACATCATACGCCTTCTACGCAGGATATATTGCAAAGTAGCTACTAGAAATACGTGTACGCAACAAACCCTCGGCGGCTTATTGTTTGAAGCCTTCAGAGCGTGCTTAGTTATTTTACTTGTAAATAGAAAATTAGCCATTAATATAATTTGCCAATCTGAATGGATTTTCTATGGACACTATATCTGAGAGCTTTAAAACTACTATCAAGCTTTTGTTGTCTGAATTTCATTGTTTCATAATACATCAAACTAAATGCACCAGGGAAATTCAGTTTTCTGCATATGTTGACATTTTATAAAAGATCACCTTTTTACTCTTAAGGCTTATTTATCACGACTGTATATTATCTATTTCCTTTTTAGTTGATCTTAATGATTTATTCTACTTTTTTGTAATTCCTTGAATTTTGTAGTTGTAAGGGCATTGAGAATATTGTGATTTACGAGAAATAAATTCATAGTGATGATGTTATTTACGATGATGACGTTATATATTAATAAGATACAAATAAGCTCTTGTAATAGACCACCGTCATCGCGATTCAGTGGGGCGTGGGCGCTATTGAAATGCCAAGCCTCTCCCACCAGACGGTTTCAATACAATGACACGCAATCACCAAATGTATGGGGTTAGGGTTATATTAGGGCTAGGGGTTAGGGTTAGACACCAAATGTATGGGGTTAGGGTTATAACACACACACACACACACACATATATATATATATATATATATATAGATTTTCGCTTACCTCAAAACTGGTCTGCTACAACTTGTTTCATCTGTAAAAGAATCTTCAGGCAGTGACAATATCGAAAGGGGTGACCGCTTATTTATAGGCTTTCTGCCGGAAAGTGGGGGCGTATGTGGGGGACAAAGCATGAGGTCATGGCTTTGTTTGCGTTGATTACGCGAAATTTATTACGATGACGACACTGTGAAATTATTTCCGCTCTTTTGTTGAGTAAACTATTCTTATTTTTTTCTTTTAAAATACAAAATTTTTCTTCTAAACATAAATTGCATCGTTTTGATCCTCCTGTGTACGAAATAGAATGTTTTAGAATTTGCCAATTAATACTGAAATCTTTATTGTTTTCTTTCAATGTCCAAATATATTTCGAAAGTTCGGTGTCATTTTCATGCTTTTTATGTTGAAAAGATTTAGTGTGGTTGGCCAATCGCTCTTTGAATGTGGTTGCAGTCATACCAATGTAGTGTTTTGTTTCGTTTGTGATGTTTACTGTCACTGTTGCTTTGTATACTATGTCTCTAGTCATGCATTGTTCTTGAAGCGGGCAAATGGTGTTCTCTCTACAACTGCAATTAGTAGCGTCCCTATCCTGCGGTTTGATGTTCCTAGCTATGCGTGCATTGTGCTTAGTGATTATTGACTTAACATTGTTCATGCAGCTGTAACTTACTTTAACTGTATTTCTGTTAAAAATCTTATGGAGCTTGTGGTGCGGAGGTAAATGTTTGTCAATTAGGCTAAGGAAATTACGTCCTATATTAGTGCTGACACTCTTGCTAAATGGTGGGTTGAACCAAATGATATTGCGTTGCCTATTCCTACGTGGTCGTTGCGGTGTATCATAAGTGTAGCTAAGTTCATGATTAAAGTTGCTGTGCCTAAGCGCGTTCTGATATAAGGGTGCAGCTTCTTGAAAAGTTTGCTCATCTGACGAAAGGAGTTTAATGCGTTTGTTAATTGATGCAGGTAGTTGCCTTGTTATGCTTGGTGGATGGTTAGAGTGCATATTTATGTATAGCGGATCGTCATTGGGCTTCCTATAGGGCCTATAGTTTCCATTGTTAAGGTCGAAAGTTACATCTAAAAAGTTTACTATACGTAAATTTGATTCGGCGGTGATTTTTAGGTCAAATTGCTCGAAAATTTTGTGGAGATCTTTTCTTGTTTTGTCTGCTAAACGTGCTGATTTACTTTTTATGATAGCCAAACCGTCATCTCTATATAGGCCGATGCTTTCTTTGCCAAATTTCTTACTTAGGTGGTTTAAAATGAAAAGGCCTACGAGCTCACAAATTTCCGCGCCGTCGAAACTGCCCATGATAACGTCGAACAAATTCTTGCTATCTTTTTTTATCCATGAAATTCCGCTATTGAAAAGGAGAGATTTTCTAGCGTGTTTTATTATTGAAATGTTGTTTTGAGGTATAGTAGCCAAATTTGAAGCCCAGGACAGAGCTTGGTCCAATAGTTTTTCAGAAATAGATGGATAGAAATCGACAATGTCAAATGAAATGAAACTGTGTCTGTCCTTATCTTTTATATTGCCAAACCACTCAATAACTTGTTTTGTATTTCTCCATTGATTTAAATTCAGTTTTTGTCTCAAATTAGAATTAATTTTGTCCAAAATAGCTTTGCTTAGTTTTCCGGATTCGCTTTTGGCGGGGTTAATTAATCGACATTTTGGGTTGTTTTCGAAATTTTCTTTGTGGTCTTTTAAAGATATAAATGCTTCGCGTTTTTTCATTTTTTCAATTCTGTCGCCGATTCCTAAATTGTTCGAAATGTCTTTTAGTTCTGAGTCAATTTCATCTATAGAGTCCTCGGATCCATGCTTATATGTTTTTGTGATGTTGTCATGTAAGAGATTGTTGTATATGTCGGGCGGGGTTTCATAAATATTCCGAGTTTTGTCTGGAAAAATGAAAATGTTGGGAGACGTATTAATTACTCGGGCCTCCCCCACGAGTCTTAGAAAGGGCTCTGTTTATTTTTACTCGGGCCTCCCCCTGTGGGGGGAGAGCACGAGTCTTAAAAAGGGCTCTGTTTATTTGGCAATGTCGCGAAATGGCAATTCTTGCATCATCCCACTTGGGACTGGGTACGAGATCGATCTGAACCACTGCATATATTTATGCGCCATTGTCATATTTTTAATATTCATCTGGTTAGCTTTCCTCGAGTGTTCTTCACTGAAAATATTTGATGTGGCTGGCAGTATCTTGATCTCACGATGCTTACAATCGCACACGCCGATCGCCGAAGACCTACGGCTACACTAAAAGATAACGAGCGATTTAGACACGGTTGGTGCCTTGGTGGTCTCTGTCTGCGATCTCGATAATGCCGTACCTGTACGCTGATGTGTACTCGATTAAACCTATGTTTAACAATTTAATATGAAACTCAACGTATGAATGCTTTTTGAAAATATGTTAACTGTTCTGAGGTAACTGTAATATTTTTATAAACTTTGTTGCCTGTATTGTTTATTGTTATCATGTTATGTTATACAAAATAAATTCGATGCTATAGTTTATTGTTTCACATATACCAAGTACTATTATAAAAGTATGCAATGTTGCTATCGAATTTTACCCTGTTTCACTTATATTGATATTGATATTTTACCTGTAAGCTTAAATGGGGCTCCAAAATGTTCTGGGTTATCAGTAAGTTTGTATCGATTGTTCATATTATTATATGCGAATGCTTACAAATGAACGTACAGACTAGAGTATATAAATCTCTGACACTCATTGTTGCCATGCATTGAGTAACCCTGTTTCACTCGATATTTTACCTGTAAGATTAAATGGGGCTCCAAAATGTTCTGGGTTATCAGTAAGTTTGTATCGATTGTTCATACATGTATTATTATACACAAATGCTTTACAAATGAACACACAGTATATAAATCTCTGACACCCATACCAACTATCAAGATCAAGGAGTAAAGAGTTTGTTGTTGTTTGCTGGTTTACCAGTGACGGGTCTGAATTTTGGCCTTGACTACACGGAAAGCGAGTTGGCTCGCTAACCGAGACAGTAACATAGTTAACTATGCAGTAATCTGTCTTTATATTACAATTAGCTAGCTGGCTGGCCCACTGGACTAGTCACTATATGTATAAAGCCTCTCAAATAATAAATATGCTAAAATTATGAATATGTTTACTGGCTCAAAATGTTATATAACTTCAAAGAAATAATGATTTTGAATTACATTTCTTTAAACTGTTTATAATAGCTTATGACACCTTGCTACTGCCAGCTAAATGGTTTGATTTACTGCTATGCCTTATACACTGAGAAAAAGATTAACTGATTTAATACTTGCTCAAACTAAACCTGTTTGCCGGACTGACCATATGAATTGTTATTACATGAGCACAGGCCGGCTCACTTGCCAGGCTGACCCTGTTGGCTAGAACTGGATTAGGTCAGCAAACAGGGTGGCTCATTTGGTGGGGCAGAATTCTCAGTAAGCCAGCTTGGATACTGAGCCAACTCACCTTCGTATAATCAAAGCCGTTGGCCAACACTATGTTATGGGTTTGCAATGATGGAAAATTTAACCACCCCTGCACTGACAGCCGTATCATTACATGTACCTACAACTATAGATTTGTGTATATTGAATTCAAATCACTGAATTTGCCTACAATGTCTTTCAACAAGCCACAACCTCAAGTAGCCCGAGTTAACGCCTAGCGGGCGTCTTGTTATTATTACTTTGTCGTCGTCGCGAAATGGCAATTATTGCATCATTGTTGACTAAATTTGTAGACTAGTGAGCGAGACTATGAATGTGGGATTACTACACATGCGCAGTCAAGTGATCCCCAAAAATTTTTTGCCTCGTACCCAGGCTTTTCTCAACTACTGCATTATATTTAATCTTCACGCTGTTTTCTTCGTCGCTGCTTTCCGTGGTTGAAGATGTCGCTGGCAAGTATCGTGGTTTTTTTTATATACGCTCTTATAATGCTTACAAATACACACGCCGATCACAGTAGACCTGCACTAAAAGATGACGAGCGATTTCGAACCGGGTTGGTCTGTGATCTCAATGAACTTACAATGTATGCCAAGTTACAAATGAATGCCAAGTTACAAATGAATGCCAAGTTACAAATGAATGCCAAGTTACAAATGAATGCCAAGTTACAAATGAATGCCAAGTTACCTGAAATTATGTACGCCAAGTTACAAATGTATGCCAAAACTATCTATATGAATGCCAAACGTACTAAACCAAACACGAATATTATGTTGAAAACAATGTTATATGAAAACTGTGATTGCTCAAATGCTGTAAATAGAAGCACAAAGAATGTTGACGGAGTGAACTTGCAAGTGGCACTGCCAAACGAAGAGACTCGATACATGAATGCTGTATGGCAATACATTAAATGTGTTGAGGTAACTGTAATACTTGTGATTTGTTTTATTTTTACCAGACATATATTTGTTTATTGTGTTACGAATGTCAGGCAAAATATAGTCGATGAGATTAAAGAGTTTAACTTTATATTTTCATCAAGTGTGTATATTATATTATCGCTTTACACACAAGAGGGCCAACCAACTGTCCAGGTTTTGTGTAATAAATCGGAAAGCACGTTCCAATCGGATAACCCTATTTCACTTGAGAACCAAAAATGTTCCCAGCTATCTGTAGAAGTTATTACAAAGGAATGTAGATCTCGTTACGATAAATTTATTGCGATTGAAGTAAAGTACAAGCGCCATGTTAGTCGACGTGATCGAGAGCCTAGCAGAATCCCAGGTAAAAAACTTTCTCGCCTTTTGAAAAAAAGCAGAAAATTACGTAAACTGGTTAAAAAGCACATTAAAAGAAATGTACCCAGGTCTTCTCGAATTCATTGTTTTCTTTATGCATTTAGCCGTGAACGTAAAAGGCTTGTAAATGATCAAGTAAGGTATTTACCCCAAACTATAAAACAAACAAAATGTCTACAGAAAGCTTCAAATCGACGTAGAACAAGAACTGCTTCATTGAAAACTTCTGCATCTTATTTAAAAAATAATAAAAAGAGATACAAGTCATGTACAAAACCATTAGATCAAAATAATTCTGAAGCAGCAACTTGTACTTACAAGAACTTAAACCACAGAATTAATTTCTGCACGTTTAATCTTAGTACAGACATTGAGAAAAATCCTGGTCCTACTTTTATTGACCCCAGTAAAACTATTCAGGCACCTTATAGTCAAGGTAATGTTGATGTATTTGGTCCTAATGCAGGACAGCAGTGTGTAGCCATGAGTTTGTGTGCTTTGATACATAACTTCAGAAACAAGTCAGTAACTTACACAATAAGTCACCCAGAGCACCTGGTTCAAATTATGAACGTTGGCAATGAATTATATTCTGCATTATCAAGATTGTCAAGGCAATCTTATTTATTACTGACAGAATTACCTACAATGGTCACAGTGCTAAACACAACTTATCAACTTGAGTTCTCTGAAAGTTACAGTGGTAGTTTGCATAATACTACTTTGAATGAAAACATACCATATGTCATGCCCTTAGATTGTGCTTTACAAACTTTGATACAAGAAGGTTATATTTCATTTCTGTTAACAATTGGATGTAGTACCGTAGCTATTTATACAACTTCGTACAATGTACTAAAAATATTTGATTCTCATGCTAGAGATTCATTTGGTATGGCCGATGGTCGTGGCACATGTGTATTATTAGAAGTAAATTCAATCAATAACTTAATTGAATACTTCAAAGCCTTACACAAACCTGATGTTTTATTTCGTCAAAGGTGTTAAAATTACTGTTGCACAATTGACACAAATTACAAATTATATACATACCAACACATCTGAATCAAACTTAAGTTCCTGTTCTTCAGCATGTGATGAGACATTTAATGACAATTTTAATTCTTATGGACAATGTTGTATGATAATGTGCTTCTATTCTGTCTGCTTTTCTACTATTACTGCATGTAATTACTGGAATGATCTTACATTGAGTGCTATTGCAGAGCATGCCAAGTTGTGTTACCAGGAAACCTTGAATGATGAAAAAGAGTTTACAACTGATTATATGCCACACATAAATATATGTGGTGCTGATGTTGATGTAGTATTTAATGCAAGACACCAGGGTACATTGTCTTCTAATTCTGTTTCTAGTAAATATGCCCTTGAGAAGTTAATTTTGGACAACACTACAGAAAATTCAGGATTTTTGCTTTGGCTTTCAACCTATTGTCTAAGTTGCATTTTTCAACATGTGGACAATATAAAACAAAAAACAACAAAATATTTTTTAGTCGCATCCGATGAAAGGCAAACAATTAATTTATTTGAAAAATTTACTGATTCTTCTTCTGTTATTAATAAATTTTGCAATATTGTTACACAAAAATTTAAATGTGAAGAAATACAATACAACATTCAATTTATCTCGTGTTCATGTCCATTAACAAAATCAGAAAGGCAAAAAGTCATAAGAAAGCATAAGTCTACCACACAAAAAAGCTTATTAGCTGACAGACGTAAAGAGAACAAACGTAAATGGTATGCAAATTTGGAACCTGTTATGAAAAAAAAGAGGTCAGAGAAATCTGCGTTATACTACAAATCAATGGACCCTATGAAAAAGAAAGAGCTCCTTGAAACAAATTCAGAAAAATATAAATCAACGGATCCTATGAAAAAGAAAGAGCTTCTTGAAACAAATTCAGAAAAATATAAATCAATGGATGCTATGAAAAAGAAAGAGTTCCTTGAAACAAATTCAAAAAAATATAAATCAATGAATCCTATGAAAAAGAAAGAGTTCCTTGAAACATATTCAGAAAAATATAAATCGATGGTTCCTATGAAAAAGAAAGAGCTCCTTGAAACAAATTCAGAAAAATATAAATCAATGAATCCTATGAAAAAGAAAGAGCTCATTCAAACAATAGCTACCAGTAGAACAACAAAGAAAAACAACCCCTTGTTGCATGATTTGGACAATTGTATTTCTAGGTTCCAAAATAAAATAAAAGAAGGTCCTTATTATATATGTTCTGTTTGCAACCGATTACTCTACAGAAAATCAGTCATACTATTACAAAAATATAAATACACTAATGCCAATGATGCTCTCTTCACTAATGTAAAGTCATTTGATGATAAAGAATACATTTGTAAAACCTGTCATTCAAAGATATTAAAAGGCAAAATACCCTGCCAGGCAATATATAATAACATGTATGTTGACAAAATACCAGCTGAACTTTCATCTTTAGAAAAACTTGAGCAAATTCTTATTGCACAGCGAATAGTTTTTGAAAAGATAATAGTGATGCCAAAAGGACAGCAAAGAAAAGTCAAGGGAGCCATATGTAATGTGCCTGTTGAATGTGATCAGACATGTAAGGTTTTACCACGGCCACCTGAAAGATCAGGTATAATAATGCTGAAACTTAAACGTAAACTTGAATTCAGAGGTCATGTGTATTTTCAAGCAGTGCGCCCACAGTTCATACTTGATGCTCTTAACTGGCTAAAGTTAAATAATCCATTGTATAATAATATAACAATTGATATAAACAATATCAGTGCAAATCTTCAAAATTTAGGAGATGAGGATGCTTTGGGCACAAATTTTGATAAAAATGAAAATTCTTCAACCGATACCTGCGAGCAAGACATATTAACCAATAATGAGGATACTGAAGAAAGAGATGACCCATTGAACGAGTATAGACAAGCAACTAATGAGACCTGTTTGCAGTCTGTATTACCAGATTATCCTGTTGCAACACAAAATAATAAAGGTTGTTCATTAGGGAATGAAGTGTACAATATTGCACCTGGAGAAAATCGACATCCTGTATCAATAATGACTGACAAAAAATGTGAAGAGCTTGCATTTCCAGCATTGTTTCCAAAAGGACAATTTGGCTACACACATGATAGAATGATTAAATTGTCACCAGTAAAGTACTTTAATGCTCGACTTTTACATTATAGTGGAAGGTTTGCAATGAATCCAGAATATCTATTCTTTGCACAATTTATAACAGAACAAAAAAAGGTATCTGACAGTATTAATATAGCCTTAAAAAAGATACAAGGACAATGTGTTACTGCATCACAAATAAAATCAGATGTAAATAAATTAAAAGGTTTAATTTGTCAAGATCAGGCATATTTATTTTTAAGGCAAATTCCAGGCACACCACCGTACTGGCAAAAATTCATGTATGAAGTAGTAGCCATGGTAAAACAACTTGGGATTCCAACATGGTTTATGACATTATCATGTGCTGATCTGAGATGGTCTGAGCTGTTTCAGATTATATCTAAAACACAAGGAAAAAACATAACTGAAGAGCAGATTGAAGCTTTGTCTTACAATGAACGATGTTCAATGCTAAACCTTAATCCTGTTGTTGTTGCGAAGCATTTTCAACATAGAGTTGAAACCTTTTTCACTGAACTTCTCCTTAGCCGTAAAAACCCAATAGGTAAAATAATATATTATGCACTCCGCATTGAATTCCAAATGAGAGGGTCTCCTCACTTACATGCATTGATATGGACTTCTGACTGCCCCAAACTTACAGCTGACAACAAAGAAGCTTATGTAGAGTTTATAGATAAGCATGTCCAAGCCTACCTGCCAGATAGTGAAACAGAACCAGAGTTACATGAGTTAGTTAAAACTTACCAAAAGCATAATCATTCTAAAACCTGCAGAAAATACAAAAATATTAGTTGTAGATTTAATTTTGGTCAATTTTTTACAAAAAGGACAATAATAGCAGAACCGCTTGGTACAGATCTAGATGAGGAAATCAAGAGTAATATTCTTGACCGGCGAACACATATTCTAACCTCAGTCAAACAGAAAATAAATGAAGTATTAAACCCATCAAAGCCAGATTATATAGCAACATTAAATGAAGCAGATATTCTAAAATCAATAGGTATCACTGAGGATGAATATTACTGGGCTCTATCAATTTCACCAGATTCTGATTTTGAGTTGCATCTTAAAAGACCTGTAGACAGTTGTTTTATTAACAACTATTTTGTTGCTGGTATTAAAGGCTTTGCAGCAAATGTTGACTTACAACCTGTATTCAATCACTACAAATGCATAACATATGTCTGCTCATATTTTACTAAAGATGAAACTGAATGTTCTCAAGCTATTACAAATGCAGCAAAAGAAGCAAAAGCTGCTAACATGAATATTAGAGATGGTCTAAAAAAAATTGGGGCTGCTTTTCTCTCCACAAGGGAAGTAAGTTCACAAGAATGTGTCTACAGATCAATGCCTGAGCTTTGGTTGAGGAAAATATTTCCCAAAACAGTTTTTGTTAGTACAGATTTTCCAGAAAAGAGAGTGCGTGTTGCTAAGACACAAGAAGAGCTTAATGAACTAGATGATGATAGTACTGATATCTTTAAGTCAAATATAATTCAGCGTTACAGCATTAGACCGACATCAGTTCCTGTTGTTGAAAACTTATGTCTGGCAGAATTTGCTGCATATTACTATAAAGATTATAAAATGGATTGTAGTGAGACAAAAGATTCCCAACCTGATGTTCTTACAGATGACGTGATTGAATCACAAAGTACAATAACTGATACAACACAATGTCTTCCCAAAAAAATAAAATTAATAAACACCAATGAACATATGAAATGTAGAAAAGTTAAGGCTGTATTAAGGTATCATACACCAAACAAAAGAAAAGAACCAGAATCTTATTTTCACCATTTACTTATGCTCTATTACCCATGGCGAGATGAAAATAATCTGATGGCTTCAGATCAAACGTATACATCAAAGTTCTATGAACCTGATGTCCAAGCTATTGTTGAGCACAACAGAGCAATTTTTGAACCTGACTCAGATGCTGTTAGCGAGGCACTTGAAGTGCTAAAATCTAATCAGGGCAATATTCATTCATATGATGCCATTAATGATCAAGAAAATGCAGATTTGCAAGGTGAAGTGCAAGATGACTCGATCTCACACGAATCATTTAATAAACAATTACCATCACATCTTGACCCCACACAATCTAATCAGCATACCACTGGAGCAATTACTTCTTACACCCGACCAACAGAGATCTCTGATGATATATTACGTGAAACTGTGAGGTCCTTGAACATGGAGCAACGTCATGCATATGATACATTTCTTACATGGTGTAGGAATACAATGAAAAATATGAACAGCTTAAGACCTGTTGAAATAGAACCAATCTATCTTTTCTTAACTGGTGGTGGCGGTGCAGGAAAAAGTCACTTGATTAAAACAATATACCACACAGCAGTTAAAACGTTTAGACATCCTCCTATTAACCCTGAATTACCAACAGTTCTTCTCATGGCACCAACAGGTGTTGCTGCAATAAACATTGATGGAACAACAATAAATACTGGCCTTGCTATTCCTATCAATTGTGGTGATAATGTACCTGCAATGTCAGACCAAAAGAAAACACAATTAAGACTATCATTATCTGACCTAAAGCTAATAATAATAGATGAAATTTCTATGGTTGGAAACACTACCTTACTTCATATCCATCAAAGATTAAAAGAAATATTTGGCACCACAAGTTCTCTGCTATTTGCTGGAATTGCTATTATAGTTGTAGGTGATTTATGTCAACTTCCACCAATACGTAAAAGATTTGTATTTGACAATTTCAAAAATGATTCTTATAATCTATGCCACCCATGGAGAGTCTTCAAAATGATAGAACTTGATAAAATCATGAGACAGAAAAATGACCAAGCATTTATTGAACTTCTTAACAGAATAAGAACTGCTACTCAAACAGAAGATGACATTCAGATAATCCAATCAAGATCAATAACCCCATCTGACCCTAATTATCCATCAGATGCACTTCATATCTGGGCTGAAAATGCTCCTGTTGATAAACATAACAAGGAAAAACTGGAAGAACTTTCTGGATCCTTATTTATTCTTAAAGCTAAAGATCAATATCCAACAAATGTAAGTAAACAAGATATCGATAGAGTATTAGCAAGAGGACGGTCTGAAACAGGTGGACTTGATTATGAAATTCTGATTAAAGAGGGTGCTAGAGTAATGCTTACAACAAATATCAGTATTCCAGATAGACTCATCAATGGACAAATGGGAACTGTCTTTAAAATTGATGGCAATCAAAATACTGAAAGACCAACTGTTCTCTATATCAAATTTGATGACCCAAATGCTGGTAAAGACTTAACTAACACTTGTGGAAGCCCTTTTGCAAGAAAAAACAAAGTAGTTCCCATTGAACCTGTATTAGCAAAGATCAAAATAAGACCAGGTAAAGCATCTTCCCCAGAAATACAGAGAGTACAATTCCCTGTTACACTTGCTTGGGCATGTACTGTACATAAAGTTCAAGGACTAACACTTGAAAAAGTTGTAATCAGTTCTGACTTAATAAAACAGAGAGCATTTAACTATGGACAAATTTATGTTGCCTTAAGCCGTGCAACTTCTTTACAAGGTCTCTATATTTTAGGACAAATTGAGAGTAAACATGTTAAAGCAAATCCTAAAGTTCTTGAAGAATACCAAAGACTACGAAATGAATGTATGGTACCACATTTAACAACTGTACTCCAAGACAATTTCAATGTTTTAACCATATCACTTATAAATATAAGATCTCTCAAAAAACATAGTATCGATATTAAATTTGATTCAAGAGTTTTCAATAGTGACATCATAGCTCTTACTGAAACCCAACTACTACCTCAGGATTTTGACAATGAAATTTTAAATAATCTCAGTCCTTTCAAACTCTACCGTCAAGACCATGATACTGATAAATATTCAAGTATGGCACTTTGCACTAGAAATACTGTAGAAATCAAACACTATGAATATTTCCCTTCACTAAATGCACTAAAATTTGATGTGGTTAATAGTCAATCCCAAGAAAAAAGAACTTTTCTTTTGTTGTATCGAAAGCAAGCCTCCAACATCCTACAATATGTAGATTGTTTGGGATACATCATTAATAGTTATACAATTGATATGATTTTTGGTGACTTTAATATTAATTACTTGAATGACAATCAAATTCAACCACTAAAATCTTTAATGGAATCTCTCAATTACACTCAGATTGTAGCAAAACCTACGTTTATATCTTCTGGTAGCTTATTAGACCATGTGTATGTTAGATCCACAGTGTTTCAAATAATTGACAATTATGTAGTCAATGTGTATTATTCTGATCATGATGCTATCAAAATCATACTACAATATTGCAACTAGGGGGGTATTAATTATGTCTGTCACATTAATTGAAATATTATATTATTAATTACTGGTACATTTAGTTATATCCAATTCTTTCTGGCAATTGTTATCAAGCAAGTTTATCTTAATACACCTATTGTACATCTATATAGTATATTCACAGACCATATTTATCAATATAAAGGGGTGGGCCGTTGGAAATCTTGCAGGGAGAGGGTGACAATTCCTGTGCAAGGGAAAGTGATCAAAAAATCCTGCAGGCAATATAAAGAGAATACACTGGCAAACTGTGTACAACTTTAATAAATAACGGTTACTCCTTTATTGTCCAAAAACAAATCCTGCAGAGTTTTCATAGGATGAAATGCTTAGAACTATTTTTTACCCCTCTCCCAAAGATTTCTGATAGTCAATCCCTGAATTGGTGCAGTTACGCTGCACTTGTACTTGGGATGATGCACCTATACTCGGTGCCTCTGTCCTGAAAAGGACTTAGAACACCTGGAGAAACCTGAACCATATGGGACAACAAATTAATGTAAGTAAAAGATGTACTGAATCTCTATGTAACTGTTCTTTAATATTGCAAAGTTCCTATGCATGCATAGCTTAATTGCTTTTTAACCCACTTATTTTCTCTCTGTTTCATATTTCAGACAAAACTAAAGATCTGGTTGAATCATGAAAAGCCTCTATCAGCAATATTCACATTAAGGCATCATTGCCATTGCAGGGGTTGTACAACTGTACAGTTGAAGTTGTGAGTTACAGCACCAACCACCAATTTAATACTCTGGTATATATTAAATGACCTTATAACATTGACATAAATTAACACTGGCATCTGAAGTAAAGGGCCTCTACGACCACACAGTTGGATTTGTGAGTTGGACTAGCTATTAAACCGTCAACTACCAATTTATACATTCTATGCCTGCATTGGGACTGTATGTGACGTGCTGTTGAAGTTGTGCCAGTTGGTCAAACCGTCAACCACCAATTAATTACTTAGTACTCTGCTGTTAAATGACTTTGACATAACTGGTATTATATAATGGAAGAGACAAATTAACACTGGATTGTGGAGTAAAGTGCTAATCAATGCAGTCCACATCAATCATCAATACAGTCCACAAAGTCAACAGAGACAGAACTTCACTGGCATAATTCCCATCACTAGCATATTATGGCCATTGAAAATATCATGATTACAAACCAAGTGGAATTTGAAGTCACCATTCATGCAGCCAAATAATTACCATTATTCCAATGTCCACCAAAATAACTTTGCTTTAACCACATGCTTGAATCGACGGAGTACATTGTGATTGTAACATTGTCATTATCAAACCAAGTGACTGTAGATCATGCAGCCAAAGAAATTATCGTTCTTCCAATGTCCACCAACATAACTTTGCTTTAACCACATGCTTGAATCGATGGAATGCATTGTGATGTAACATTGCCATTATCAAATCAAGTGACTGTAGATCATGCAGCCAAAGAAATTATCGTTCTTCCAATGTCCACCAAATTAACTTTGCTTTAACCACATCCTTGAATCGATGGAATGCATTGTGATTGTAACATTGCCATTATCAAATCAAGTGAGCGTAGATCATGCAGCCAAAGAAATTACCGTTCTTCCAATGTCCTGAATCGATGGAATGCATTGTGATTGTAACATTTCCATTATCAAATCAAGTGAGCGTAGATCATGCAGCCAAAGAAATTACCGTTCTTCCAATGTCCACCAACATAACTTTGCTTTAACCACATGCTTGAATCGACGGAGTACATTGTGATTCTCTCTTTCATAAATAATTTTCATGTGGAGTTGTTAAAGAAGATTATAAATAGCAAAAATGATCTGAATATATCGAACATAAACAGTGTGACTGTGAATGAACATGTTCTGTTGCCATGGCAATTACAAATCACCATCAAAACAATTTTGCATCTCGAGACAAGTTTTATAAAATTAAAATTGTGAACACTACCAAAACAGTATATAAACAGCAACTGAAATTAACTAGAATATATTTACACAAAATGTCACAATACTGTGTCATGTAGTAAATGAATGGATCTAGGTTCTCCATACATGTATAATGTTAATAAATAAATAAATAAATAAAAAACCTTTGTATTATAAGACAAGTGTCAAGTGGGTTTTCTAATATGCCCATTGGGCCATATTGCATATTGCATAATTTATGCGCGCCATACAGGTATGTCCCTAATTGTCCACAAATTAAGTAGCCCGAGTTAACGCCTAGCGGGCGTCTTGTTTTCTTTAAATCGTTAGCCAAAGATTTCTGAAATTGGTTCCTATATGGCCGGAATTGTACATTCTCGATTAGTTTTATAAGTTCGTCTTCGAAGGGTTTCATATCTGGAATCGAAGGAGGTGTTTTGTTGGACGCAAGGCCGAAATGGTTCTTTTGGTTCTCACTATTTTTGTTTTTAAGAAAGAAATTGGCTTTCCATCTCATACGTTTTAATACACTTTCCACTTTTTCAATCAAATTCTTCAAATAAGCGTCCTGTGATGGTATAGGGATATTCTTTAGCGAATAGTCAAATCGAAATTGCCGCATTTTAAGGTTATAGATAGGAATGAATAACGTAAACAAGAGTGCACAACCGATATACGGGTGCAAATATACGTGTATTAGCTATTTTGGACAAAATTAATTCTAATTTGAGACAAAAACTGAATTTAAATCAATGGAGAAATACAAAACAAGTTATTGAGTGGTTTGGCAATATAAAAGATAAGGACAGACACAGTTTCATTTCATTTGACATTGTCGATTTCTATCCATCTATTTCTGAAAAACTATTGGACCAAGCTCTGTCCTGGGCTTCAAATTTGGCTACTATACCTCAAAACAACATTTCAATAATAAAACACGCTAGAAAATCTCTCCTTTTCAATAGCGGAATTTCATGGATAAAAAAAGATAGCAAGAATTTGTTCGACGTTACCATGGGCAGTTTCGACGGCGCGGAAATTTGTGAGCTCGTAGGCCTTTTCATTTTAAACCACCTAAGTAAAAAATTTGGCAAAGAAAGCATCGGCCTATATAGAGATGACGGTTTGGCTATCATAAAAAGTAAATCAGCACGTTTAGCAGACAAAACAAGAAAAGATCTCCACAAAATTTTCGAGCAATTTGACCTAAAAATCACCGCCGAATCAAATTTACGTATAGTAAACTTTTTAGATGTAACTTTCGACCTTAACAATGGAAACTATAGGCCCTATAGGAAGCCCAATGACGATCCGCTATACATAAATATGCACTCTAACCATCCACCAAGCATAACAAGGCAACTACCTGCATCAATTAACAAACGCATTAAACTCCTTTCGTCAGATGAGCAAACTTTTCAGGAAGCTGCACCCTTATATCAGAACGCGCTTAGGCACAGCAACTTTAATCATGAACTTAGCTACACTCATGATACACCGCAACGACCACGTAGGAATAGGCAACGCAATATCATTTGGTTCAACCCACCATTTAGCAAGAGTGTCAGCACTAACATAGGACGTAATTTCCTTAGCCTAATTGACAAACATTTCCCTCCGCACCACAAGCTCCATAAGATTTTTAACAGAAATACAGTTAAAGTAAGTTACAGCTGCATGAACAATGTTAAGTCAATAATCACTAAGCACAATGCACGCATAGCTAGGAACATCAAACCGCAGGATAGGGACGCTACTAATTGCAGTTGTAGAGAGAACACCATTTGCCCGCTTCAAGAACAATGCATGACTAGAGACATAGTATACAAAGCAACAGTTACAGTAAACATCACAAACGAAACAAAACACTACATTGGTATGACTGCAACCACATTCAAAGAGCGATTGGCCAACCACACTAAATCTTTTCAACATAAAAAGCATGAAAATGACACCGAACTTTCGAAATATATTTGGACATTGAAAGAAAACAATAAAGATTTCAGTATTAATTGGCAAATTCTAAAACATTCTATTTCGTACACAGGAGGATCAAAACGATGCAATTTATGTTTAGAAGAAAAATTTTGTATTTTAAAAGAAAAAATAAGAATAGTTTACTCAACAAAAGAGCGGAAATAATTTCACAGTGTCGTCATCGTAATAAATTTCGCGTAATCAACGCAAACAAAGCCATGACCTCATGCTTTGTCCCCCACATACGCCCCCACTTTCCGGCAGAAAGCCTATAAATAAGCGGTCACCCCTTTCGATATTGTCACTGCCTGAAGATTCTTTTACAGATGAAACAAGTTGTAGCAGACCAGTTTTGAGGTAAGCGAAAATCTATTATTTGCTCTAACTATATGTTGTTGAGCACTCTTTGCATTTCGTAGACCAAAACCTACACGTATATATATATATATTATATATATATATATATATATATATATATACCGCCGTTTATAAATGTTAATCTTGACTGCGCTTTCTCTTTGAATTTTGTTTGCGTGCAGATGGCTTTGCTATTAGTTGCCAACGAAATATAAGACCTATACCTTCAAATGTCTGTCAATAATCTTCAAATCTATATTCCAGAAACCATTCTTTTACTTCCTCGATTGTTTTCGCCATTTCGAAACCGAGAAAACGCGTCTGAAACAATCGCTAACACAAGAACTCAGAAGGTTTGACTAAACGCCGAAAGAAGCTAGCCAGGTGTAAGAGTGTCAGGTTCTGTTGCGAAATTGCCGCGCGTAATACGATTGGTTGCCGTGCCATTTGACGCATCACAACGTCATCGTGTCAAGTCTTCATCGCCAATGCACGCTTTGAATGAGTCTGTTGCCAGAACAAATGGTTCAAAAACTTAGACGGTTCATAAAATGAATGACAATTTTACATCATGTTGTGATTTGCGCGTTCCGTTTGAAACTTTTATGAACAAAAATCGAAATCGTTAAAGAAACTGGGGGAGGCTGGCGAGCAAGATGCAGTCTGCTATCACAAGCTACCTGTCACCGCTCGCTAGCCTGGCGGATGTTCTTTTCCTATTGTGAACATTCATGACATCAGCTTTCTGCTTTTTACAGTTTATTCTAATCTAGATTTCCACCCTCTCTTTGAAAGTTTGTGAGGGCGAGTTTACTCCTCAAAGTAATGATGCATTATACTCGATTACTTGAGTAAAGTAAAATTTATGTCTGATGTGATACTGATTTTTTGAGTAATGTTACGCAACTATTTGAGTTCAATTACTCCTCGCGCCTTTTGACTCAAATTATCGAGTAAACATTTACTCAAACGATTAAGTAGAGACACTCCGGCAAGCATTTGAGTAAACACCTTAACAAGTTCCTGAGTAATGTGCTTTCATTTAACTCAGGCCTTGAGTAACCTAATTTTGATTTACTCAGACGTTGAGTAAATTGTATCCAATTTACTCAAAACCTGAATAAAGCGTCTCACACGAAATTAGCTTTACTCGGTGTTTGAGTAAAACTGGCACTTTTACTCAAACAAATGCGTAATTTTACTCACTGTTGTTTTACTCAGTTATTTGAGTAAAGTGAAAGTGATAACTTACTCATTATTCGAGTAATTTTACGCAACTCTTTGAGTAAAATTACGCATGCCATCTTTTGACTCAAAATATTGAGTAATCTTTTACTCAAACGATTGAGTATAAATACTCAAGCACAAGAGTAAAAACATTTTGAGTAAAATTACACAATATCTTGAGTAAAACGCCAAGTTTACTCACAAATTGAGTAGTTTTACTCGTAAATTGAGTAATTTTACTCCAAGGCAAAAATGCTTTTTTTGCAGTGTACATATATATCGTGACTGCATGCATGTCATGGAATTATAGCCCTCCAGACAACGTCTCTGATGGTACAGCGGATTAGAGGTAATAATTTTGGAATTTTACCTCGCAATCTCATGGTAGCTTATGCACGCGTGTTCCGACAAAGCAGAATTTTCCTTTTTTGAAAAGAAAACAGCCTTTTGGTGTTCTTTTAAACGCGTACGAAACTGACTTTTAGTCTGACCGACGTACGCCTAATCAGTCATTGCACGAAATGGAATAAATAGCGTCTTTCATCTGTTGCTTCGCAATATACGACATTTAGGTTTTGAAAAAATATGAACCAACGTCAAGAAAGGAGCAACTTTTATGTTGAAACTTCCTAAGATTCTTTTAATTGGTTCCATAATCCTTAAATATACAGAACGACCGCAAAACCCATCACCGAACTTTCGTTTACTTTGTGGTGTAACTGCTGTCGCGCAACCTGTTTGCGTTCGCAGATTACGCTCGTGCCGGCCCGTTGATTCAATAAAACTTGGGACTGTATACTTTCAATGCGTTTATTCCTTCAACATCTACGATCTACAACACTCTCACTCACTTGATCACTCTTGATGGCCAATAGCGATGGCATCATGGCAATAACACTCCCACTCTATGTTTACAGTTTGTTTTAATACGGTAGAAAACAGGAAGACATTCTCTAGCTATAACGCATTTCCTTAACGTATAGTTCCCATAGGATTATATCTGTTTTCATTAGTCATGAGTTCCTTTTCCTGTTTTTGTTCATATATCGTCGCAACTCCTAATCCTAATTTTATGGTTTCCTTAATTGCTATATTTCCCGTTCTAATCACAATGAAAGTTATCTAACTAATTGACATTCCACAACAACTGCAGGTTAATTTTTAAACAATTTTTCAGAAAATCATTAGCTAAGGATAGTTATTTGCCTTTAAAGCGTCGAATACATGGTTTCGCTCACTTTCCCCTGAATCGGAACAAGATGGTATGCCTTGAGCTCTCAAAAACAAAGATCTAGGAATGGAGTTCTTATGGCATATCGGGTGGTGAGAATCAAACGAATTGTCAGTGTGTGTTGGTTTTCGGTATACAGCAGTTTCTGATTTCCCGTGGTCTGTTAGTTTGACGACTGAATCCAAAAATGGTAAACATTAATTATTTTCACGTTCTACTGTGAATTGAATTGAAGGCTCTATTGAGTTCAAGTGGTTTAAAAGAATTTTCACTTCATTCTTGGAAACCGCGGAAATGATATCATCGACGTATCGTTTCCAAAACAAAGGCTGCATGCACTGGCGCGTACGCTAATGCTCTTTGTCCAATGTCTTCCATCACTACATTAGTAATGACAGAAGAATGGGTGAACCCATGACTGTGCCAAAAACCTGTTGATAGTAAGTGCTATCATACACATAACTAGTTGTGTTTAGACAAAAAGTCAAGAGTTCTCTCAATAGGCAACGATGTTCTTTGATCTAAAGTAACATCCTGTCTTAGACTGCGTTTACACTAGAGGAAAAGTTTCCGGATTCGACACGAATCCGGAACGTTTTGGTACCGGATTCGTTTTGCCGTTTACACACAAGAGGATGAATCCGAAATAAAACGTCCCGGTTTGGTCGCGTCTCCGGAGATTTTGAATCCGGAATCTAAAGTGAAAACTTTGTATCTGGATACTTATGAATCCGGAATCTTTTGTAGTGTGTTTACAGCTTACCAATCCGAATACTCGGTTTATGATGAATCCGGAAACATTTACGAATCTAGATGCTTGGAAGGCAAGAGATATGGGAACTTGGTTAACTCGCTGACGGGGGCGTTGTGAATCCTCCCACCGCAGCGAAGAAGGCTGCTTGTGTCGAGAAAGAGACGGAGTTGTCTGCCTAATGGAAGGCGATTGTCGGACTTGGATCGTAGATTGGCAAATTCATTATAGTAGGTGAGAGCTTGGCAGTTCTGAATACATTTGTGTTCTGCTTCTTTAATTTCTTGTGTGGCCAATGCGTCAAATCTAGGTGGATTTCCTTTGATGAGATTGTTCACAAACCGTAGGACGTAGGTTGTGCAACGGATGAGCTTGGATAATCTGGTATATTTGGATACATCTATAATGTGATGTATGCCTGGTTGGTCGCTTGGCAGGATATACACACTCTTGGTTGGTGCAGAAGTGGTGGTGGCGAATGTCTGCGTTGACAATGCTGCTGCTTCCTTGGGTGATCACTTTGGCCACTGGCTTTCCGATGTTAGCCAGTGTGGTCCACTTTGCCAGATTTTCGAGGATCGAAGTTGACCAGCGGTGATTCCTCTTGTCAGTAGATCAGCTGGGTTGTCCGATGTGGGACATTAACGCCAGGAAGATGCAGGACAAAGTTGGTTTATCTCTTTCACTCGATTCTCGACGAACTGTTGTAACGATTTCTGACTGCATAACCAGTGTAGAACTATCTGGCTATCGGACCACAAATGGACGTTCAGATTGTTGAACCTTTTCTGAAGTGCTTGTTGAATGAAATGGGCTAGTCTTGCACCGATTAAGGCAGCCATAAGTTCCAGTTGTGGAAGTGTTAGTTTCTTTAGAGGCGCAACGCGGGTTTTTGCCATAACAAATGAAGTGTGGTTGTTTCGTCGAAGGAAGGCAACTGCACCATATGCGACTGTGCTTGCATCTGATAACACGTGTAACTCTAGCTTTTGTTGTGGTTTCACTGGCATTGGAAAGTATTGTCTCGGCAGGGTGGCATGTTCGTTGACAGACTCGTGGATATCTTCGGCAATATTTAACCACTTCTTTTGAAGATCTTCGTCGACGGGTGTGTCCCAGGGAAGTTTCCTATGCCACAGTTCTTGTATAAGAATTCTGGCTCTCACCGTCACCGGGACTAGTAGACCAAGGGGATCATAGACCTTTGCGGACTGTTGAAGGGTCTTGCGTTTTGTCATTGGTAGATTCTGAGTTAAGTGACCATTATTCTGTGCCAAAGTAATGTTGTCAGTCGTAGCGTTCCATTGAAGGCCAAGGATTTTGACTTCGTCACTCTTCTCGTTATAGTACGGTCGTTGACTACACGCGCGTGGAGTTGAGGACTGTTACTTGCCCAAGACCGCAAGTTAAATTTGCCTTCACTCATGGTGGATCTTGCTTTTTCGTAGTAATCAATGGTGTCTGCTTCTGTGTCACATCCAGAAATCATATTATCAACGTAGAGGTTCTCCTTCATATCTTCGGTTACTGTTGTGCTATGGTGGTCTAGGTGGTGGTGTAAGGTGGCGTTAAGCATGAATGGTGAACTGGCGGAGCCGAATAACACAACCTTGAAACGATACGTGGTGAATGGACTTTCGGGGTCATTTGGATTGAACAGCCAGAGAAAGCGAGTGAAATTTCGATCGTGTTCGTTTAAGCGTACGTGGAGGAAGGCCTTCTCGGTATCAGTGGAGAAAGCAAAGCGATGCGTGCGAAAACGTAGAATGATGGAGCACATATCAGTCAGAGTGGTGGTCCAATCTGTAGGCAGTCGTTCAAACTTGGAGCGTTGGTTGACTGTCGACAACTGCAGTCGTAGACAATCTTTACAATCTGATATCGTTTTTGAGAATCGGTGATGACATGACAAGTTGTTGGCTGATATTTGCCATTGCAGTAGAGGCAAGATAGTTCACCTTTGCCACGGGTTGGTGGGAGTCGTGGTGGGTCAGGGGGTGGAGGTGGGAGCTTGTGAGAGTGTGAACCATCTACGTTTGTGTGGAATGATGCTGTAATGGATGGTAAATTATGTTCAACAAATGTTTTGGCTGGGTCATCAACTGGAACTGCAGCTTCAAGAATTCTCACCTCCTTTAGAATAGCTTGTCTTAACAGATTAATTGTCCACACGCCCCATTGTTCTGCTCTCTGGCAAGATTTATTTGCAGCTCAACAGGAAGTTTCCCAAGAATAATAGGTATGAGTACATGTAGGTCTCCATACGACTCTTCAGATTTTCCAAGTGCGGTCAGAGCACTTAGTCTTATGTGGTTTTCAATAGTGTCGTGAAACTGTCTTAGATTGGTTAACTTCATTGTTGGGTTGGATATGTTGAGGAGTGCTTGCATGTGGGCATTGATGACCTTGTAAGGTTGTCCAAAACGTTCCTTTAATAGTGTAATTGCTTGTTCATAGTTGGTGTTTGTTAGAGGAAAACCACCAATGCTTCTTGCAGCATCTCCACCAGTTTGATCCTTTAAATAGTTAAATTTCTGAACTCCACTGAGGTTGGTACTTGAGTGTCCTGCAGCATCAAAAGAGTCCCAAAATGTTTGCCACAGAAGAGGGTTTCCATTGAATGTGGGTAAACTTAATTTAGGAAGTCGACTTGTACTTGAACTTCTTGTTGCTGTTGTGGATTCTGAATCTGCGATGACTGTTGAGGAGATGCTTGAGACTGGCTTTCTTCTTGTGAATTATTGTTAGAGCTATGTGTGAATGAGTGACTGGCTTCTACGTGGGGCTGATGAGTAGGTGATGCTTGTTTTAACTCGAAAAATTTGTTTACCTGAAACATCTTCTCAATAATAATGCTTTGAATGTCTTCTGTTTCAAGGATTTCCGTTTCTAACTCATCAGGGTCTGTAATTTCGGCGGTAATCTTGTTGTCCAGTTCTTCGAGTACTTCTCTCTTCTTCTGTAACTGTTCTATAGCACTATGAAGTGCAGCCATATCCATTTCATTGTAGTTTTCGTTCGTCATGATCTCCTCTATACGTTTTAGTAGTTTCGTTAGGTGGGCTATGTGTCCCCTTCTTGATGCTAGTGCACGTTGGGCTCCTTCCATCCTGGTCACGGCACGATAAATGTCGAGAAAGACAACTATTCGGTTTATATCTTTATTGGTTAAACGGAGGAAGAAGTCCTCGATACACAAAACATACACATAATACAGTTAAGCTTCGAACGTACAGAAAACGTCAACTCGTGTCTTTGCCGCTGACACAAAATGTACAAGTACGTCATGTAATATAAACATTGTTGCTTCTAATTATCCACAATGGGTTTAGAGCCTTCTCGGTTTGCGCCCCCCGTCTTTGGAACAAACTGCCAATGGACATTAAGTTTAGCACTACTGTTACAATTTTAAATCGCAAACTAAAGACGCACCTTTTTAGATTAGCTTATTATTAATAATTTTTTATCTGTTTTAGATTAGATAAATTTTATTTTGTAATACATACTTTAGATATACCGTTTATTAAGATAATGTAAAGCGCATTTGGGCATATTATGGAGAATGCGCTATATCAAGTAATAAATTATTATTATTATATATACGCATCATTTTTGTAATTGTTAAAAACAGCTTTCTTATAAGTATGGGAGGGAGTTTTTTTTTATTATTAATAAAATACATTTTCTCCAAGACCAAATTAAGCTCATCGAGGGAGATTATGGGAGTTTGTATAGGTCACCTACAACACAATACTTATTCCTGCAAATATGATAGAATTGGATGTACCAAAAATTTATTTCAATTTTTGATGGATAAGAAAGAAAGTTGTGTTTACAACCATAGCAATTTCATCTATTATTATAAGTTTTAGGTCAGATAATGATAATCTAAATTGTGTTTTCGTTTGGTCTAATATTGCTCATGGTAGCTAGATTGTCACCTGTTTCTTTAGTAATTCCAAAACCAGTATTTATTGTTGTTCCATCAATATTTATTGCAGCCACACCAATCGGAGACAGTAAAATAACTGTTGATAATTCAGGATAAATAGGAGGGTGTCTGATCAAAGTCTTAACTGCTGCGTGAATAATTGTTAATTATTCGATGCACTTCCATCACCAGTTATGAAAAGATAAATTGGTTTTTATTTCAACATTTTTTAAGTTGTTCATATATTTTATTGTATCAACTGTATCATACGCATGACGTTGTTCTATGTTCAAAGGCCTCACAGACTGACGTAGTAAATAATAAGAAATCTCTGCAAGTTTGTTGTAGGAAGTAATCATATCAGGAAAAGTATTGTGATTAGATTGTGTGGATGGATAAAAATGTGGTGGTGATGAATTGAGAACACGGCTAAGACCGCCCAAAGCTGAAAAAGCATTCGCCATCTTGGATCTTATAAGCGCGGTTTACAAAACATATCGACAAGTTATTTATATTAAATCAAGTGAAGTAATCAACGAAAATGGACTCGACAAAAAGGACCCATATTACTGAAAGGCAGACAGCTATTCTGGAGTCGAAATACGAACGCGGAATGGTCGGAATTGGTTCCCCAATTTTTTTTAACTGGTGTAACTGCTCGTTAAATGACTCATTTGGAATAGACTCATCATGCACTTCACATTGCACATCAGCATTGTCTTGATCATAAATTGAATCATATGAATGAATAATATTGCCTTGATTCCTTAAAGCGTACTTACAGCGCCTCACTAACAGCATCTGCATCAGGTTCTCATATTAATCTGTTGCGCTCAACAATAGTTTGAACATCAGGTTCATAGAATTTTGATACATATGTTTGATCTGAACTCAGAAGGTTAGTTCTCGGCAGGGGCCGCTACACTTTTTTACACGACCTTACCATTCTCCGCCTTTATTTACCAAATTTACAATTTATTTTTAAACTTCTGGGTTTGTTTACTTTGGGCGTTTTCACAAGCGCCATTGGTTCGAAAACCACTTGGCATTTTTAGTGCAAAGTTTTTTAAACTTTGCAGTATTGTGATGAGTGGCGAAAATTCACACGATATATATATATAAAGTCAGTTAGTCAGTCAGTCAGTGACCGATGTGTTAACATCCGGGGGGTGGCGAAATTATTTCGTAGTATTTTGGTACTTTAATTTACTTTGTTTTTTAATTTAATTTGTGAGTGGAAAAGTGAATCTGAAGTTCCTGGACAATGAGGGCAAACCGTTAAGTAAGTTATCAATGTTTTTTTTTACGTGTATCAAGTTGTAATGCAGTTAGATTTCGATATCTTGAATATTTCATAATATGTCTGAAATATAAGTTGTGTCCCCCGGGTTTTTATGTTAACATGTTACTGCGGTCATTGCGCACGCGCGATATGAAATTGATAAACAACATGGCCGGCCAAGGAGCGAGTGATAATATTTCTTCTGGAAACAGGGATTTTGTGGATTTATAGTATTAAATATGGTGTAAGAGAAAGGATTCGTTGTCTGTTAGGGGAAGACGAGCCTGGATATAAAATAAAAGTCTGACATTCAGGATATTTCTGTCACGTTGTCATGAGTCAACTTTCAGGTAAGCGCATGATCAAGCATTTTGTCTTCCAAGTCTCTGTTTAATATAATGCCTTAATGGAACACAATAGACACAGAATAACCTGCGCGATTATTTTGTTAGATATTAGACACCAGCACTTTTGTAAAGCGTATTATTTACGTTCTGTAGTTTTGCTATTTACTTCGTGTTAATTTTATCAGCATTATTTTGATCAATATTTTGAAATTTTTATTGTATATTCTTAGGCTTAATAGAAATACATGTAGATATGTTTTTGGCATGAAGGTTGCGGGTTCGATTCCCGTTTGGGGCTCAGAAACATTTTCTGAGTTTACGTTAAAAGCTTGAGTAGCAAACAAATTACCATATTAAAGCACTTATATAGTTGATTTATTCCTGTTGTTGAAACATAATGTAAAATTTCCTCTACTGTATATGCCCAATATAAAGACATGTCTTGTTCCTTGGCCATTTATTGGCTGTATAATTGTAGCCTTAGAGAAATTTGGTGCTGTTCCCATAATTATATGAATTTTCAAATAAAGAGCATTTGAAACTGCCTGAATAATTATATTATTAGCCCACATTCGAACCTACACTAGAGATATTTTGTGATGTACAGTACCTATCAATGTTAACTCAGGGTGGGCGACACTGACAGGTTATTCACTGATTGACTTTTCTGAGACAGGGGGAATTTGATTTTTTTTAAAGATTGAGAGATAGGATTTTTGACACATAAAATAATTTTAATACTATCTTCTTATTAACCGAGAGCGCGGTCATTACGGGAAAATATCAGACCAATGTTTTGACAGTACAGACCGAGCCCATAGGCGAGGTTAGTACACAAAAGACAGAGGTCTGATATTTTCCCCGTAATATTACCAAGCGGTTGAGGTTAATAAGAGGTTTATTATATGACATGGCTTTCTTAAACAACAATCAACATACTTTACATACGTTTTGAATGACAGAATCGTCATTTTCAATTTTGTTCTTGTTCTTCTATTGTTTTCATGATAGTAAGACTCGCTTTTAGATTGTTCATCGTCCGACTCATACTGTACATGATTTATTGCTTAATTTACTAAATTTGTTCAATTTTTTCTGCTTTTCAAAATTTCCTATCGTTCGGCTTGTTCCTTTGTAAAGAAAATGGTTGACAAAATCCGTAATCCGGACCATTACCGGGAAATAACGGACCGGCACGTGACGTGTCTCAGCCAATCAGAGCACGCAATTTAACCGGAAGCAGCTTGTGCCATATAATAGTAACTACTTAATGACCAAGAGTGACGTCTTTATGGTAAAATATCTCACCAAAATCTTGCTGTAGTGCCCAAGCTCTGGCGGCAAAGGTTTGCAGTATTTTATTGTAAAGACCGAACAGTCGAGGTTATTAAGTAGTCCACTATATGTCACTTTTTATTATTACAGAAAATGAAATCAATGTTGTATTTCTTGGTCTTCAGACTTCGCTTCCTTTAACGTTGTCAAAACACCGGACTAGCATTATTTTCTATTGTTTCTTTCTTGTCTGGATACTAAAATTTACTTTTATAATGTTTATTGTTAATCATCGTTTATTTAATTTATTTTCATCGTTTTGAGCCAATAACTCTCTTATTAGGATTTTGTGTTTGTTCCCGATAATCACAGGGCATTAGCCAGTGAAATGTTATCCATAAACATAGTTGCCATAATGTTCTGTCCAACTTATCACCTTTATCAACTTTGTGATTACAATAATAAAGATCAAGAATTGTTTTTCTAACAAACAGTATATTAACTATTAATAATACTGCAGCTTTATAAGCAAGCAATCTAACATCCTGCACAGCATTAAACTTGTGTCATGCATTATGCTACTGTTTTATTTAATATGATACATAATTCTATAAAACTTTGCACTGTCCGTGGGACCTAGTTGTAACAACTAATCTAACGCGGGTCCAATATATCATTCCAATTAAGATGAAGTACTTACCGTTGTGTTTTAAATGCCGCTGAACACATAATGTTATGGGCTTACATTTTCGTTCCCAATCCTCACGGATGTTTTAGTTTGACTGTTTGGCCTGTATTAATGAATCTGATGGTTACTGCTTCTCTCAAACTGACCCCTTAGATGTTTCTCGCACCTTCGTCGCTCGCTCCTGGCCTACCCACTTATTAAATGCTTCCTAGGCGCCTGAATAGAGCATGAGTAAATGATGGAAATAAGATTCTGGTTCTTTGATTTTGTTTGGTGTATGATATCTTATAACAGCCTTAACTTTCCTACATTTCATATATTCATTTGTGTTTATTAATTGTATTTTATTTGGAAGAGATTGTTTTGTATCTGTTGTGATTCAATGAAATCATCTTGAAGAACATCTGGTTGAGAATCTCTAGCCTCACTGCAATACACTACCTTATAGTAATATGCAGCAAATTCTGCCAGGCATAAATTGCCAACAGTAACCCTGAATTATATTTGACTTGAAAATATCAGTGTTTTCATTACGTAGTTCATTAAGTTCACCTTGTGTCTTAGTAACACGTACTTTTTTCTGGGAAATCTCTACTCACAAAAACTGTTTTCGAAATATTTTTCTCAACCAAAGTTCAGGATTCATCTGTAAATACATTCTTGTGAACTCACTTTTCTTGTAGAGAGAAAAGCAGCACCAATTTTTTTCAAACCATTTGTAAATAATAGCTTGAGAACATTCAGTTTCATCTTTAGTAAAATATGAGCAGACATATGTTATGCATTTATAGTGATTAAATACAGGTTACAAGTTAACATTTGCTAAATCAATTAATACCTGCAACAAAGTTATTGTTAATAAAGCAGCTGTTTATTGGCCTTTTAAGTTGCAATTCAAAATCGGAATCTAGTGAAATTGATAGAGCCCAGTAATATTCATCCTCAGTAATAGCAATTGAATTAAGAATTTCTGCACATTTAGAGATTTGCATCATAATTTTTCTTTCATTGGTTTAACACTTCCTCTAAATATTTTCTGTTACTTATTAAATGTTACTTATTAAACTAATTACAGTTTCATTATAAGAAAAAGACTACTGCATGATATTACAACTATGAACAAAAAACTATTAATTTTTAAAAAGAAGAGTCTTAAGCTCAAATATCAAACGACGTGAAAAGAAAAATAAGGTGGTCGAAGTTGACAATTATTAGTTGAATAGTAACTTCCTGAAGTTTGAGAGTGTGATGTTTTTTGTTGTAATAGTTTTTGGTAGTATGTTCCACGTTCTTGTTGTCCGAATTGTGTCTGATTTTTGCTATGTCAAAGTATTAGATTAGGTTGGATGATCTTGTTTTTTTGTGGTGTTGAGGAGTTAGTAGGGTGGTCTTGTTGAGGATGTTGATGCCGTGGTTAATTTTGTAGAAAAATACAATGTCTAGGTATTCATGCCAGTACGTTAAAGGAAGGAGTTTAGTCGTAAGTAGTCGTTCTTCGTATTTAATGTCACAAAGGAAGGGTAGATCCAGAATGAATTTCGAAGCACGTTATTGAAAACGACCTACCTGTCCCAGTGACCGTTCCGCAGCAAAGGAAATTCTACCTTGGTCTTGCCATTCTCTCAGAGTACCTTTTAGCTAGTCCGTTTGTTTTTTATGCGAAAGAAAAAGTGATTCTGCTTATTTTCCAACTTTCGCGCTTTCGAAGTCCAGAATAACTGGACTAAGAGGTACAATTGTTCTTTTTGTAAAAAATTGACCAAAATTGAATCTACAATTAATATATTTTTACTTTCTGCAGGTTTTAGAATGATTTTGCTTTTGATAAATTTTAACTGATTGATGTAACTGTGGTTTTGTTTCCTTGTCTGGAAGGTTGGCTTGTACATGTTTATCTATAAACTCGACATAAGCTTGATTATTGTCAGATGCACGTTTTGGGTAGAACGAAATCCATATCAATCATGCATGCAAGTGAGGAGATCCTCTCATTTAAAATTCAATGCGAAGTGCATAATATATTATTTTACCTATTGGATTATTTTCACTACGAAGAAGTTTAGTGAAAAAATGTTTCAACAATGTGTTGAAAATACTTTGCAACAGCAACAGGATTAAGATTTATCATTGAACATCTTTCATTGTAAGATAAATATTTAATTTGCTCACCAGTCAGTTTGTGTTCTAGCTCATGATAATGTCATAAACCATGTTGGAATCCCAACTTGCTTTACAATGGCTACTATACTTCATACATAAATGTTTGACAGTATGGTGGTGTGCCTGAAATTTGTCTTAAAAACAAATATTCCTGTTCTTCACAAATTAAATGTTTTAACTTTTTGTAACAGGATAATCTGGTATTACAGACTGCAAACATGTCTTATTAGTTGGTTGTTTATATTCATTCAAAGGGTCATCCCTTTCTTCAGTATCGTCGTTAAGTTGTATATTGTTTACACGTATCTCATGGATTGTTTTAATCTTATTTCAGAAGTTTTTGCCTGAAGCGGTTTATGCCTGAAGTTCACCAGTCTGGTATTCCATCAACGTGCATATCATTACATACAGCTGCTTGACATGGAATTCTGCCTTTTAATACTTTTGAGTGGCAGGTTTTACAGATGTATTCTTTTTTATCAAATGATTTTCTATCAGTAAACAGATTATTGCCATATTAATTTGTTGTAACAAAACAACTGATTTTCTCTAGAGTAATCTGTTACAGACCGAACATCTACAGTAAGGACCTTCTATCATTTTGTTGCGAAACCTAGATATATAATATCTATATCATGTAATGAGTGGTTATCCTTTGCCTGGTTAGGTCTTTGTTTTGCTTTATCAAGTTTCTTTTCCTCTTTAAGCGGATCTATGGTTTTGTATTTTTGTTTCATCCTTTCTCTGTTTTTTAAGACATTTCTTTTTTTTCATTCTAGTAGATTTATACTTTTTAGTTTTTTTGGTTAAAAGTTCGAGTTTCTTGTGCGGACTCAATGATCTGTATTTTTGTATCAGCATCTTTTTTATAGGATTCATATTTTTGTAGTTTAGAGCAAATTTCTCCAACTATAGGTTCCAAATTCACATAATTCGCTTTTTTCTATCAACATTTAGCCTTTTCTAATCCTAAGTCGTCCCATTTTCCAAAATGGGCAGTTATAATATAAAATGGACAGTTCTAAAATTGAGTTTTTGGCTTTTTAGAGGAAATGTTGAGTTGAAAACCCTAACTAAAGTCTGACGTATGATATCATTGAAAATAATCTTATTTGGTAACGGCAAAACGCATTCAAAATTTTCTGTCCACTAATAGGTATAGCCTGGGCAACTCATGAACACCATATTTGCTAAATATTTCCCCATCACTTTCCCCCATAACATGCCTCCTATAGCCTCTAAAATCTCCCACATACTCATGAATCCATACAGAGATCATATATAAGACTGCCATATTGGATAAATTGGGGAGCAAATTAACAAAGCATGAATGAAACGTCTTGCTTCTAGACCCTTTTCTCACTTCGAGAACCTTGGTTTTGTTCTGTACTTAATTTTTAAAAACCTTTGTTCGTAGCAGTCTGTTATATTTCGTTGGAAATTCATGTTACTGATAATGGCTGTAGAACTATATAAATAATCTACAACAGTGCAACACTTGAATGTAACTCGTACTGTAATGAATTTACAGAAATCGCTACTAAAGTAAGATCAGTAAATATTGGAAGGCAGTTTCACATTGTATACATCGAGTTAACTTTTTGTTTGTATAATTTGTAATTGTGTTTTAACTGAATCTTTATACGAGCACAAGTAAAATATTTCCAGCATATATATTTTTCTTTTTTTAGGTCTAAATTTGATGTCAATGCAATGATTACTCAGGATATAACTCACTAAAGTTGTGTGCATCTGATTGACCTCTGGATTATTTCATTGTAGAGCTAAAATATCAATGTTGTTTATAATAAATGCTTTTCCAAGCTGTTTAGTTGTTTGACGTAAACCGTAGTACATGTACCTTTGTTTAGTTTCGTAAACACAAATGCTTGCTGTGATTTATATGGGACTAAAATGAAAATCCAGAATATGTACATGCAAAACTTTCGTGTTTTTTTTATATCTGATTTATTTCTCTCTCAAAAACTGTTATTTTTGCAAATGATTTACCTTGCTTATTAAAATTACATCTCGTTGTCGTAATACACGTTTGTGATAATATACTGTACATTATATTATATATTTATTTTTTAATACCATAATTCTGCAATCAATTGTAATTTTGAATTTCAAAGTCTTGGTAACCCATAGTCGGCTTTTTTTTGAATTACCATGGTTTATTATTTCCCTTTTATACAAAAAGCTCTCACTAAACTTTAACTCTGGTTTTGTGCTATACCGCACAATATAAGATAAGACCTACAAGTATCCAAAATTATTTATCCGGTATTTAAAATTAAGTATCCGGTATTTTATTTCAGTTACCATGGTTCATTATTTCCCTTTTATACAAAAAGCTCTCCATAAACTTTAACACAATATAAGATGTGCAAGATGTGCATATCTTTACCACTGAAGTGTATTTAAATTTCTGTCGTATCGATATATGTTAATATCTCAGTCACTGAAAAAGCCAATTAAGTCAAACAGGATTTTTTATAATTCACACTAAAAAAACAAAGCTGGAAATAACAAGCAAGAAAATATACGCTCAGAAGGGAGTACTTAGGTCCGAGTCTGTTAACCAAGCCTTCATTTGATATATTTACATGAATTTTAAAAGGTTTCTCAAAATATATCGTCGTCTTCAAAATATATCGTAGTCAAGTTCGTAAATTCAAGGCGTCCGTTTTCGCTTCTTTAAAGGTGTTAGTAATCAGTTACATATATATTTTGCATGTAAAATGTAGTCTGTTATTTAAACTTTTAATTGATGTAGAGCACCAGTTCGTGATGTATGTCGTTGACGGAATATGTGAAAATCAGTTATTTGATTTATGAAAATCAGTCAATAAAAACAAATGAATCAAAAAAGGAAAATCAATCAATAATTTTAATTAATTTTGCAAAAATTCAAAGGTTTTAATGGTAAAATGCTTACATTGGGGGTTATTTAGTTTCTATACGGTAATACGTGATGTCGTGCATTCGTTATACACTGAAATTACAAAATTAAGAACATTGATTTAACATAACAAGTAATTGAATTTTTGTAGCATTACATTTCATCATTCCACTGAAATAGTAAACGACAATTAGAACTTTCCAATGTCTTCGGGAATGATGCGTATTTCGTAGATCTCATCATGGCGCTGGTCTCCATCATCATAACGAACAAAATACGTTGTACCACTCGTGCTGATAATAGTACCGGGGTAATATCTCACTCTTTTTGGCCAGTAACCAATCACGCGTTGCCCTACTTCTATGTATTTTGATTTTGGCAGCTTGTCAAGAACAACAGAGGTCCTATCATTTTTATTTAGCCAGATAGTATCTCCATCATCGTAATTGATGAAAACTCTGGTGTCGGTTGATTTTGTGACAAAACCTCGGTAATAAAGACCATTCGTCCAGCGAGCAAAAACTCTTGCACCAACTATGATTAAGAATAAAGGAAATATGAGGAATAGCATTGATATTCAAGAATATTATGAAGAACAGGAGGAAAAATAGAAGTAATAAATGATAATTGCGTACGACGAAGGTCAACGTTCTCCTAATAATGACGTCGTAGCTGGGGTTTGTTTATGTCGACAATATGTTCAAGCCCTGAAACCGGAAGTTGCCTTTTGGCAACCCTGCATATATAGGCCTGTCGCGGTTGATGAACTGTTTACTACTAGTGTGCATCGGGTTCTATTTCGTTCTAAATATTTGATTGTTGATAATGGGATTCCATGACGATGAAATTGAAAGGGAAACCGCCGCTGTACATCAATTCGAAGCCGTCGAGCAAACCCTAAAATGGCGGCGTCCATAAAGATAAATTTCGAAAATGGAAATGATTTATCCAGAAAATCCAGTAAACTACACACACCCACTTTATAAGTTCATAATCCGGAAGTCAAAGAAGAACACTGATATGATAGTTCAACGTCCAATATGAAAAACGTTTGCAGAGACTTTGTATTCATAAAATCTTATGATATTGCAGTATCCACCAAACAGATGACTATGTATGCAATTGTTGTAAAAACGAAGGACGCTGTTGTTTTTTTCCTTTGCTAAATATTCTGGGTTTTTTCCACAGCATGACTGCCTTCTCGAACCAGTTGTCCTCGGTCAAACTGCCGTCCTCTTGAGGTCCGCGTCCGCTTTCCAGATCTATCCCAAACTCATTAATAATTCATGAGCCGAAAACAAAGGAAATCAGCACCGAGACGGTAGTTTGGATATCGGGGGTCATGTCGTACCTACAGGAACGAGGTGTATGATTGGTTCTCTGCAACATTCCATCACCGCATCACCGCAGTTTTTCCTTTGAATTTCGTACATAAATTAGCACGTGCATCATGCATATTTTCATATCAGAACCTTAACCCTAACCCTAACCCTAACCCTAACCCTAACCCTGACCCTAACCTAAACCTCCATGACTAATCACTGAAGAAATGAAGAGTTTACCAACTAAAACGGAAGAAAATGCAATGTCGCAGAGAACCAATCATATACCTTGTTCCTGTAGGTAGTACCTTACCCGATATCGGAGGAAGAAATTACATAAATTAAGCCAACTTTCACCTCGATTTTCTCTTAAAATACTGATTTGTTTGAAATATGAAACACTCGGAATTGTGTTTCATCAGGATATCCAAACACGAAAATGAAAACACGATATTCCGGTGGGACACGCGAGCTCGAGTTGTTCATATGACTTCTCAAATGAGTCCGAACGCTGTTGACTATAATTGAATATAGGTAATGCTTTAATGTGTTTTGGTATTATGTCATGGGAAATCCGGATTTAAGTGAAAGTGGATTTAAGAATGATTTGCATGCGTAATAAAGATATTTGAGGAAGATCACTAGTGACTTTCATCAAATATCTCAATTACGCATGCACGAGGTAAAATCTATTGTAGTCTTTTGTAGGTGAGCCGGTGTTTCACCGGGATATCCAAATGCCATCTCGTGATCAAATGCCCTCTATTATTGGTTAATTTGCTCATGAATTATTAATGATTTTGAGAAATACTGATGAAACACGCTTCCGAGTGTTGAAACGCGCTTCCTCTCGCCAAACACGAGATCTCCAGTACAAGAGAAGATACCGTCAAATTATTAATATTAATAATCATAATACTTGAAGGTCTTTGATTTAAATATTAATTTTATTTAATTACAGTTCACCTTTAACATACACTGTCGAAGCAAATGGTGACAAAATTGACTAACCTTCATAGGGAGACACGTGCTCTGGGAATATTCGCAAATAATTTTTCTTGTAAAAATCCTCATCATTGTCATCAAAGCGAACTGCGATGTTATCAACTGAGCGAATTTCTTTGACGTAGCCAATGTAATATTTACTACTTCCTTTCCACGTGCTAATCACATGCGATCCAGCTTTCACTTCATTTGGGCATGCATCTCGAATAACGGCCGATATGTCCGATATTCTGTGAATTATCTTGTCACCGTCATCGAACAATATTGAAAATTTACCAGAAGAGCTACCTTCCACTGTACCAACGTAGTATTTGTTATTGGTCCAACGAGCGATAACACGGTCGCCAACTAGAACTATGAAAAAATAAAATAATTCAAATGATGTGAGATCTGCATGTTTGTAAACACGAAACTGACCATATACTGCAATCACAGGAAATCCCCTACGCCATATTGGTCAATATAAATAGCTCTTTCTCGATGACGTTTAAATTAAAGGTAAAACCGTTGCTTCAATAGTTCGCTGACAATTACGCTCTATTGCAAAATATACGCTTTTTGCTTTATATAAATATTAACGTGGCTAGATAGGGGAAAAAATGCGAAAAAAATTAAAAATTTGTAAACAAAAAATTTAGGGCATTTTAAAATAAGCACTGTCACGTTTTGTTCTGATTCCATGAATAAAAGAATAATAAAATACATATTATGAATAAGATGAGCCACATAAAAAGACTGATGAGGGGGAAAATCAGACAGAGAAAAAGGGAAGTTCCTTAATATGAGGCTAGTGCATTGCGAGCCTCTACCTTGAACTGAATGTTCACACAAAACTTTGCAACTGATTTCCTGGTTTTGTTATTTTTAGAGGTTACCTGGATTTAAAATTCATTAACATCTAGCTAGATACCTTAGTCTATAAATAACCCAATCGTACACTGTAAATCTCGCAGTGTTGTGGGAACACCTAACCGGTGTAACGTTACACCGATTTGGTGTAAAATGAAAATTAACACGCTTCAACTGTAACTTAACACTCGTAACTTGTACTTCTACACCATGCTTGGGTTAGGGTAACACTTATTAGGTGTAAAGTAGAAAACTGTCTTGTTGACACTTATTGCGGTGTAAACGTACTCTAAAATGGTGTAATTTTACCGAAACTGAGTGTAATTTCACACATTGTGAAAGTGTAAAGCTGGTGCAGTGTATATCTACACACGACGTGGTGTAACATTACACAAACAAGGTGTAATAACACACCATTTTGGTGTTAAATGGTGTATACTTACTCCAAAATGGTGTAACTTTACCAAGACTCAGTGTAAATTTCGTATTGTTGGAATTTTGACTGACTGCAGATACACTGTATGCACCGCGATAACAACAATATGTAACTTTTTTGTACCATGGTTTGCACACACTTCCACACACTTGCACAAACTTGAAAACACTCTTAAATTCACAAGCTACCACATCCACTCAATAATTAATCCAATAAATTTATTTACATTTATTTAATAAATTTAGATTTTAGTACTACAAGTACAAGGAATAGACTACCTTGTAAGTTGCACGCCTCTCGTTAGCCTGACTGTCGTATCTATGTTATGAGCATTTACAGTTGATCTGACAAAATTATGAGAATTAATTTACAGTTGATCTTACAAAATATAACATTTTCTTAATGTTATATTTTGACTTTAATGCATATCATAAATGTAAGTTATAATATGCTTGATGTTTCGTATCTCTCCTCTTCATCATTGTATTGCCATGAATGAGGTTAACTTTCAGAGGAATTGAGGAAAGCGGAAATATAGAGGCTGATTTTAAGAAAATATTTTCTTGTTTGTAAAATTGATTCTAGGCAAGACATTTTTCTTATTTTAAGTAAATTATTGCTTAAAATAAGAATTTAAAAATATTTTCTTACCAAGCCCCAATAACTGATCGATTTTTGCTTAAAACAAAAAATAAACAACGAAATATTTTCTTGCCAAGACTTCCAACTTCTATCAAGAATAATATTACCGACAATCAATTTTACTTGTAACAAGAAAATATTTCTTATAGTCTTAAATATAATTATTACCGGTATATACACTGAAATGAAACAAGCCGTTTTAGTTGACCCAAACGAGGATTTATTTGTTGTAGACTTTATTCAAAGTCTTGCTGTATAGTTGCTTCATGGAATCATCGTGAGGCCTTGTAAGAGTGAATAAAACGTTGCGCGAGCGCGACGCGGAGTCATTCGAGTTGCTTTATAAACCGGCAAGATACACTGGCTCACTCTACTTGACATTATGCACTGTTAAGGTCTCTTCCCAACACACTACAGCCTACTTGTTTATCACTATCAGTATAAATAACTACGTCATAGTCTGATAAACGTTATTTTCGGAGGAATCAGAAGCTTTACAGCAACAAAAACTCTACCCATAACCCAAACAAAAACTCTATCACTAACCCTAAAATAAAAAAAATACTAACCCTACTTCTAAACCCAACTTTTCGATTATGCAAATTTCTGTGTCCTCTACACGAAGAAGGACTCATAACTGGCTAGCGACGGAACATCTCGTATAAAAGGCTGTGTAACCACGTCTTACCTTACTCGGCCCAGAGTCGGCCCGCGTGGGATCTGGGGCGGGTAAGGTAAGACGTGGTTACACAGCCTTTTATAAGAGGTGTTCCGTCGCTAGTTATTTATAGTTAATGTCAAGCAGCTGTGAGCTGCGCCATATTTGAATCTCGTGGTCGCCGAAAGTTGAAACAGTTTGTGTCTTGGATTCTTTGTTTGGTAAATTGATTTGTGTTACAAATTCTAAAGAAGTGGTTGTCATCAATTTCGTCGGTATTACTACGGTTACAAAATACTGGAAATACGGTTAGAAAATACTGGCTGTGGGGGTAAATACGGCAGTGATGCGATTTTACGCTTTCAGCAAAGTTCGAAGGCGAAGGTAAGTCTGACTCTGATCTACCTGAAAATTTGAAGCAAATCAAGTAGCTGTCCTGAACTTATATTACCAAAAATTTGTCTTAGAGGATTCCATTCCATTGTATGGGAAGAGTTATTTTTCAAATTGAAATGTGAATTAATCAAGTGTCTAATCAAAATAATTTGAATGATTTCAATCAGAGGAGGTTGGACATTAGCGCGCAAAGGATCACGGTCCGCCCGCTGATTTTAGAATGTAGTCGTAATTTGAGCTTTGCTCGTTCCGAAGGTAACATCTCAAGTCTCAAGATGGACGCTCTTGATACCCAAGGATATCATTATTTCAGGCTGCAATTTTCACCAATGAGAGGAAGGTTTTCCTTCATTGTGATTTTTCTTTTGAATTTTCTTTTACAACACCAAGTTCGTCGTTTGAAAAGTTGCATATTGAGTAAATCGATGGCATTATATACTCTCCGTGCCGTACTGTATCAATGTAGCAGACAACAAAACACGTAAACTTGTTTAAGGTTGGTATAATCTTTTAATAGTACGTAAAACCAGTGAGATATTTGTTTATTTATGTAAATTTTGTTTCCATGCACAGCGTAGTCCCAAAGAGAAGATAACAGGATATTTTTTATTAATTATTAATATTTTTTTAGGATTTAATTTTATTTCGCCCATATTATTTATTTATATTTACATTGTTTGATATAATAATTTGCTAGGGCTAGGCCTACTAGAAACATAAACAGGCTTTTTATTAAGGCCCCTAATTTACAGTATATTTATTAAATTATTTGCTTGTATTCAGTTCAAAGTTTTAAAATAGAAAGAATAAGCTATAAAAATGCATAGTTGGTTGCTTACAGGAGGTGGTCAATGAGGTTTATTATTTGTATGAGAAAAATACATGTACACTGTATCAGTGTGGTAATTATTTGGACCAGTGGTCACATAATTAGAGATGTGGTTGCTCAGGGATGTTCAACTATAATAATATAACATGAAATCTTAATCATTATATGTTTATAGAGGAAGGGGCCCTGGTCATGAGAAAGTATGCCAAGATTACTTGGAAGAGGCACATAAAGTACTTCATGAAGAAAAGAAGTGGAGGTTACACTCTGACATGAGCTGCTTAACCCAAAGGACAGTAATGTCATTATTTAGACATGGACTAGCAGGGTGTAATTCAGTTGGACATATTGCCACTGATTTATGTCAATACCTACATCGTCTAATTACTTCATGACTATTAAACTTTTTATTTTTTTAAACTTATTTTTATTTATAAGATTATTAAGATAAAAAATTAAAAAGTGTTGCACACCGTCTAAAGATATATCTGGCATACATGCACTCCAGTGGTAGCACTACAGGTGTGCAAATGGTATGCCGTATCAGGGGCCAATGGGCTGAGGGGGCCCATCCGGCAAACTGCCTCTTTTTATTAATGGTGCTATTATTAATATTTTCTTAAAAATAATTGATACACTACAAAAAAGTGATTTGTGGTCTTTAGATTTTACTCAAAAGCGCTCTCAAAATGCAGGAAATACCATTTCAGGGACCCTAAATTCAACCCAGACCCATGTACCTCGTCACTTTGTGGGAGGGGGGCCCACATTGTTTTCTTGCACCGGGGCCCACACCCATCTGGTGCCGCCACCGATGCAATCTTACTTTTGCTTATATTAGTCATTGAATCTGCAGGTCTTATTATTGTCTTATAGGTCTGCTAGGTACAGTTAAATCATAGTACTAGTAAATTTAAAAAAATATATGTAGGTTGTTGCAACTTTGGTGCTTCAGTTGTTTATGTGACTTTTCACAATTGAGGTTAAGGGTTGAAGTCCTACACCATATTGGAAATTTGATCACAGGTGAGAAGAGTTTGTCAGAATTCTGCTGAAAGTATTGAATTTTCTCTGGGATTTCCAGTTTCCTCCCACAATAAAAGGTAATAAAGTGGGTTAGGACTATAATAGTTATGAAAATAATAAAATTATAGATAGTCGACGATAATATGTAATGAAGGTACTTGATGTAATGTACAGTATGTGGCCACTATTGAGCATCATCTTTGTGCCGGACAGACAACAGACACAGATTTTGACATAGACACATCAAGGTTATTTTCTCAGGATTCAGAATCTTTATAAGAACAAAAACTCTAACCATATATAACCAAATAAAAACTCTAACCTAATCCTGAAATAAAGAAATAAGAAATAAAAAAACAACAGACCAGACTAGCCCAGCTCAGAGCTACAGTATTTATAAATATCCCCTGATTGATAGTTCACATGTGTGTACAATATGCAAAAAGTACAATAAAAATATTGTTTTATTCCTTTTGAAATGCATTAAGTGCCTATTTTCAATAGTTGCTATCAAATAAAACAAAAAAATTCTAGGAGTGTTTTTGATCACTGCTATATTAGTTGCTAATCAAATAAAATAAAACAATTCTACGAGTGCTTTTAATCAATAATATGGACTTCAACCAATAGACCGATTGCAAATATGGCGGCGATGTCATGAAAACGAGGCTTTTCGGTAGTTACCGTTGCTAGGACCCGAATCACGTTGATTGATTGGCTGTTGTCTTTGATCCAACAATTGTGATCCAATAAACTAACATGATTTGGGCCCTAGCAACGGTAACAACTGAAAAGCCTCGTTTTCATGACATCGCCGCCATATTTGCAATCGATCTATGTATAAATCCATAATTTCAAGGTACAGATGAGAATTTTGTTCTCACCAGGACTATATTTGTGCCAGTTGTTTCTTTATACTGCCGAAGTTAAAATATACTGGTTTGGGCACACATGTTTATACATTACACAATTTTTTAAATTGTTTAATAAAATACTGAATAATATTATGGAATATTTCTTGTATGCATAGTTAAAGTATATAATAACCAACTTAATCAATAGATTATGTACATTTTGTAATAGCATACAACATCGATTTACATAAATGTAGCTTGATAAACACTTGATATGTTTTAAGCGAACCCAAAATAGAATAGACTGAATGATTTATTTACATAAATTTTAAATATCTCAAACTTCATGAGGTAAATATTGTACACCGGTGTAATCAGTCTATTTCTCAAATGTTACACAGCTGATATGAATCCAGCTCCCAAGCTGAGCAAGCTCACGATGACAACCGAAGTTGAAATAAAAAATAATCTGTAAAAAACAAAAAAAAATACCACAACATATGTTTAAATATCTTACTGAAACTAGCTTGGTAGTCATTATACTAATTAAAGTCCAAATTAAGAAGAAATTTTCAAATTTTGTGCGAAAACGATAAGTAATAGTTGTTCTTCTTCCAGTTGATATATTAGGCGGCATTTTGATCAAACCCCAAAATATACATGCTATTCAACATTGAATAACTCCGAAACGAGCGAGGGGTCAAAGGGGGTCATCCATTTAAAACGAAAGAATATTAAGTAATCTAACTCATATGTAAAAATTAGGGATTTTTACCAACGCATTTTAAATATTTTTCTTCTTCGAAAATTGTAAACACGAAGGCGTTTTGGCGCATGGTGTCCATCAAGTGACATATTTCAACAATCAAAATAATGTAGAAAAAAGTTACTTACTATTAAAAATTCCAGTGTATATGATAAGAAGAACAACAAAGCAATCCCTCAAAATAGTTTTGAAGAAAAAAATTGTAATAAAAAGTGTTATATCCAAAAATATACAGCTCTATGCGAATTTTCCACTCGATCAGTTTATCTCAGTCGAACGGGAAAAGACGTTATTTGATTGGTCAAGATAATCACGTGCGAAGTGTCCAACCTCCTCTGGATTTCAATGATGGAGTCTGGAGAAAGCCCATCCTTTATCTGGTCTCAGGAAACAAAATGGTATGTTATACAGACATTAATTTTATCAGAATAACCGTTTACATAACCTTTTATTTGTTTATGATAATGATTAAGTATGAATAACAATCGACAAATGGGTTTTTCTAATGATTTATATCCTTGCTGAAAAGCACAAATTCAGAGAGTAATGGCATATTATGTGACATTGATTTGGTTTTAGAAGTGTTGTTATTATAATTTATATATATATATATAATATATATATATATATATATATATATAATATATATATATATATATATATATATATATATATATATATATATATATATATATATATATATATATATATATATATGTATATATATATATATATATATATATATATATATATATATATATATATATATATTTATAAATTTAACTTCCAAACATTTGGCATTACTCAAAAGATTTCTTCATGTGATATTGCATACCAGTTGTCAATAAGTTATAGATTTTTGATTTTTCATGTAATTAAAATGCACGTGGCAAACAAGTGAACCAGCTCAGACGATACATGGACGATTGTCAAGCTCAAATCCTCAGAAAGTGTCCCAGACAGGGCTTGAACCTGTAACCTACAAGATAGTTTAATTGTATTTATGCAATAAATAGTATTAAAACAAGAGGTGTAGCATATATGACATGTACTTCTAGGGGGCAAGGATTTGGAAGGCTTTGCATATGAGGAACCAATCATATTGAGGCAGGTCATCTGAGGAAATGGGGTCTGGTAAGGTCTGGATTTTAGGGCAACGCATAATATGCAAATCAACTAGTCTCTGTTACTAACAACTCCCAGTCCAGTATTACCTCATATTCTTATTTATCCCAGTTACGGGGAATTAGGGCAATCACCGTCGGTAAGGCGCCGACTGGCGTGACTGGGACCAGCGCTGCAAGCACAGACACCGCCAATCCTGCCCTTCCCCGGCATGACCAGGCAACAGAGCATCTGGCATTGCTGGCTAGATAGTAGCGTTGCACTGCAGTGGATACGCGGGAGTGGCGAGTTCAGGCAGTTCATTTAAAATCGAGTCCGGAAGATTCGCGAGCATCGCAACGTGACGTGGAGGCATGTTCCAACCAAAGATAAGCCGGCAGACTTTGCCGGTAGAGACTTTGCCCAAGATGGTTATCAGATTCTACAAACTGGCCAGAAGATATCGTTACAAATTCGAGCGATGAATCAACAAAGGCGTCGAAGACCATCAAACAGATTATGAATGTAGCCGTGATCGAGCCAAAGAATGACGAGCTAGATGATCTCCTTCGAAAGAACACTCTGTGGATCTCCAGGTTCATCCTAGACAGCAGAAGTTCCAAAACACAGACAACAAGTGGACCGATCACAACGGAGATTAACGAGCAAAAACTCTTCTGGATATGACGGGTCCAGGGTCGCTGTGCCGAGCATCTGGAAAAAGATCGCTTGAAGTTGAATTTACAACCGAGCGTAGACGCGGGCTGCTAGAGTGCAGAGGTCGGATACAGGGACATTATACCCTTTGTACATCCCTGATATTTCAGTCTATGCCGAGAAGCTCATCGAGTATGCTCACAAGATCACCCTTCATGGGGAGTTGGTCTTACTCCGACAAAAATACGAGAGGAACATTGGATCCCACGGTTAAAACGACTTGCTAGGCGTCTTATCAACCACTGTTTCGGGCGTAAAAGGTTTCAAACAACGGCCGCCGCAAGTACCCCACCTGCACTGTTACCTAAAAACCGTAGGGAAGGAACAACATCGTTCGAGGTCATTGGCGTCGATTTTGCTGGACCATTAACATACAAAGCAAAGCGTATGAAAGAAGGAAAAGCGTACGTGTTGCTCTACACTTTCAACCTTAGTAGAGCACTCCACCTTGAACTGCATTGCCGACTCTGGAAACAGACGAATTCGTTAGCAGCTTCAAGAGATTCATAGCACGACGAGGTCGTCCCAAGAGCGTATATTTCGACAATGGAGGCACCTTGGTGGGAGCTGCGAAGTGGCTGCAGAAAGTGATGTATGACGAAAAGTTCAAGGATTTCCTCGCTAATAATGGGATCAGCTGGCAGTTCAACCTCAGTCGCGCCCCATTCTGGGGCGGCCAGTTTGAACGGTTAGTTGGATTGGTGAAGATTGGTGAACACAAGACCATCGCGGGGCGTGGTTTTCTCTTGTGGGACGAGCTACGCGACGTTTTTCTCGATGTTGAGGAGGGTTGTCCAATACTGTCGAATAGATTCCAATCGTATGATTCGTGAAATTCGTGGGTATGCGTTAGGAGGTGAACATTTTGGGATATGTAATGGTTAAAGTGTATCTGAGATGATAATAGTGGTATGTCTTGTGAAGAAAAAAATGTTGAGGCGGTAGTCAGAAAGTCCGTCCAACCGATCGTGAGGCATCGTGAGATTGGTGAGGTATTCGTCCGATTTGTCCGATCGTGAGATTAGTGAGGTTGACTGAGGGCACACTGCGAAGAGGTACAGCGAAAAATCCGTCCAATCGTCCAATTCGTCCGATCGTGACGGATCGTGAGATTGGTGATGTTAACTGAGGGCACACTGCGAAGAGGTATAGCGAAAAATCCGTGCAATCGTCCGATTTGTCCGATCGTGACGGATGGTGAGATTGGTGAGGTTAACTGAGGGCACACTGCGAAGAGGTACAGCGAAAAATATGTCCAATCGTCCGATTTGTCCGATCGTGACGAATCGTGGGATAATGTGAGGTTAACTGAGGGCACACTGCGAAGAGGTACAGCGAAAAATCCGTCCAATCGTCCGATTCGTCCGATTTGTCCGATCGTGACGGATGGTGAGATTGGTGAGGTTAACTGAGGGCACACTGCGAAGAGGTATACAGCGAAAAATCCGTCCAATCGTCCGATTCGTCCGATCGTGACGGATCGTGAGATTGGTGAGGTTAACTGAGGGCACACTGCGAAGAGGTACAGCGAAAAATCAGTTTTACGATTGTAGTATACCTTGGCCTGTTGGCCACTGGCGCTTTGTAGACATTTAATATGATGATAATATACATTGTCGGCGCACCACGCACATCCAGCCGCACATGTTGCAACAATAGCAAGCACATTTATAGCAACAATAACGTCATGTCATGCCTTGCGAAGTCGGTGCTAGTGCATGGGCATCATTGATATGTTTTGAAAATATTGTCATTACTATCAAGTCACAAACGTCTCTCTCAATTGCGAGACTCCGATTACACAATCATTTTCTTAATCAACTCCATCTAACGCAACAGCCAATAACCCTAGAGTTAGTCTGTCGAGTTAGGATTCGAGTTAGGATTCGTTTTAAAATTAAATTCAACGCGCGTTTCAATTGCATATACTGAATATGACTCCTGAATATACTCCTTGTTGCACTCGTGCGTTCTTTATTGCGTATAAGAAGAGTATCCGCGTTTGGCGCGGTGTTGAACAGCAGCATCGTCAACCATGAATTTGAAATTGGCACCACTATTTTGCGTTCAAAAGCGTTTAGGAATGTGAAAATTAAAAAATACAAATAGAGATGGCTATAATTTATATTGATCGTGGACAACCGCCATAGAACAGCTAATCAAAGACAAAGGTCAAAGACTGGTATCGAAAATAATATATTCAAATTAGTGCCAGTACGGCGGAATTTTATTAATGCATTAAGTTCGATAAAAGCCGATGAACTTATTGTTTCAAAGTGACATCGAAGCACATGATATAAAGTTCTTATCGATCATATGCCGATTAAATTACACACGGTACTCATTAGATTCAACAAAATGAAATTTGAAACGCCATACTTACCCATTGAGATTTACCTACAACAGGTATTGAATGCGTGTTTAGTCAGATAAAATTAAAAGGTTCGAGTTCGATATTTGCCCTTATAAATTCGCCATTTTGAATTTTCGTAATCGCGTAACTTTTTGGACAGACAAGAATATGACACATATATACATTTATATTTTTTATTGCTGCCAGGGTGGGACCCTACCCCGTTAGGAAAGATTTGTGGCAAAGATTCGCGTCGACCGAAACTGCCATAAAGTGAACGGTTTTTAATGACGATAACTTTAGACACCGCATATTCGTATGCGTCTTTACACAGAAAGATATGAAAGAAATCCTAACTCGAATCCCGGATCAACAATTACACAATAATTCTGACAAAAACATGAACAAATACTTTCATCATGAATCTACGCCTGCGACGTTCAAATACCGCTTCACTCAACTTTTCTGTTTACTTCAGCGGTATTTATAGATTAATCATTAAAATATTTCTTCCTGTTTTTTTACCATGATTCTCTAATAGAATTGAAACACTGCACATCGTCATGGATAAGCGTTAAGTTGTCGCTAGAATATCTCGTGTACTTCACTCGATATAACTCAACAGGTACAGCAGCGGACCCGAATCCCGAAAGTGCCATTTCAAACCCTGTTGGACAATACCACACACCTTCTTTATAAAGCTTGGTTTCCATATGATCGCTTCGATCGCTGAGATCGCTCAATTTTAAAACCGGCGATCGTAGCGATCATATGGAAACCACACGCTCAGCGATCGCCGAGATATAAAATGTTCTATCTCGGCGATCGCAACGATTATATGGAAACACTGGTTCAGCGATCCTGGCGATCTCAGCGATCGGTATGTACTCCAGCGACATTCGGCTATCTATAAATCACCTTACAGTAATAAGATTAAACGGTTCTTTCATTGTATACATCACGCAAATTTAGATGAATCAGTGAAACTAGAGCATTTTATGTAAATATTTTATGTAAATAGCTGTAAAAGAATTTTATCTGTCTTGAAGCTGAGGGACGAGAAGTGTGAAAAGCTTCAAGCTCTTCTCTCGAAATATCTCGAAATATCTGTCGAACTCAAAAACGATGTTTTCTTGGCGCAAGTTCGTCCAAACAAACTAGCACGAGATTTAAGGCAGTACTTTTAAAATGCAATCCGAACGAGTTCTAGTTTTATGGGAGGCCGATTATACGTTAGGATTCGAATTAGGATTTCTTTCATATCTTTCTGTGTAAAGACGCATACGAATATGCGGTGTCTAAAGTTATCGTCATTAAAAACTGGTGAACTTTACGGCAGTTTCGGTCGACGCGAATCTTTGCCACAAATCTCTCCTAGGGTAGGGTGGGTGGCAGCAATAAAAATATATAAATGTATATATGTGTCATATTCTCTGGCCGCCGGCAATATTTACAATGTGTGCTCTTATCTTCTTGTCTGTCAAAAAAGTTATGCGATTACGAAAATTCAAAATGGCGGATTTATAAGGGCAAATCTCGAACCTTTTAATTTTATATGAGGTTATGACATAACCAAGGTTAACAACAAGGAAACCGGGTTGCGTCACAATATGGCAGGAACCGAGAGGAGCCTGATAGGACTGGTTTGGCATACATCTCGTCATTAGTACATTGGTACGCGAAGTATTCGCACATACGCTCAGCACTTTAGTCAATGGTGCAAATGGTAAGTTTGTTTTCTTTTACACCAAATTTTTGGTGTGATTGGTGCAAGCTATCGCGAGGGGGTGGTCAATTCAAGATTTCACCTGCTCGGATCTTGACTTGAATCCAAATACCGCGACTCGTTTCAGGCTTCCCCCTCGCTCAACAGCTTGTACCTAACCTTCCAAACGGGTAAGTGGAGGTGCACGTAGTTGTTAACTGACTAAACACGCATTCAGTATTGTAGGTAAATCTCAATGGGTAAGTATATGGCGTTTCAAATTTCATTTTGTCGAATCTAATGAATACAGTGTGTAATTTAATCGGCATATGATCGATAAGAACTTTATATCATGTGCTTCGAAGTCACTTTGAAACAATAAGTTCATCGGCTTTTATCGAACTTACTGATGCATTAATAAAATTCCGCCGTACTGGCAATAATTTGAATATATTATTTTCGATACCAGTCTTTGACCATTGATTAGCTGTTCTATGGCGGTTGCCCACGATCAATATAAATTATAGCCATCTCTATTTGTATTTTTTAATTTTCACATTCCTAAACGCTTTTAAATGCAAAATAGTGGTGCCAATTTCAAATTCATGGTTGACGATGCTGCTGTTCAACACCGCGCCAAAGGCGGATACTCTTCTTATACGCAATAAAGAACGCACGAGTGCAACAAGGAGTATATTCAGGAGTCATATTCAGTATATGCAATTGAAACGCGCGTTGAATTTAATTTTAAAACGAATCGTAACTCGAATCCTAACTCGACGGACTAACTTTAGGGTTCTTGGCTGTTGCGTTATGGAGTTGATTAAGAAAATGATTGTGTAATCGGAGTCTCGCAATTGAGAGAGACGTCTGTGACTCGATACTGTAGTAACGACAATATTTTCAAAACATATCAACGATGCCCATGCACTAGCACCGACTTCGCAAGGCATGACATGACGTTATTGTTGCTATAAATGTGCTTGCTATTGTTGCAACATGTGCGGCTGGATGTGCCTAGTGCGCCGACAATGTATATGATCATCTAGCCTCCTCCGCAGTCATCTTAGTCTCTCATGCGGGTGGGAAAAATGGCGGGCGTAAAAAATTGCGGGCTCTCATGCGGGCGGGAAAAATGGCGGGACTACCTTTGCCTGTTGGCCACTGGCACTTTGTATACTAGAATCGTAAAACTAATACCTTGCGTGATTGTGTATATTCGCATCGTTCTTATTTTTAAAGGCACATATATATATATCTATTTTGTTAAATATGAATTGAAGAAAGTTTTATATAAAAGTTTTAAAATTGTTATGAACAATTGCTGTTGGTTTCGATATCCCGATTTATTATTGAAGCATTCAATTGATGTGTTGCGTGCCTTTGAGTTTGCATGTTCAATTCGCGTTCATGTTTGCGTAATTTACATCTTTATATGTTGAACATTGTAAATGCAATACAGTGAAAAGCATTGTAGACTTGTGACCATAAATAAAGAAAGTTTAAGATCAAAATATTACGCGTCTTAGTGAAATTTAACTGCTTTTGGTCAAACCAAGGATTAGTTTTGAGATTCTAATACCTTGATGTGTAAGCTTCTTGAAACGCCAACCTGCGTTTCTGCCCACAGAGAGTGCATGCAGGCTATTTAAACGTTCGTCGCTAATGTTGTTGCGCCGCGGTGCGATGTTACGGAAAAGTAAAATCCTACCTGCGCAGCAGACGGTCGCGTTGGGGGAGTGGCTTAAAATTGGACCGGCCCGCCTCACACGCTCGCCCGCCTCACCCGCTCAAAAGACCCCCCCCCCCCCCCCCCCCAGCGCGACCGTGTGCTGCGCAGGCTAATGGCGGGCAGCTACCAGATATTTTTTTTAAAGTTTCAGTGTGTTCTAATTCCTAAATTATAAAACTAGCATTTTTTTATGGAATAATTTTATTATTTTACAAATTTAATTCAACCCGGCTGGAGAAAATAAGGTATTAGCTAGACTAATACCTTTAATACCTTAGCGCGCCGCCCTATTTACTTATTACTAGGGGTCCCCTAGTAATAAGTAAATTTCTTGTCGGAGGTAGGAGTTTTTCGACAGTGTGGGGGGAGGGGCGCTAAATTGATAAAAAGCGCAGTACTAAGTGTAAGAGGGAGGATTGTAAAACATGCGAAAGGAATATTTACTTTTATAGAAGTAGAATCTTCAGTTAAAAAGTGTTAGAAGTGGTAGGGTTGCAATGGTTTCGTCTAATAAACTTTAATTTCAGAATAACCTATCTCGTTTCACTATTTTTTTGGTGGTAACGGCCGCCCATAAAAGTGGCGTGTTAATAGTGATGTTGTGGTTTTTCATGCGTAAGCAGGGAAAGGTGTAATTAGTTACATTTGAGAAACAGAACGAGTTGATGGGGCGTATTTAGCGTTTGGCAAAGTGAGTGTAAAATATTTGAAGGAAAGGTGTCGGATTTTCATGAGACGATATAGAAGTAGGCAATGTGTGGCGGTATGGATAAGATTGCGAAGGTTTATCGTGATAGGTATTTTAAGGTTAGACTACATTTGGTGACTTGAAGATAAATTTCGTGAGGAAATAAAATGTCGTTAAAGAATTTGTTCGATTCGGAGATGCGGAATTACAGGAAGGAAGAAGTAGTTAAAGAGAGAAGAGAATTACTGGAATTATTGGACGGAGATATTTGTTTCACCGGGTTCGCGTTTGGCATGCCGCATGGTGGATGCAGAAGGCTTTCTGGGCAAAGGCGATCTGCGATGAAGAAACTTTTAAAGTAACATTGTTTTTATTGGAATGGCTGGGCGCCTAATGCAATTAGAAAGTAGGTGATGTTGTCACTGTAGTGGAGTAAATGTTGGGAAAGAAAAGAAAAGAGCAAGGCAAATAGATTTTATCGTGGAAAATTTGAAAATGAAAAAAGACAAATGGTTTTATTTGCCGACATATTTCGTAAAAAGGTGTTTTATTTCAATGGAGATCTAAAGAGTGAACTACTGTAGTATGAAAAACGACAAATGACATATGAATATGAAACTAAATTTTCGCACTTGAATTAAAGGCAAATGGATATTGAATAGTGAAGAGGAAATTGATGATATGTTATGTAAATGTGTGAAAGCAAAGTAAATAAGGGAATTTGGGAATGGATAGTTTTTAGGAGTTTTGGATGTTTTGAAAAGGCATGTAATTATTGCGTTCGACGAAGGAGAACGCATTCTAATCTTGCATGTCATGGGTTACTGTGCTCTACAGCTAAAATAAATCAAGATAAAACTTTACCCTTTTTGAATAAATTACGGCATTAGTATGAAAGCGTATCCGTATGTTGATCTGAAATCCTTAGAGTTTTCGACTTATATACGTATATACGATCATTTTAACACAGTGACGAATGCTATTTTATCTTGGTTCTCATGTTTCAACTTTGATTTTTGTTGCTCATACCCTTATAACATAATATAAGACTAGGACTGGAGTCTTGCTGCCTCGGGACTGACACAGGAGCAGTGGGTACGAGGTCGGGCCAAATCGAACATCGCGTTCATAATATTTGCTGAATTGAACGACTTATCTGGCGGTCATATTTCAAATCGTACAAACGAACGGGATTATTAATATTAAAATAGCATACGTAAATCATGCGGGATCCGATGTCACAGTTGTCAAAAATATTGAGGTTATCATGTCTCCTTCGGTAGTATGGTTTGTTGCCGTGTTCCACTCGATAACAATCTAAACCATGTATCAAGGCGATCATATAGCACATTATAGCCTTCTAATATTAAAATAACATACGGTAATGATATGGCGCGTTTCTAATGTCAAAATTCAGTATGACTAATTGAACGCCATACATCTAATTCGAACAACATTTACTCGAAACGAGCAAGCCTCGCGAAGTTGTAAATTTTCTATTCAAGCGATACTTTTGGCAAATCGAACTTCACGTTTGTAATATTTCTGAATTGAACTTAAGACGCTTGTGAGAGTAATTATGGATGAGCAGATAATCGGAAATTAATCGATAGAAGCCGATAACCGACAACATTCAGGCTGATCGGTTATCGGCCGATCGCGTCAACATATATCGGCATATGACGGCGGTCCCGATATAAATATCATTATCGCTTTTATACTTGTGACATTTCCTTTTGTTTGTCAAGAAAAACGCGACGGATATATTCTTCCACAATGAATTTGATGTGGCGCATGACATATTTCTCGTTATAGGAGAGACATTTTTTTGAGTTGCGACTTCCGTCATTCGTAGTTACCGACACATCTTTGCCCAATAATATACAATATCTTCTAGAAGTAGAACGTTCCAAGTGTATTTTCATTCTGGAAAATTTAGAATGTTGTTGTTTTTTTCTTTCTAAAATTACGCGATTGTAGTTGAACGCATTTTAAAAGTGTGAGCAACAGTCTCAAATAGTCAGATTGCGTTGATACCCCCAGCTCATCCGCCCTTCGAACCGACGCAAACATGAACCCTAATGCGAAGTGAAGTTTGGCCCCAAATTCAACTGTTAAGAATTTATGGTGACCAATATATCGGTAACCAGCGATAAATCGGTCGATCAGATAGTAAATCGTATCGAAATTTATGGGATCGGTAAATGATCGGCTCATGATCACTAAAAGTGATGAATATTAATTGTGATGATATATTGGCAATGCTGCGTGGTTTATAAATAGAACGAAGCAATAACATATATGATAGTGATATGTTGGGAATAAGTGATAAAAATATGTTGGCAATAAGTGATATATGCAAGTTGATCGTCCAGGTTGTTGTAGTCTTAAGAAAGACTGTTGTTGGTGACTGACGTTTCGACGGCCTCAGCGGCGGTCATCTTCAGAGTCAAGGATGACTCGATCTGAAGATGACCGCCGCTGAGGCACGCTTGCGGCGTGGTTTATAAATAGAACGAAGCAATAACATATATGATAATGATATGTTGGCAACAAGGCGGTGTGAAGTTACTAATGTTACAAGTCGTCACGATTCGACGAATCCGAAAATGGAACGATTCGACGAGTGTCTGCCCTTACTTCCTGCTTAGTATCACGCGGTATAAAGTTACAGTTTCACGAATAGTACGAATCGTACGAATGGAATCTATTCGACAGTATTGGACGTGTATGGATGATGTTGAGGTGGCCCGCAATGGTAGACCGCTTAGCTACGTTGAAGAGGATATACAGCTATGCACATTGACGCCAAATTCGCTGCTGTTCCACCATAAGACAAGGGACAAGGGTATGAGAAGCACCATAAGACAAGGGTATGAGAAAGAGAGCCACGAACCTAAACAAGTGTAAACAAGCCTTGTGGCTTCGTTGGTCCAAAGAGTACGTGTGTGGACTGCGGGAGCGACACTCCATGAACAATGGATCGAAGGCCTGCAGTTTGGCTGTGGGAGACATTGTCATAATCCGAGGCGACGAAAAGAACCGAAACCTGTGGAAATTGGGCATAGTCGCGACGAGTTGATAACTGGGACAGATGGTGTCACCAGAGAGATTGAGAGTTGGAAAGAGTTATCTGTAACGTCCCATCCAGAACCTATATACCCTCTAGAGTTGTCTTGTGACAGAGCTGTTAAAATCCCTCAACCTATCCTCAATGCCGAAGCTCCAGCATGGTGGCCTAAGAGAGATGCAGCAGTGGCCGCGAAGCTGCGCGTCCAAGAGATCGTCACAGACGAAAGCTAATAAACTACAGCACAATTTGCATAATTCAACATATTTGTTTACTGTGTAATCAGACAGGGGAGTGTGTTGGGAATTGTGGCGAGCTATATATTTAATTTAATATATCTTGTTTATGACAGTGCAAGCAAATGTGTAACGCGAGAATACGTAGGGATCGGATATAATAACTAGTAACTAGAAATTACTAGTATCGCAAGGAAAGTGCTGCCTCAAAGGCCATTGCATGGGAAGCGTAATCAGTTTTTGATAAAATTTCAAAGGTGAACCCTGGGATTGATTCAGATTGTATAAATTGTAACGGACATGTTGATGAAGAATGCAATGTACGTACGCTGTGTACACATTTTTTCAAATGTTCTAATTGCAAAATGCAGCATATATGCAAAATTCAGCTGAATATAATTGGCCAGGTTTTTGACTGTATGTATACAGTGTGGTACATACATTGTGACCATGGGGCATGTTGTGACAGTGAGTGGAGCGGAAAACGTTTAATTGATTGCATTTCAAAGTTGTCTTTAGTGTCGTGCGAGCAGAACCCTGATATACGGTACGAGCAAGTACCGCGACCTCGATGCTAGGCTGTGTGAGTGCATTCGAAGCATGTATACGTGAACGGATTGGAAAGGGTGAATGGAGATGTGATTGTGAACTTCTATGACAGCAAAATAATGGCTCTTAACTGATATCGATGTCGCAGCAGATAGTGTCCCCCCGGACATTATCCGCTAGCGAAGTGTCTCCCCGGACAGTAAAATATCCGTCATACAAACACTATCCATGTTTAACTATCCGCGTTTAAAAATGCAAAAGTTTTTTTGCGCGATATGAAAAACTTCGCGAGGCTTGCTCGTTTCGTGTAAATGTTGTTCGAATTAGATGTACTGTATGACGTTCAAATGGTAAAAATTTTTTGACATAAACGCGCCATATGATTACCATATCGTATGTTATTTTAATAATAATAATAGGAGGCTATATGATTGCTTTATTTTGTCCTATGATTTTGTTCCCCAAAAAATTATTATAAATAAGTATAATGCTTTAGTGTTGCCTCACTTCACATATTGCTCAACTGTCTGGAACGATGGTTGTATTACTCATATTAATAAACTTTCAAAACTACAAAGGAGAGCGGCGCGTGTTATAACTGGTGATACTTACAATGTTCGTTCCACTGAAATTTTAGAAAAACTTGGTTGGATGTCAATTCACGAGATTCTAGGAAATCGTCAAACTTTAATGACATTTAGAGCATTGACATCGAAATTACCAAATTATCTTGTTGACTTATTTAATACTTGTGATAATGAAAATTACAATTTACGAAGTAATGGCACTAAACTTACTTTGGCAAAACCAAATACTAATTACCTTAAAAGAAGTTACTCATATAGGGCTGCAATTTCGTGGAACGAACTGTCCAATGAAGTAACTGACAATTATCAAAGTCTATCTATCTCGTCATTCAAACGACGACTTAAGAATCTTTCATGATTGAATAGCTGACGACTTGTAATATAATTGTATATATTGACTTACATTTGTATTTTTATTTTAGTATTGTTTATTGATATATTTATATAGTTAGGTTTATGATGTATTTATTTTTAACTATAATAGCACGGCCCTTTGAAAAACAGTTTTACTGAAAAGGCTACCGTGTATAAAGAAATTTAATTAAAGATTAAAGATTGCCTATATACGTGGTTTAGACTTTAGATTGTTATCGAGTGGAACACGGCTGCGTGCCACTATAGAAAGGAGTGTTTGCAATTAATTCAAGGAGACACTATAACCTCAATGTTTTTGAAAACGGTGACATCCCGCATGATTGATTTCCGTTTGATATTTGCTGCCAGCACACTATTCTTGACACTTCTTGGGTTACTGTGCGTAACTCGTGCTCAGTCTCTTTGCCGAGCTATGTATAGCCGACGAAATATTTCGATTTGTTCGAGCTTGAGTTTGTCTGGACTCACTTTGGGGGGGGGGGGGGGCACGGGGGGCACTTACTAGGGAAACTAGGTAAAACTGCTCATGTTCTATCTGCACGCTGTATTCCGCTGTCTTCCCAAACTACAGAAAGATTGCTTCTCTGCTTTCACGGTAAGAATAAAATCGACTCCGCTGTTTTTTCTGTTTTCATTTGCTTATGAACTGCCGAAATTCGAGAGTATTTGAGAGGCTGTGGACAAGAATCCCGATTACCCGATATTTCGATAACAAACGCATTCGCTGTATGTTTCTTATTTTTGTCGTCCTTAATCGACGGCTTCAGTACTTTCATATTGACGACGAAATTAAAATATAATTTGGCCGCCATCTTCAAAACCAGCATCGTAATTTAACCCAAATACGTCGAACGTTTTCTTGACAAATAATCAACTCTACAAGCTCTCTTATACCTTAAAACAAAGATAATTTATCTGTCTACAATATACGTAAACGTTATCGTGCTACCTTACTTATAGTTGTTTTTAAAAAATCGCAATATCGAACATGCCTTGATATTCGTGATATGTCATTCGTCAAGCGCGGGATTTCCACAGAGCGCTACCATTTAAATTTTAAAAGTACTTTTTACATGCCTGTAGCTGCTGCACAAAAGTGGATGTGACATTAGTTTCTATTGAAAAAACAAAGCTACACGGTTGAACTTCAACATAGTTCGCAGTTGGACATTGTTTACATTTAGATATCCAATTGTCCAAATTTAATACTATCATTGCTTACAATATATATTTAGCTTTTATTTCAATATAAACATAGCTCATTCCGTCATTCGTTGGCTTTCAAATTGCGGTATATTCATACGTTGTGCTGCGTACTTTTACATACAGTCATACACAAGCCCAAGTAGCCTGTAGTCCGAGATAACGCCTATTCCCGATGACCGCACGACCGCCAGCAAATATTACAAACGTGAAGTTCGATTTGGCCGAGAAGTGTCGCTTGATCGTGGAAAATTTATGGCTTGCTCTTTCGAGTAAATGTTGTTCGAATTAGATGTATGGCGTTCAAACATTGAATTTTGACATAAATGCGCCATATGATTACCGTATGTTATTTTAATATTACAAGGCTATATATGATCGCCTTGATATGTGGTGTAGATTCTACAGTCTATTTATTTTATCCTCTATATGCTATAGAAATTTCTGGCATCATTCTGCTGGCATGCCTAATCAGTGATCCTGAACACTGCTCCAACCTCGTACCATGAACTGCTCCTGTGTCAGTCCAGAGGCAGCATTTCACTTCTGATAAGAATTCCTAGTTTAATACTATAGAAGGGTATTCCTGTTCGTTTGTTCTATTTGGAATATGACCGCTCGACCACCAGAGAATAGCCTCCTACGCAGGCAACTCTGTGGCTTCTTTTCCACGAGTCAAATAGCTTCCAAACGCCAGATAATTATTATTTATCATTATTATTTAGTTTGTCGAATCAACAGGCACAAATTATGCCTTCGTTTGTGTTCAGTTTAGCGAGCACCAAGATTTCGCTAGGTTTGTTTTTACGGCGAGCACCACGACTTCACCAGTTGCAAATTTATGAAACGATTTACATATTCAGATCTTTAGAAATATATTGTTTTCAAAATATGCAGATGTTTATAAATTATCATAGCATGACCAGTTGCTACGGCCAGCTTCGCCACTGGACTTCGCTACACTTATAGGTTTGATATTTTAACGAGCACAAAGGCTTCGATCGTCTAATTTTTTGACGAGCACAACGGCTTCGTCATTGATTTGAGTTTTGATTAGTGAGTTACGTGAACCACACGCACGCAAAATACTTATCGGAATACTGATCAGTGCGAACACAATGGCTCCTGTGAGATATAATGAACTGACTCACACCAATGAACACCAAAAAAATAGAAGATATATAAATTGCATTTAGAGACAAATCGATTTTCTAGTTGATGGTAGTTAAATAGTGATGGCAAAAAACGCACACAGAACTATCATAAACGTCTTACCTTGACAACAGAATATCTCCTCAATGAAATAAATTCAAATTCGCGACAGTTCCAAAGGCAGCACAGATTATTCGAGACGGTTCAACCTCATGGGGTACTGCGAGTTTAGCAACTGAATACGCAACAAAATGTCATAAAACTGTGACAAATATCCAGACATATCACAGCAACATCGCAAATGAAATCGAGATCTCGTCGACTAATAGGTCCGCAAAGAGATGTGGGCAGGAGACATAGCTACCCTGTCAAGATTAGTGTACTGCCTCCCTGCCAGCCGGCAGCAGTAAGAAACAATAAAGCCTTAAATGTGAGAGTAGCCTGCGTGGCAGGCGTTACGTTTGGGGGAGCGGGCGGAATTGGGAGCGGGCGGAATTGATTGTGAGAGTAGACATCGTGATTAAAAGTGTTGATTTTGATACTATACAAGGCAGAACGGTCGCTAGAGGGGGGAAATTTGAGTCTATACTATATATATATATACAAAGGATTTATGGTGAAGGAAAATTTCGAGTATTAGAACATATACATTTAAGACCAAACCGGGACCAGTTGCAACTTAGAGGCCTTCCCCGTGACCACATAGCTACGGAAGCCGTTGCCGAGAGCCTAGTCACGAGTTCTGTATATAATATATAGTGGTGGAATGCCGGGATAAGATTCTGGGTATATTACAATTAATATTAACTCAACTTAACTTAATATTACTTGTTATATATATATATATATATATATATACATATATACAATATATATATATATATATATATATATATATATATATATATATATATATATATATATATATATATATATATATATATATACGTAATATTTGGCATTTCACTCGATCAAACTACATGTTGAAAGGATTTATGGTGAAGGAAAATTTCGAGTGTTGGAATACATACATTTTAAGACCAAACCGGGACCAGTTGCGAAAAATGCAACTTAGCGGCCTTCCGGTAGGAATTGAACCCGCGACTCTGCGATTGCTAGTGCAGTGCTCTGACCACTGAGCTACGGAAGCCGTTGCCGAGAGCCTAGTCACGAGTTCTGTATATATGGTGGTAATGCCGGGATAAGATTCTGGGTATATTATAGGTAATATTTGGCATTTCACTCGATCAAACTACATGTTGAAAGGATTTATGGTGAAGGAAAATTTCGAGTGTTGGAATACATACATTTTAAGACCAAACCGGGACCAGTTGCGAAAAAATGCAACTTAGCGGCCTTCCGGTAGGAATTGAACCCGCGACTCTGCGATTGCTAGTGCAGTGCTCTGACCACTGAGCTACGGAAGCCGTTGCCGAGAGCCTAGTCACGAGTTCTGTATATATGGTGGTAATGCCGGGATAAGATTCTGGGTATATTATAGGTAATATTTGGCATTTCACTCGATCAAACTACATGTTGAAAGGATTTATGGTGAAGGAAAATTTCGAGTGTTGGAATACATACATTTTAAGACCAAACCGGGACCAGTTGCGAAAAATGCAACTTAGCGGCCTTCCGGTAGGAATTGAACCCGCGACTCTGCGATTGCTAGTGCAGTGCTCTGACCACTGAGCTACGGAAGCCGTTGCCGAGAGCCTAGTCACGAGTTCTGTATATATGGTGGTAATGCCGGGATAAGATTCTGGGTATATTATAGGTAATATTTGGCATTTCACTCGATCAAACTACATGTTGAAAGGATTTATGGTGAAGGAAAATTTCGAGTGTTGGAATACATACATTTTAAGACCAAACCGGGACCAGTTGCGAAAAATGCAACTTAGCGGCCTTCCGGTAGGAATTGAACCCGCGACTCTGCGATTGCTAGTGCAGTGCTCTGACCACTGAGCTACGGAAGCCGTTGCCGAGAGCCTAGTCACGAGTTCTGTATATATGGTGTTCCGTATATATATACGTGTAGGTTTTGGTCTACGAAATGCAAAGAGTGCTCAACAACATATAGCTAGAGCAAATAATAGATTTTCGCTTACCTCAAAACTGGTCTGCTACAACTTGTTTCATCTGTAAAAGAATCGTCAGGCAGTCTCTGCCTGAAGATTCTTTTACAGATGAAACAAGTTGTAGCAGACCAGTTTTGAGGTAAGCGAAAATATATATATATATATATATATATATATATATATATATATATATATATATATATATATATATATATATATATATATATATATATATATATATATATATATATATATATATATATATTTATATATATATATATATATATATATATACGTATATATATATATATATATATATATATATATATATATATAATATATATATATATATATATATATATATATACAATATATTGTGAAAACATAAAACGCATTTGAAAAGGAATTAATCGATAGGTGCCTTTAGCCGGCTTACATATTAAAAATTGGTGACATTTATAAATGAGTGTTTTACGCGTTGATAAAAAATTGCGAATATTATTGTGCAATTTGTCGAATCTCCTTCTAATCACTCGGCAAAATTACACCTTGCACCCCCCCCCCCCCCCCCCCCCCCATCAAGGGAGGCCTAGCGACGGCCCTGTATACAACGTTATGCTTGTGAGTTTGTTGCGAAGAACCGGTAATGCGGGAGAAGAATTGGGTTTATTACAAGTAATATTAAATATATATATTCCAATACTCGAAATTTTCTTCACCATAATTTCTTAATAACACTTCGTCCAGGTAAACTTGCTTATCCCTTCTGAACGGTTTGACTTCCTTCAACAGCTTTCTGTATTTCTGTGTTAAACTTTCGTTACTGACATATAATCGAAATTCTAGATCAACCGGACTCTTCGAGATAAGGCGGCAAGCGAGGATCCAGACTGTCGCGAATGTCGCTCGAGCGATAGTCAGAAATTTCAGATAGAATATGAGAATTCAAAATATTGCGCAATACGATAATCACTTCAATGCCTAAGAAACTTGAGCTCGCTAAAGTAAATAGTGCCTCTAACACAATTTTGTTTTTTCATCCCATCGAATGTACGGTTTGTTTAAAATGTTTTAGTGAAAACAAAAATCAATTTGGATAAATTGTCTAGTTTTTATGGCGTGTTGAATTTGGCATTTCCTGGCTCAGTGCCGTGGGACCAGGAGTCTGGGTCTAGCTCTTCTTTCTGACGTCACGCAAGGTAGTGTTAGTATTAGTATTTTCACTAGTCAGCATTTCGCTTTGTTCTTCGTGTTTTGTTCGATTAGATCACTTTAGAGTTTAGATATTGTTCAGTAATCATGTCCAGCAGTGAATCAACTTCCGATAGTGAAACAGATTATCAGTCTGATGACTCGGACGTAAATTTTATTCCGGGTATGTTGTAATAGAAGATGCAGGAATAAATAATAATGGAAATATTCCTCATGAAGAATCAGACGATAGTTATTCGGGCTTAGCATATGCAGAAGAACCTTTGGCTGACGAATCCTGGCAGAAAATTATAACCGAGAAGAGCAGGAACGGTTAGAGGTCGAGGAAATGCTTACGAGAAGACTAAATCATCCATACATGTCCAATACTGTCGAACATATACGGCTCGAACGACTCGTCAAATTCGTCATTTGAAACCAGTTGCGTCTTGAGTTCGCCGGAGTTCACCCCGTCCGTATATATTTGTCCAGTCGTTCAATTCGTTGGTCCGGTCGTAATTGATAATACGCAATATATCACAGTTGAATGAAACAATATTATGTGTTTACCTCATTCTATTTCAAAACTACGCAACATATATAATTGGCTATTGAATCGAACAATATTATATGTGTTTACCTCGTTCTATTTCAAAACTACGCAACATATCGATATTGAAAAATAGTATGTTGTTGCTTCCTATTTCAAAACTACGCAACATATGCCTTTCAAATGGAACAATATACTATGTCGTTGAACGTATAAATATTATATGTTATTGCCTCGTTCAAGAAAAACTACGCGCGCACTAGCGTATATATATATACGCCAAACTCCATGAAACTGCCGAGATGAACATAAACACTTGACTACAAATCAACTTCCTCCAATATCAATATCATATATTGTTGTCTTAGTAATGATGTCTTGTCACTATTGAATGAAACAATATTATATGTGTTTATCTCGTTCTATTTCAAAACTACGCAACATATATAATTGGCTAGTGAATCGAACAATATTATATGTGTTTACCTCGTTCTATTTCAAAACTACGCAACATATAATGGCTATTGAATCCAACAATATTATATGTTGTTGTCTCGTTCTATTTGAGAACTATACAACATATATAAATGGCTATTGAATCGAACTATATTATATGTTGTTGTCTCAAACCATCTTTTCCGACCATATATAATATAATTGAGTCGGCACGAGTACCTTGCGTGACGTCACAAAATATACTCGTTCCAATCCTCTATAAACGAATATTCCTCACGGGAATGCCTTTCTAGCCATGTTTAAACTGCCATAAAAATTGAACTATTGCATGAAATTAAATTTTGTTTTCACAAATACTCTAGAAATCATGTCAAGATTTGATATAGCTAAAAAACAAAATTGTGTTAGAGGCACTTTAAATATTTTCTTGCAAGTGAACAGCGTGATTAACATACAAACAGCATTGACTATTATGCACCAACGGAGTTTTTACTTTAGACTATTACGCCCTTCTTGACAGTTGTCTCTAGAATCAAATGTCAACGATCAATGATCTTTTTATGAAGTATTCGAAGATGAGTAAAGCAGACGTAGAATGTTATCGTTAAACAAGTCGTTCAACTAATGGACGCCGAAATGGAGATAGACGAGACAGATATTTCTATTTCGACCGACATACGATACGCTTCGATCGACGCCATGATCGGCGTTCTAATCTATATCGATTTCAACACTTGTGTCTCGTGGTATCTTTCTTGTCAGCTCTTTTTGGAGGAATATTGTAAAAATAATGATGCAATATTCAGCCTAATAATGACCGAATTTCAATTATTTGGCGGAGTAACGAAAAACACGTCAAAACGCGCCACTCGACTCCTATGGTTCTATATAAATACAATAAACGGTACCTCTGAATCCAGTGTTAGAACATCTGCTTAACATAAAACCTGATAGCAGAAATACACCATGGAGAAAAAATTACTTTGCAGGATATCATTGTAATTTCGAGAAAACGCTGTTTTGGAATCCTTGAACACACGAACAAAGAAACGAATCAAACTCCAGGATTTATAACCTTCTGATATTCACAAACGGTAGTAGATGGCGTGAAAGGGTAGCGAACCAATCATGTTCCTCGTTCAGAAGCTTTTTATGACGTAGAATAGGAACGTCATAAAAAGTAGATGTCAGATAAATCAGTAAATTAGAAATTACTATCGCAAGCTGCCTGAAAGGGACAGATTGGAAACTTGGCATTTGGCTTGTACAGCCTAATTACAGGCTAGTTACACACGTGCTAGAAAACATCTATTGTGGGTCCAGGATTTTCTTCGACATCATTTACAATAGCGCTCCGTCGAGATGACGTCAGTACCGATGTTTGTCCGCTTTTACCCATAATTATTGCGGCCATAACAAAATAAATAGCTCATTTGCAATCATTTGTGAGTCAAATTTGGTTTGTTTGTCAGCTTTTTGAGCTATTAATTATATTAGCAGCCAGACTCTACGCTATTCTCAAGAACAGTGGAACATACACATTATAACATGACAGGGTGTATAAAAAAACGAGACCTTTAGAAATTAACCAGCTATTATTGTTAAGCACAAGATTTTATGCTCCTGGGAATTTAAAATAGGTTCTAATCGTATGAAGGAGCATAACTGCATTACAAATTGTCAAGGTACTAATTAGTCATATCATCAGTTCGAATAAAAATTGTTCAACTGACCATAGAGCAACGAGTTTTTACTGTTTTACAGGCCCCATACACACGGAAACGTTTTCCTGCGTTGTTGTATTGTTTCAAGTAATGAGCTGGTTGTCCTCGATTCCCTTGAGAACAGCAAACAATAGAAAAGCGCAGGAAAACGTTTCCGTGTGTACGGGGGCTCAAAGTACATTGAGTAGAAGCTATTTTAAATTCCCAGGAGCCTAAAATCTTGTGCTTACCAAGTAACAACAATAGGTTAATTTCTAAAGGTCTCGTTTTTTTTATACACCCAGTATTACTTGACTTAAACTTTGACATTGTTCTGTCAACCTCTTTGTTGGCAAATATAAAAATACACGGAAGTAAAATATTCGTACCGATATTAGTAATACCATATAATCGTTTGGCAAATCGAACTTCACGTTTGTAATATTTCTGAGTTGAACTTAAGACGCTGTAATATATTTATTAGCTTTATTTATTTTCATAATTCGTTACAGCATAATTTTATGTTTATAAACCAATCTTCATTCACCACTTGCTCGTCCACATGCGTCGAATGGACTAACACAATCTTTGATCACTTGTAGTTATAAGTAATACCGTACCATGACTTGAAGTTTATAATAAAGCGCTTTTGAAAGTAATTAGGGATGAACAGATAATCGGAAATTAATCGATAGAAGCCGACAACCGACAACATTCAGGCTGATCGGTTATCGGCCGACGCGTCAACATATATCGGCGTATATCGGCGGTCCCGATATAAATATCATTATCGCTTTTATACTTGTGACATTTCCTTTTGTTTGTCAAGAAAAACGCGACGGATATATTCTTCCACAATGAATTTGATGCGGCGCTTGATATTTTTCGTTATAGGTGAGACATTTTTTTGAGTTGCGGACGGAATATTTTGCGGAATGGGGGAATGATTAATACTTCTTGAGTATGTTCGCCAACGACCATTGATATTCCACCCCCAGCTGCGAAACACGTACCAACCACCTCCGACCGATCGTCGATGGATACCGACGACCCTCCGACAGATCCCAACCGCTTTGAGATGGCCTACGAAGACCCTCCGACCCCCACCCGACGACTCGCGAGAGCCTTCCGACCACTTCCGAAGTATCTCCGACTACTTCCGAAGTTGTTCCGACAACTTCCGATGTTCCGACAACTTCCGAAGTTGTTCCGATAACTTTCTATGAGGGGCCGAGTACTTCCGAAGTTGGCCCAACCCTCCAACAAAGACGTCACGACCTCCCTACGAGTGGACGAAGCCGACCCGCTGGAAAGCTTCCTCAGTAGCACTAACCCCGACCTCGACTCCACCTCGCCAGACATCGTCAACCCGTGTGGCATGCGGCATCCCAGTATATACGCGACCTCCTCCGCACCGAGATCCGCGGGTGGATACACCGTCCGATACGGGGTGTTAGGGTTAGGAAGACACTTAAGGCGTGGGTTAGGGTTAGGATTGGTGTTGTGTTGGGGATAGCTTCTATTTTGACCATTATCATCAAAATGTGTTCTAGTAATGTCTGAAACATTTGTGTCGACAGTTTGTTGGTTTACCTACAATCGCGTGCAAAAATAATGAGACTGTTCACATTTTGGTGATTTTTTTCACGTGTATGCCCCCCTCCCCCACTAACAATGTTGAAAACATATTATTTGATAACCCCTTGTCTCAAACTCGTTTTAACAACATTGCACGAGGGGGAGCGGGGGGCAAAAACCACTTGTTATAGGAGGGAGGGGGACAATAAAATGCTTGTCTCAATAATTTTTGCACGTGATTCAATCGCGTGCAAAAATAATGAGACTGTTCACATTTTGGTGATTTTTTTCACGTGTATGCCCCCCTCCCCCACTAACAATGTTGAAAACATATTATTTGATAACCCCTTGTCTCAAACTCGTTTTAACAACATTGCACGAGGGGGAGGGGGCAAAAACCACTTGTTATAGGAGGGAGGGGGCCAATAAACTGCTTGTCTCAATAATTTTTGGACGTGATTGTAGTAACTCTAAGTCAACTCGAGGTTATCTCGAAATTAACTCGAACTCGAACTCGAACTCATGGATTACCATATCCCGTATCACGCGGTATAAAGTTACGGTTTCACGAATAGTACGAATCGTACGAATGGAATCTATTCGACAGTATTGGATATGTATGCAAATTCGGGCACGATATTGCTGAATTGTCACTCCATTATAGGCAAAATGTTCAGTTATATACTACAAGGTCTCAGTTTATGTTGTCAACAGTCAACAAGCACAAATTAAATTATACCTTCGTTTGTAGTGCTTTTAGCGAGCACCATGACTTCGCTAGGTTTGCGTTCGTTTCTATTGTTTTTAATACTAATAGCGAGAAAAATGGCTTTTTGTCGAGCACAATGGCTTGTGTGATACCCACACGCAAATTAAATGTCTGATCGGAGTACTATAAATCAGCACGCACACAATGGCTCCTATGAGAAATAATGAACTCACACCAATATACACTTAAAATAGAAGGAAAACTGTATTCACAAACAAAACAATTTGATAATTGATATCATGATATATTAAGCCCATGACAATTGATAAATCGCAGATACCCATCTGATCGAGCCATATTTCTGTTTGATGATGGTCATATTACTATCTCAGTCGTCTTATTGATAAGAGAATACTTCCGGACTGAAATAAGGTTGCAAATTCAGAACTCGACAGATCGTTCAAACTTCACAGCCAACTCTACGTCATAAAACGTCATAAAACTGAATAAATATCTCGACCGACAGACAGATAGAGGGCAATTTACACAAATCGAGATTTTGTTGACTATGTATTAAACATTCATTAACCTTAGCATTAACCTTATTTTGAGCATTAACCTTATTTGAACTTAATTTCGTGTTTGACATTTATTACATTAATTATTAACGTGACACGGGAATGGCTAAATGGCGTGGGTAGGTGGGTCGTGCGTTGTGCGTAAAATAAAATAAAATAAAATAAAATAAAATAAAATGAAATGAAATGAAATGAAATGAAATGAAATGAAATGAAATGATATAAAATAACATGAAATGAAATGAAATGAAATGAAATAAAATTGTAGATTTCGATGCCGGAAAATTGCAGATTTCGATGTCCAACACACTTTGTACCCGCTTAAGATTTTATTACCAACTTGCACTATATATATATATATATATAATATGTAATTGCCCGAAGAAGGAAGTTAGTAACGTCCGAAACATGTCGCCAATAAAAGCAAAATTCCAAAGCGTTGTGTTGTTTTTAATATATATATATATATATATATATATATATATATATATATATATATATATATATATATATATATATATATATATATATATATATATTATATATATATATATATATATATATATATATATATATATATATATATATATATATATATATATATATATATATATATATATATATATATATATATATATATATATATATATATATATATCACTTTTATCGATCGCAGTCACAACAATCTCTCACTTCCAGTCTTTTTCTGACGCGGTTAACTATATATAGTTTTTGTTCTATTAATAGATTTCGCTAATTCTTAATGGCGGTTTCAGTTTACCCAACTTTAGCGTCCACCGCCCGCATGGGCTTGAAACATTATTCAAAATAATTTTATTATTGGTAGATTTTCCACATCAGGACTTTCAAATATACTATTTACATCATGCATTTCCACAGCGTACGTGTACACACCTTTTAATAGCGAAGCCTTCGATACGGTCGACCGCATCAGCGATGATCGGTCGCCATTTGTTCAAGGTCATCCGCAAATTCCCGAAACGACGATAGTGGTGTGCGTGATGTCCACAGATCGGTTTTATATTTTCGGACCAGATAATGAATATGATTCAAATAATGAATAATGAACAAAAGCCGCATCACATTTTGAAAATACTCGGACGGTAAACTGTTACAAAATAATTCTGTATTGTTTCTGAACTAGCGTTTATGGCGGCGGGTTTATCTGCTTCCTAGACTGTGCCACGGAATGTATTCTCCTGAGTATATTCTCCTGAGAATCTTACCGTTCCTGAAAAAATTGCCATAAAGGAAGCGGACGGTGTATTTTGCGGAATGGCTGAACGGCGGAGTGATTTTAAAAATACTTCTTGAATATAGAGGATGTCCGCCAAAGAGACCCATCATTGATATTCCACCCCCACCAACCTTTGACCGATTGTCGATGGATATACCGACCATCCTCCGACAGATCCCGACCGCTTTGAGTTGGCATACGAACACCTTCCGACCCCATCCGACCACCTCCCGATGACTCCCGAGATACTTCCGACCAGTCCCGACCAGTCCCGAAGTTTTCCCTTCGACGTGATGTCCGGTGATGTCCCGACGGCTTCCGAAGATGTGCCGAACACTTCCGAAGTTGGCCCTCCACGTCCCGACCTCCCTGTATCACTTCCCGACACCGAGACCACCTTCCAACCCGTTTCCCCGTCGTCCACAAAAAAGTCCGACAGCGACGTAGCAGATAGCGTCCGTCCCAGTATATACGCGACCTCCTCCGCGACACCCTTGTCGTACCAATAGACATCTTATTCCCGATGATCGTGATGACACACCCGACACACCCGAGATTTTTTTATTTTACCCACGACCCCAACCACGACGACGCACGACCAAAATGAGTCAATCTCACGTGCACTTGTGAACAGTGAACGATGTAATACGAGCTTTAGTTAGTATCTCAGTTTCTAGTTTCGTGTGTAGAGAAAAGCGACCGCGCGGAGATCCACCCTTCAGGTATCGCATTTTGATTGTTATAGTTTCGTATAGTATGGCGTCACGTTTGATTTGTGATTTAACTTGTTAGTGATCAAATATTCTAGCGATTTATGTTGATTTAATTGTATAGCCTTGCTAGTCTTATTATTTTTCAAATATTATCGGAATGTATCCAAGCCATGTAAATATAATCTATATAATCTTTTTAGAATCTTTGTTATTAAAAGTAAATCTCCGAGGCCGGTTGCAGTCGACTTATTCACCTGTATATATGCGTCTAGAACAGACTATACACATCACTGATCTCTAAATAAAGACTCGATCGAGCAACTATAGTTCAGAAAATGAAGCCGGAAGTCCGCCATTACTAAGGGACCAACTGAGAATCCTATGAGGTTTTTTGATGGCTTATGTGCTCTTACCATTGACAAAATAAAATAATATTACTATAAAGAGGACCAGAAAACATTTTTCAAATTACTGGGTAAAACGATTCATCGCCTACATACAGATTTACTGCGACTTTGGTCCCTTAGCAATGGCCGCCGTTGGTTCTAATTATCCAGTGAGAGAAGCCTGATATGAGACGGGGTTCAATTTATCCCGGGCATTCTGTGTGTCCCTCCCGCGATACTAATTGGAATGTCAGCGGTCAGCGAAGAAAGAACTATTGCGCGTTTTGTCGCGGTATATTCAAATACCGATGAATGCAGAACTGCAGAAGTGTCGGCATTATGACTCTGAGCTAGAATTTATTGGGAAGAACCTTCAGGGCATTAGAAAAGAAGGAAATTATTGTTTCGGTCACATCAACGGTAACAATGAGAAGGTAAACCTGTTCGTCGAACACCTGATGTCCTTAATCTGAAAGTTTTGTTCGTCTGAAAGCCACGACAAAGACAAGGATCATAGACGATACATGAAAAGCTCTAAGTGTATTCTCACTGTACTTATTATTTAATTATTTAATAATATACTGCTATAAAGGGAGCGTTCATAATTTATTTAGTGTGCGTAATTTACGCTAAATTGTCGAATACCCGTCTACTTTCGCTATTTGTATCTGTTGACAGTTAGTTCAGCATATACAATTGCTTCGGAAAGTTCAGCATATACAATTGCTTCGTTCTATTTTAAAACCCCGTTTAATTTGATAACAATCAAAATGTTGTCAACAAACGTTTTGACTACCCCAGCTTGTCTTGGCCAAACAAACTTTAAAAAATCAGATTAAACTGATTATTAAGTTCGTAATTTACTTATTTATCCATATTAAATGTTAAAATGATATAAATAAAATTATACTGGCTTTCCGGCTCGATTTCCATATAAATATCCCCAAATTTAAAACATAGTGGCTAACCCAAACCTTACCCTAATCCTAACCCTAACCCTCCACCTAATATATACTAACCCTAACTCTTACGATAATGTTTTATTTTAGAAATAACAGCTGATTTTAATTTCGACTTTTACTACCGATAGTCTATGTGACGTCATTTCGGGATTTTATATGGAAATTCAACCGGCTTTTTCCCGCTGAATGGCACTTACGCGATAACCGCTGATATTTCAATTAGTATCGCGGGAGGGGACACAGAATGCCCAGGATAAATTGTACCCCATATGAGACGTCAAATTAGGTTGAAGATTTTATGCATTTAATGTTAACAAAGAAACTATATTGGCCAGACGCTAAACCGATTTTGCTAGCGTCACAGTTTGATTTGCTTGCAAACTCGGAGTTTCTAATGATCTCTCGTTAAATTATGCAAATATGCAGGCTTCAAAATCAGCTCATTATAGATACAATAGAAAGCCCAATTTAGTCTTTATTTAGAGATCAGTGATACACATACACAGCGACCCAAGTCAAGATTAGTATGCTGCCTACGACAGCGATAATGGATAGGGTATCGAGTACGTATTCCTTATATAAGGAGGCGCAAATAGAAGGCATTGACGAGCAAATAGAGTGAATTAGCGAGCAAATAGCTAGTTGATTGGATTGTAACCGACCCGAAAACAACAAAAGTCCTAACCGGTTTGCAATCGTTTTCTTGAGAAATAAACCACCCCAAAGCTATAGAATATATCAAAGGAAAGTTAAATGATCTATTTCAACATACGAACAGCTTTATCCCGGCAGCTAACTTAATTGCAGGTAGCTCTCTTTAAATGCGCGGATAATCGAAAATACCCAAAAATATAATTTTCGTAATACGGATACCATCTTGTAAACAAAAACACGATCTTTCGGCTGTCTTCGACGAACGTTTCCTTGAGAAATAATCAAATGCCAAAGCTGTTTACAATATGCGTACGGCATACAATATGCGTACGGTTTATCCGGCTGGCGAACGTAGTTTTCTTAAAAAGAGCGGATAATCGAACATATCGTTACGTGTTAACAATCCCACATCCAGTGGGCTGGTACGAGTGCCATGTATTTGTTCGTCAATGCCTTGTATTTACTCGTAGCCCATTTCCTTTTATGGAATGCATTATTCCCTCAACATGAATAAAAATAGGTACGCTCAGGCGTACATGTTTCTGCGCTAATAATTTTAAAACTGGAAGCTTACAATATATACAGCCCACCTGTTATCCTAACTCCCTGTGGGATTTTCCCTATCCATCGTCCCCAGCCCTCGCACGCCGTGTATTTGTAGATCACATATTGCAACCAGTAAGAGGGCTGAATTTTGAAATACCAGTACCACTCCTCCTACATGGCCTAGTTTGCGTAGTTAAGTCATTTGAACTAACACACAAAATAGACACAATATTGTGACTTTTAAATCTCTAGAAATCACAATTTTGTACTGGACAATGTCTGTGACCAGATGCTTATATGCACGCTTGTAAGACCATATTTTAATGATGACATTTGTATATGGGGACAAGGAAATTACACAAATTAGAAAAATAATTATTATTCTTGAGCATATACTATATTTTGCTAATTATAAACACCACGCTTTGTCCTTATAATAAAAAATCTTACTGTAAAATGTTCAAAATATAAGCATTTAATTGGAGCTTGTGCTATGTTTAATATGTCTAACAAGTTTGTACCAAGTAATATATTAAATTTATTTAAGAAAATACCTGACATACATATTTATAGTACACAAGCTGTTATAGTTCAATTATTCAAATTAAAATTAATTTAAAATTAATTTAAATTATTCAAACCTTAAAATACAAAGCAATTATCCTCTTCCTTCTCTTGAATTGCATATTGCTAATTACAGTACTGTTGTTTAATTAATAAAGTTGTACTGTACTGTGTTGTCATAATGTTCACTATCAAATATAAAAGGTCATATATACTATTGCCAAAAACCTATATGTAAATGATATTAACCCTTTCCTTCGTCGACCAGCCAAAACTGCTCTCTGTTATTTTACTCTGTCAAATGCCAGACGATTTTACACATCAAGGGAGAGCATCTACATGTAGGTGGGAGAGGGTTAACCGGGCCAATCTAGTATCAGCAAAACCGCCCTCTCTCGCTTTGTTATTTTACTATGTCCAAATGCCAGATTATTTTACTCACCAATTAAAGGACAGCCTCAAGGCGTTAAGTCATATTCAGGGTTAGACCTTGGGAAGCGAGATCCCGCCAAGGAGGGCTGGCCCTCGTCGCATAACAAAAACAAATTTGTCAAATAATTAACTTGCTTAAATAATTGTCTCAGGGTGTGCAAGGTGTACAACCAGAAGAATTACAAATTGTAAGTATTTTTAATATGAATTGCAGTAAATTTGCAAGAGTGATCTACCACAATTTGTGTAAGTTGTATCAAGTTGTTCGATTTGACTACGCGTTTATGTAAAGGTCAGATCGAAGAGCATCTCCATAGTACAGGACTCCTTGAGCTATGTTTTTGAAGAGTAACTCTTCAAATTATTTATCAAATTATCTACTGTATTTCTGGCAATTGTAATTTTGGCAACGAGCAATTTTGTTAGCCTCAAAAAAACCTTCATGTCTGAATTAAAATAACACTACATTCACACTCACTGTAATATTAAAAGTTAGATTAAAAGGTAGAACTGGGCTGCTGGCTGATTTTTCATATGCAAAATTCACATCATTCAATCTCTTCAGAGATTTGTTGAAAGCAATACTAAGAATTATTGGATGGATTATATTATGAATACACGATGTGTCTATCGAATGGACATGGTGTGATGGTTCCAGACATATTTATATTTGCATGAAAGTGGTTGCAGAATTTAATTCAATATAATAATAAAGGCTGTCAGTTGTAACACAGCCACTATACAACAACATTCAATAAAAAATTGTCTAGTTTAAATGATAATAATAATAATAACTTTATTTATATAGCGCACTATTTCTATGAATATCCAACAGCGCTTTACAATATCAACAGTAATTACAATAATATTAAAGAAGGTTAAAATCAGGCTAATAATCTATACTGAAATCTAATAGTAATCTATACCAAGTTAGAAATGTCTAATTCAGTCCTATATTTCAAAAATCCGTCTAAAAAGAAAAGTTTTGATCTCAGATTTAAAAATGTTAAGAGACCTGCAGCTTCTTATATCATCTGGCAAAGTGTTCAATAACGTGGGCGCAGTAAAAGAAAATGCTCTTTGTCCATAAGTTTTAAGGTTACATTTTGGTATTGCCAGTAATGATTTATTGGAAGAGCGCAATGTCCTCATAGGAATATAAGCAGTTAAAGTTCGCATAGGTAGTAAGAAGTACAATCTTAGAATCAATTATCTCAGCTATTGGAAACCAATGTAGTAAATAATATAGATGGATATGTTTCCTGCAAAGAGGTAAAAATAGGTTTTAATGGTTACAAGAGGGTTATTAGTTACTATTTTTCCCCAAGACGCTCATTTGTTCTTCTAATTGTGGTTCAGTTGGATAAAGATTTTCAGACAGACTGGATGAAGACCAAAATTAAGAGTGGCTTTGAAAACATTTGGTCATCATAATTTCAACGACTTGGTATCAGTGGTATAACCTTCAAAAACTGCGGTATGTCACGCTTGTCGCTTGAAAATTCACTGCAATTTCCTGTTCAAAATTTGTAGAATTAATATGTATAAATATCTCTACTCGTCAAATTCGTCATTTGAAACCAGTTGCGTCTTGAGTTCGCCGGAGTTCACCCCGTCCGTATATATTTGTCCAGTCGTTCAATTCGTTGGTCCGGTCGTAATTGATAATACGCAATATATCACAGTTGAATGAAACAATATTATGTGTTTACCTCATTCTATTTCAAAACTACGCAACATATATAATTGGCTATTGAATCGAACAATATTATATGTGTTTACCTCGTTCTATTTCAAAACTACGCAACATATCGATATTGAAAAATAGTATGTTGTTGCTTCCTATTTCAAAACTACGCAACATATGCCTTTCAAATGGAACAATATACTATGTCGTTGAACGTATAAATATTATATGTTATTGCCTCGTTCAAGAAAAACTACGCGCGCACTAGCGTATATATACGCCAAACTCCATGAAACTGCCGAGATGAACATAAACACTTGACTACAAATCAACTTCCTCCAATATCAATATCATATATTGTTGTCTTAGTAATGATGTCTTGTCACTATTGAATGAAACAATATTATATGTGTTTATCTCGTTCTATTTCAAAACTACGCAACATATATAATTGGCTAGTGAATCGAACAATATTATATGTGTTTACCTCGTTCTATTTCAAAACTACGCAACATATAATGGCTATTGAATCCAACAATATTATATGTTGTTGTCTCGTTCTATTTGAGAACTATACAACATATATAAATGGCTATTGAATCGAACTATATTATATGTTGTTGTCTCAAACCATCTTTTCCGACCATATATAATATAATTGAGTCGGCACGAGTACCTTGCGTGACGTCACAAAATATACTCGTTCCAATCCTCTATTAAACGAATATTCCTCACGGATCCGCCTTTCTAGCCATGTTTAAACTGCCATAAAAATTGAACTATTGCATGAAATTAAATTTTGTTTTCACAAATACTCTAGAAATCATGTCAAGATTTGATATAGCTAAAAAACAAAATTGTGTTAGAGGCACTTTAAATATTTTCTTGCAAGTGAACAGCGTGATTAACATACAAACAGCACCAACGGAGTTTTTACTTTAGACTATTACGCCCTTCTTGACAGTTGTCTCTAGAATCAAATGTCAACGATCAATGATCTTTTTATGAAGTATTCGAAGATGAGTAAAGCAGACGTAGAATGTTATCGTTAAACAAGTCGTTCAACTAATGGACGCCGAAATGGAGATAGACGAGACAGATATTTCTATTTCGACCGACATACGATACGCTTCGATCGACGCCATGATCGGCGTTCTAATCTATATCGATTTCAAACACTTGTGTCTCGTGGTATCTTTCTTGTCAGCTCTTTTTGGAGGAATATTGTAAAAATAATGATGCAATATTCAGCCTAATAATGACCGAATTTCAATTATTTGGCGGAGTAACGAAAAACACGTCAAAACGCGCCACTCGACTCCTATGGTTCTATATAAATACAATAAACGGTACCTCTGAATCCAGTGTTAGAACATCTGCTTAACATAAAACCTGATAGCAGAAATACACCATGGAGGATACTTTGCAGGATATCATTGTAATTTCGAGAAAACGCTGTTTTGGAATCCTTGAACACACGAACAAAGAAACGAATCAAACTCCAGGATTTATAACCTTCTGATATTCACAAACGGTAGTAGATGACGTGAAGGGTAGCGAACCAATCATGTTCCTCGTTCAAAAGCTTTTTATGACGTAGGAATACGTCATAAAAAGTAGATGTCAGATAAATCAGTAAATTAGAAATTACTATCGCAAGCTGCCTGAAAGGGACAGATTGGAAACTTGGCATTTGGCTTGTACAGCCTAATTACAGGCTAGTACACACGTGCTATAGAAAACATCTATTGTGGGTCCAGGATTTTCTTCGACATCATTTACAATAGCGCTCCGTCGAGATGACGTCAGTACCGATGTTTGTCCGCTTTTACCCATAATTATTGCGGCCATAACAAAATAAATAGCTCATTTGCAATCATTTGTGAGTCAAATTTGGTTTGTTTGTCAGCTTTTTGAGCTATTAATTATATTAGCAGCCAGACTCTACGCTATTCTCAAGAACAGTGGAACATACACATTATAACATGACAGGGTGTATAAAAAAACGAGACCTTTAGAAATTAACCAGCTATTATTGTTAAGCACAAGATTTTATGCTCCTGGGAATTTAAAATAGGTTCTAATCGTATGAAGGAGCATAACTGCATTACAAATTGTCAAGGTACTAATTAGTCATATCATCAGTTCGAATAAAAATGGTTCAACTGACCATAGAGCAACGAGTTTTTACTGTTTTACAGGCCCCATACACACGGAAACGTTTTCCTGCGTTGTTGTATTGTTTCAAGTAATGAGCTGGTTGTCCTCGATTCCCTTGAGAACAGCAAACAATAGAAAAACGCAGGAAAACGTTTCCGTGTGTACGGGGGCTCAAAGTACATTGAGTAGAAGCTATTTTAAATTCCCAGGAGCCTAAAATCTTGTGCTTACCAAGTAACAACAATAGGTTAATTTCTAAAGGTCTCGTTTTTTTTATACACCCAGTATTACTTGACTTAAACTTTGACATTGTTCTGTCAACCTCTTTGTTGGCAAATATAAAAATACACGGAAGTAAAATATTCGTACCGATATTAGTAATACCATATAATCGTTTGGCAAATCGAACTTCACGTTTGTAATATTTCTGAGTTGAACTTAAGACGCTGTAATATATTTATTAGCTTTATTTATTTTCATTAATTCGTTACAGCATAATTTTATGTTTATAAACCAATCTTCATTCACCACTTGCTCGTCCACATGCGTCGAATGGACTAACACAATCTTTGATCACTTGTAGTTATAAGTAATACCGTACCATGACTTGAAGTTTATAATAAAGCGCTTTTGAAAGTAATTAGGGATGAACAGATAATCGGAAATTAATCGATAGAAGCCGACAACCGACAACATTCAGGCTGATCGGTTATCGGCCGACGCGTCAACATATATCGGCGTATATCGGCGGTCCCGATATAAATATCATTATCGCTTTTATACTTGTGACATTTCCTTTTGTTTGTCAAGAAAAACGCGACGGATATATTCTTCCACAATGAATTTGATGCGGCGCTTGATATTTTTCGTTATAGGTGAGACATTTTTTTGAGTTGCGGACGGAATATTTTGCGGAATGGGGGAATGATTAATACTTCTTGAGTATGTTCGCCAACGACCATTGATATTCCACCCCCAGCTGCGAAACACGTACCAACCACCTCCGACCGATCGTCGATGGATACCGACGACCCTCCGACAGATCCCAACCGCTTTGAGATGGCCTACGAAGACCCTCCGACCCCCACCCGACGACTCGCGAGAGCCTTCCGACCACTTCCGAAGTATCTCCGACTACTTCCGATGTTCCGACAACTTCCGAAGTTGTTCCGATAACTTTCTATGAGGGGCCGAGTACTTCCGAAGTTGGCCCGACCCTCCAACGAAGACGTCACGACCTCCCTACGAGTGGACGAAGCCGACCCGCTGGAAAGCTTCCTCAGTAGCACTAACCCCGACCTCGACTCCACCTCGCCAGACATCGTCAACCCGTGTGGCATGCGGCATCCCAGTATATACGCGACCTCCTCCGCACCGGGATCCGCGGGTGGATACACCGTCCGATACGGGGTGTTAGGGTTAGGAAGACACTTAAGGCGTGGGTTAGGGTTAGGATTGGTGTTGTGTTGGGGATAGCTTCTATTTTGACCATTATCATCAAAATGTGTTCTAGTAATGTCTGAAACATTTGTGTCGACAGTTTGTTGGTTTACCTACAATCGCGTGCAAAAATAATGAGACTGTTCACATTTTGGTGATTTTTTTCACGTGTATGCCCCCCTCCCCCACTAACAATGTTGAAAACATATTATTTGATAACCCCTTGTCTCAAACTCGTTTTAACAACATTGCACGAGGGGGAGCGGGGGGCAAAAACCACTTGTTGGATAGGAGGGAGGGGGACAATAAAATGCTTGTCTCAATAATTTTTGCACGTGATTCAATCGCGTGCAAAAATAATGAGACTGTTCACATTTTGGTGATTTTTTTCACGTGTATGCCCCCCTCCCCCACTAACAATGTTGAAAACATATTATTTGATAACCCCTTGTCTCAAACTCGTTTTAACAACATTGCACGAGGGGGAGGGGGGGGGCAAAAACTACTTGTTATAGGAGGGAGGGGGCCAATAAACTGCTTGTCTCAATAATTTTTGGACGTGATTGTAGTAACTCTAAGTCAACTCGAGGTTATCTCGAAATTAACTCGAACTCGAACTCGAACTCATGGATTACCATATCCCGTATCACGCGGTATAAAGTTACGGTTTCACGAATAGTACGAATCGTACGAATGGAATCTATTCGACAGTATTGGATATGTATGCAAATTCGGGCACGATATTGCTGAATTGTCACTCCATTATAGGCAAAATGTTCAGTTATATACTACAAGGTCTCAGTTTATGTTGTCAACAGTCAACAAGCACAAATTAAATTATACCTTCGTTTGTAGTGCTTTTAGCGAGCACCATGACTTCGCTAGGTTTGCGTTCGTTTCTATTGTTTTTAATACTAATAGCGAGAAAAATGGCTTTTTGTCGAGCACAATGGCTTGTGTGATACCCACACGCAAATTAAATGTCTGATCGGAGTACTATAAATCAGCACGCACACAATGGCTCCTATGAGAAATAATGAACTCACACCAATATACACTTAAAATAGAAGGAAAACTGTATTCACAAACAAAACAATTTGATAATTGATATCATGATATATTAAGCCCATGACAATTGATAAATCGCAGATACCCATCTGATCGAGCCATATTTCTGTTTGATGATGGTCATATTACTATCTCAGTCGTCTTATTGATAAGAGAATACTTCCGGACTGAAATAAGGTTGCAAATTCAGAACTCGACAGATCGTTCAAACTTCACAGCCAACTCTACGTCATAAAACGTCATAAAACTGAATAAATATCTCGACCGACAGACAGATAGAGGGCAATTTACACAAATCGAGATTTTGTTGACTATGTATTAAACATTCATTAACCTTAGCATTAACCTTATTTTGAGCATTAACCTTATTTTGAACTTAATTTCGTGTTTGACATTTATTACATTAATTATTAACGTGACACGGGAATGGCTAAATGGCGTGGGTAGGTGGGTCGTGCGTTGTGCGTAAAATAAAATAAAATAAAATAAAATAAAATAAAATGAAATGAAATGAAATGAAATGAAATGAAATGAAATGAAATGATATAAAATAACATGAAATGAAATGAAATGAAATGAAATAAAATTGTAGATTTCGATGCCGGAAAATTGCAGATTTCGATGTCCAACACACTTTGTACCCGCTTAAGATTTTATTACCAACTTGCACTATATATATATATATATATATATAATATGTAATTGCCCGAAGAAGGAAGTTAGTAACGTCCGAAACATGTCGCCAATAAAAGCAAAATTCCAAAGCGTTGTGTTGTTTTTAAATATATATATATATATATATATATATATATATATATATATATATATATATATATATATATATATATATATATATATATATATATATATTATATATATATATATATATATATATATATATATATATATATATATATATATATATATATATATATATATATATATATATATCACTTTTATCGATCGCAGTCACAACACTCTCTCACTTCCAGTCTTTTTCTCACCTGGTTAACTATATATAGTTTTTGTTCTATTAATAGATTTCGCTAATTCTTAATGGCGGTTTCAGTTTACCCAACTTTAGCGTCCACCGCCCGCATGGGCTTGAAACATTATTCAAAATAATTTTATTATTGGTAGATTTTCCACATCAGGACTTTCAAATATACTATTTACATCATGCATTTCCACAGCGTACGTGTACACACCTTTTAATAGCGAAGCCTTCGATACGGTCGACCGCAATCAGCGATGATCGGTCGCCATTTGTTCAAGGTCATCCGCAAATTCCCGAAACGACGATAGTGGTGTGCGTGATGTCCACAGATCGGTTTTATATTTTCGGACCAGATAATGAATATGATTCAAATAATGAATAATGAACAAAAGCCGCATCACATTTTGAAAATACTCGGACGGTAAACTGTTACAAAATAATTCTGTATTGTATCTGAACTAGCGTTTATGGCGGCGGGTTTATCTGCTGCTTGTGCACTTCGGACAGTGTTCCTAGACTGTGCCACGGAATGTATTCTCCTGAGTATATTCTCCTGAGAATCTTACCGTTCCTGAAAAAATTGCCATAAAGGAAGCGGACGGTGTATTTTGCGGAATGGCGGAACGGCGGAGTGATTTTAAAAATACTTCTTGAATATAGAGGATGTCCGCCAAAGAGACCCATCATTGATATTCCACCCCCACCAACCTTTGACCGATTGTCGATGGATATACCGACCATCCTCCGACAGATCCCGACCGCTTTGAGTTGGCCTACGAACACCTTCCGACCCCATCCGACCACCTCCCGATGACTCCCGAGATACTTCCGACCAGTCCCGACCAGTCCCGAAGTTTTCCCTTCGACGTGATGTCCGGTGATGTCCCGACGGCTTCCGAAGATGTGCCGAACACTTCCGAAGTTGGCCCTCCACGTCCCGACCTCCCTGTATCACTTCCCGACACCGAGACCACCTTCCAACCCGTTTCCCCGTCGTCCACAAAAAAGTCCGACAGCGACGTAGCAGATAGCGTCCGTCCCAGTATATACGCGACCTCCTCCGCGACACCCTTGTCGTACCAATAGACATCTTATTCCCGATGATCGTGATGACACACCCGACACACCCGAGATTTTTTTATTTTACCCACGACCCCAACCACGACGACGCACGACCAAAATGAGTCAATCTCACGTGCACTTGTGAACAGTGAACGATGTAATACGAGCTTTAGTTAGTATCTCAGTTTCTAGTTTCGTGTGTAGAGAAAAGCGACCGCGCGGAGATCCACCCTTCAGGTATCGCATTTTGATTGTTATAGTTTCGTATAGTATGGCGTCACGTTTGATTTGTGATTTAACTTGTTAGTGATCAAATATTCTAGCGATTTATGTTGATTTAATTGTATAGCCTTGCTAGTCTTATTATTTTTCAAATATTATCGGAATGTATCCAAGCCATGTAAATATAATCTATATAATCTTTTTAGAATCTTTGTTATTAAAAGTAAATCTCCGAGGCCGGTTGCAGTCGACTTATTCACCTGTATATATGCGTCTAGAACAGACTATACACATCACTGATCTCTAAATAAAGACTCGATCGAGCAACTATAGTTCAGAAAATGAAGCCGGAAGTCCGCCATTACTAAGGGACCAACTGAGAATCCTATGAGGTTTTTTGATGGCTTATGTGCTCTTACCATTGACAAAATAAAATAATATTACTATAAAGAGGACCAGAAAACATTTTTCAAATTACTGGGTAAAACGATTCATCGCCTACATACAGATTTACTGCGACTTTGGTCCCTTAGCAATGGCCGCCGTTGGTTCTAATTATCCAGTGAGAGAAGCCTGGGTTCAATTTATCCCGGGCATTCTGTGTGTCCCTCCCGCGATACTAATTGGAATGTCAGCGGTCAGCGAAGAAAGAACTATTGCGCGTTTTGTCGCGGTATATTCAAATACCGATGAATGCAGAACTGCAGAAGTGTCGTCATTATGACTCTGAGCTAGAATTTATTGGGAAGAACCTTCAGGGCATTAGAAAAGAAGGAAATTATTGTTTCGGTCACATCAACGGTAACAATGAGAAGGTAAACCTGTTCGTCGAACACCTGATGTCCTTAATCTGAAAGTTTTGTTCGTCTGAAAGCCACGACAAAGACAAGGATCATAGACGATACATGAAAAGCTCTAAGTGTATTCTCACTGTACTTATTATTTAATTATTTAATAATATACTGCTATAAAGGGAGCGTTCATAATTTATTTAGTGTGCGTAATTTACGCTTACCGAATACCCGTCTACTTTCGCTATTTGTATCTGTTGACAGTTAGTTCAGCATATACAATTGCTTCGGAAAGTTCAGCATATACAATTGCTTCGTTCTATTTTAAAACCCCGTTTAATTTGATAACAATCAAAATGTTGTCAACAAACGTTTTGACTACCCCAGCTTGTCTTGGCCAAACAAACTTTAAAAAATCAGATTAAACTGATTATTAAGTTCGTAATTTACTTATTTATCCATATTAAATGTTAAAATGATATAAATAAAATTATACTGGCTTTCCGGCTCGATTTCCATATAAATATCCCCAAATTTAAAACATAGTGGCTAACCCAAACCTTACCCTAATCCTAACCCTAACCCTCCACCTAATATATACTAACCCTAACTCTTACGATAATGTTTTATTTTAGAAATAACAGCTGATTTTAATTTCGACTTTTACTACCGATAGTCTATGTGACGTCATTTCGGGATTTTATATGGAAATTCAACCGGCTTTTTCCCGCTGAATGGCACTTACGCGATAACCGCTGATATTTCAATTAGTATCGCGGGAGGGGACACAGAATGCCCAGGATAAATTGTACCCCATATGAGACGTCAAATTAGGTTGAAGATTTTATGCATTTAATGTTAACAAAGAAACTATATTGGCCAGACGCTAAACCGATTTTGCTAGCGTCACAGTTTGATTTGCTTGCAAACTCGGAGTTTCTAATGATCTCTCGTTAAATTATGCAAATATGCAGGCTTCAAAATCAGCTCATTATAGATACAATAGAAAGCCCAATTTAGTCTTTATTTAGAGATCAGTGATACACATACACAGCGACCCAAGTCAAGATTAGTATGCTGCCTACGACAGCGATAATGGATAGGGTATCGAGTACGTATTCCTTATATAAGGAGGCGCAAATAGAAGGCATTGACGAGCAAATAGAGTGAATTAGCGAGCAAATAGCTAGTTGATTGGATTGTAACCGACCCGAAAACAACAAAAGTCCTAACCGGTTTGCAATCGTTTTCTTGAGAAATAAACCACCCCAAAGCTATAGAATATATCAAAGGAAAGTTAAATGATCTATTTCAACATACGAACAGCTTTATCCCGGCAGCTAACTTAATTGCAGGTAGCTCTCTTTAAATGCGCGGATAATCGAAAATACCCAAAAATATAATTTTCGTAATACGGATACCATCTTGTAAACAAAAACACGATCTTTCGGCTGTCTTCGACGAACGTTTCCTTGAGAAATAATCAAATGCCAAAGCTGTTTACAATATGCGTACGACATACAATATGCGTACGGTTTATCCGGCTGGCGAACGTAGTTTTCTTAAAAAGAGCGGATAATCGAACATATCGTTACGTGTTAACAATCCCACATCCAGTGGGCTGGTACGAGTGCCATGTATTTGTTTCGTCAATGCCTTGTATTTACTCGTAGCCCATTTCCTTTTATGGAATGCATTATTCCCTCAACATGAATAAAAATAGGTACGCTCAGGCGTACATGTTTCTGCGCTAATAATTTTAAAACTGGAAGCTTACAATATATACAGCCCACCTGTTATCCTAACTCCCTGTGGGATTTTCCCTATCCATCGTCCCCAGCCCTCGCACGCCGTGTATTTGTAGATCACATATTGCAACCAGTAAGAGGGCTGAATTTTGAAATACCAGTACCACTCCTCCTACATGGCCTAGTTTGCGTAGTTAAGTCATTTGAACTAACACACAAAATAGACACAATATTGTGACTTTTAAATCTCTAGAAATCACAATTTTGTACTGGACAATGTCTGTGACCAGATGCTTATATGCACGCTTGTAAGACCATATTTTAATGATGACATTTGTATATGGGGACAAGGAAATTACACAAATTAGAAAAATAATTATTATTCTTGAGCATATACTATATTTTGCTAATTATAAACACCACGCTTTGTCCTTATAATAAAAAATCTTACTGTAAAATGTTCAAAATATAAGCATTTAATTGGAGCTTGTGCTATGTTTTAATATGTCTAACAAGTTTGTACCAAGTAATATATTAAATTTATTTAAGAAAATACCTGACATACATATTTATAGTACACAAGCTGTTATAGTTCAATTATTCAAATTAAAATTAATTTAAAATTAATTTAAATTATTCAAACCTTAAAATACAAAGCAATTATCCTCTTCCTTCTCTTGAATTGCATATTGCTAATTACAGTACTGTTGTTTAATTAATAAAGTTGTACTGTACTGTGTTGTCATAATGTTCACTATCAAATATAAAAGGTCATATATACTATTGCCAAAAACCTATATGTAAATGATATTAACCCTTTCCTTCGTCGACCAGCCAAAACTGCTCTCTGTTATTTTACTCTGTCAAATGCCAGACGATTTTACACATCAAGGGAGAGCATCTACATGTAGGTGGGAGAGGGTTAACCGGGCCTATCTAGTATCAGCAAAACCACCCTCTCTCGCTTTGTTATTTTACTATGTCCAAATGCCAGATTATTTTACTCACCAATTAAAGGACAGCCTCAAGGCGTTAAGTCATATTCAGGGTTAGACCTTGGGAAGCGAGATCCCGCCAAGGAGGGCTGGCTTTCGTCGCATAACAAAAACAAATTTGTCAAATAATTAACTTGCTTAAATAATTGTCTCAGGGTGTGCAAGGTGTACAACCAGAAGAATTACAAATTGTAAGTATTTTTAATATGAATTGCAGTAAATTTGCAAGAGTGATCTACCACAATTTTTGTAAGTTGTATCAAGTTGTTCGATTTGACTACGCGTTTATGTAAAGGTCAGATCGAAGAGCATCTCCATAGTACAGGACTCCTTGAGCTATGTTTTTGAAGAGTAACTCTTCAAATTATTTATCAAATTATCTACTGTATTTCTGGCAATTGTAATTTTGGCAATGAGCAATTTTGTTAGCCTCAAAAAAAACCTTCATGTCTGAATTAAAATAACACTACATTCACACTCACTGTAATATTAAAAGTTAGATTAAAAGGTAGAACTGGGCTGCTGGCTGATTTTTCATATGCACAATTCACATCATTCAATCTCTTCAGAGATTTGTTGAAAGCAATACTAAGAATTATTGGATGGATTATATTATGAATACACGATGTGTCTATCGAATGGACATGGTGTGATGGTTCCAGACATATTTATATTTGCATGAAAGTGGTTTGCAGAATTTAATTCAATATAATAATAAAGACTGTCAGTTTGTAACACAGCCACTATACAACAACATTCAATAAAAAATTGTCTAGTTTAAATGATAATAATAATAATAACTTTATTTATATAGCGCACTATTTCTATGAATATCCAACAGCGCTTTACAATATCAACAGTAATTACAATAATATTAAAGAAGGTTAAAATCAGGCTAATAATCTATACTGAAATCTAATAATATATACCAAGTTAGAAATGTCTAATTCAGTCCTATATTTCAGTTAGTAAAAATCCGTCTAAAAAGAAAAGTTTTGATCTCAGATTTAAAAATGTTAAGAGACCTGCAGCTTCTTATATCATCTGGCAAAGTGTTCAATAACGTGGGCGCAGTAAAAGAAAATGCTCTTTGTCCATAAGTTTTAAAGGTTACATTTTGGTATTGCCAGTAATGATTTATTGGAAGAGCGCAATCTCCTCATAGGAATATAAGCAGTTAAAGTTTCGCATAGGTAGTAAGAAGTACAATCTTAAAATCAATTATCTCAGCTATTGGCAACCAATGTAGTAAATAATATAGATGGATATGTTTCCTGTAAAGAGGTGAAAAATAGGTTTTAATGCTTACAAGAGGGTTATTAGTTACTATTTTTCCCCAAGACGCTCGTTTGTTCTTCTAATTGTGGTTCAGTTGGATAAAGATTTTCAGACATGTATATGCCAAAAAGGGTGTCACATGTAGAAAGTAGCAAATCAAATGCACTGGAGATAAAACAAACTAATGAGTTGCGAAAAGTTAAATCATCTGCTATTTTTACAGTCGATCAGCAAACACACTGAGGGGGAGGGAGAAATGAGAAGTCCAATATTAAAAGGGATTAGACGATAGTAAAAGCAGTAAGAAACAAAAACTTGAAAGCAATGAAAGTGCATAAGCTAATATTAATAATAAAAAAGTTCTAAGCAAACTAAAATAACAAAAAACTTGTAGGAAATTAAATAAAAGAAAACGTTCGTTAAGGACCAAGATGATGGGTGCCATGCAACTTTAAAAGTGAGACGCTTCTCTTGCCGTTTGCGGTTATCGTTACCACCTGAGATGGGAATGATGGCACAGACTTTCATGTCTGAAACCAAAATAAATGTAGTTAAAATTACTACAAAAAATGTAGTTGTCCTGAACCTTTTATTTTAACTACGTTTTTGTAGTTAAAATAACTACTTTCAAATAACAGTATAAATAAATGTAGTTAAAATTACTACAAAAAATGTAGTTGTCCTGAACCTTTTATTTTAACTACGTTTTTTGTAGTTAAAATAACTACTTTCAAATAACAGTGCAGACTGGATGAAGACCAAAATTAAGAGTGGCTTTGAAAACTGCTCATCATAATTTCAACGACTTGGTATCAGTGGTATAAACCTTCAAAAACTGCGGTATGTCACGCTTGTCGCTTGAAAATTTACTGCAATTCATGTTCAAAATTTGTAGAATATGTATAAATATCTCTGATAATAAGCTCCCTTCTTGAGACAAGATGGCGTCAACTTCGAGTAATGATCGGCTGACAGTGGTAAGTTGTCGAAAAGGGTAACAAACCTAACTTAACTTAACTTAACAACATAATAACAATATATCTGCGCAAGCGCAGATACAAAAACTAGATTCTAGAGGAAGTCATCAAGCTTCGCCTGATATTCATCAATCAGCAGTGGAATAATGCACCAATCAGGGTTTCCTTTAGAAGCGTTGATGATATATCACGACGTCATGGAAATTAGTAGATATCAGATAAATATGTAAATTTTATTGTTCCTTCAATTGAATAATTAAGCATAACCAAGAGCAGAACAAAATACAAAAAAAAGAAAAATTCTCGTTTTGTCTTCGCAAATCCTAGAGGAGAAGTCGACATGTTTTGTTTTCGTATTGACCTTGTGCCGCAAGTGAAAACGAAGTGACTGAAATCTCAGCACAAGGGGCTCACTTATAAAAAACCCTTGAAAACAATGAGGTGATGTATTTTGTAACCTTCACTCTCCATAATCCCCTCGCCCGGCGGCGCGAAGCGCCGTCCAGGGCCGAAGGCCCTGGGGCGAGGGTGCTAATCTTGACGGAATTTTTTCCCGCGCTTTTTTATGCAAGGGAAGTGAAAGTAGCCTTTATGTCGGAATATATATATATTTGTATGTATGGTAAACGATCCTTTATTGTTGCCGTGGTAACAAAGGAAAATTGGGGTTAGAGAGGGATAATTTGGCAGTCCAAGGGGTTAAGTTAGAATCATTAGGGTTAGGAATTGTGATTGGGACGTACGTACTATAAACGGCTTTTTGGTGGTTACATTTGGCGTTTAAATTTAAAATGACGTCAGCGCGACAAACGTACCTTTACGCCGCCATCCCCCCCCCCCGGAAAACCGAAAGCGTTTTTTTTTTGGGGGGGGGGCGGTTTAAGAAGTTGTAGAACCTCTGGACTATTAAGCATCAAATTATACAGACTTTACCAGATGATTTCAAGCCGTAATTGTAGACTGCAGTGTTGACGGGCAAGAACAGATACAAATAAAGGTAAATAAATTAATAATTTCTCAAATAATGGATAATAATAGTACACTGCGAGTCTAGTTTTTTTGGTTAGGGTTAGTAATTTGGCTAGATTTAGGGTTAGGTTTAGGGTTTTGATGATATTAGGTTAGCATTTCGTCGTACGGCATGCAAATTTTGAAACATTTACATATTCAGATCTTTAGAAATATATTGAAATTAGCATAGCATGACCAGTAAAGTTTTACTAACTTCTCGAGTGCCATTATAACTCGATAATCACACAAGACAAAGTTTTTTATTCCTTTTATAAAATAACACCATTAAATTAACACTAAAAGCCCATGAAAAATGCAGATTTAACTGTTATAAGCGGCGTTGCTATGTGCGTTGCTAGGAAACATGTTAGCGATTTTAGCGATGAAAATGTATCCAACGTTGCAGTTAAAACATTCTCTTGTGTTAGTACCTTGATTAGTCTTGTATCCAGGTATTCTTTGACTTCCTTTTGTGATTTACACTACGTCAAAAACGACAAAATCTACGCGAGGACACGTCAGCTTAGCTACTGTATGCTTTAATATTGACTTAATAATGACACGGTTTTTTAGCTCAATCAGACAGCGTGTTGTCGCTCATTCACTTCTGATTATTTAATAATTCAACAAGCAGGTGAAGTGCACCCTTGATCAATGTGGTGATAATGTGATATAATTTACTGTAATGCATTGCATCAATGACAATGTTGTGCTTTTAATTTTTGTATGGGCGTAAAGGCATTTGTACATTTGAGTAGTGTAAACATACATTGTACATGTTTATAGACCTACACATGTTATGCCTGGCCTGGCCTCCAATTAATGTTTCTGGGGAAACACTTTTGTCCTTGGAATAGAACTGCATATGCAATGCCAGTTTTATATATATATTTAAGCTACTCTTGTTGAAGTGCTTTCTGAAGGATATATAAAGTAGATTTTATTAACATAGATTTTATTACATTTCCTACAAACAAACAATCAAATGTAAAATTAATATAATATGTGTGATCACTCGAACTAAAAGTATTACCTTCATCAACAAATCTGGCAACACACTAATTGGGCATGCACCACAAGAGCATTTATATGTGCATTTTTTTTAAATTGGGTCTATAAAATATGATTCTGGACATATAAATTAAACAGCTTTATTCCCATATCATCATCTTGTAATCTGTTATAAATAGGGCTTCACTTTTGTAAACTAATGTGTCATTTTGATAAAGGAGCAGGGTCCCGATACATTAAAAACTAAGCAAATGTGTTCAGAGTATTTTTTGAAGGTGCGGTATATAATGTTTATAAACCTGGACAGAAGAAGATATATGCCATAGAATCTGTTTATATGCCCTGGGATTATACAACTTAATTACTTCCAAAGGGGTTTGAGTGGGAGAGATTATAAACGGTATAGAAAAATGTTTTCAAAATGCATAACAGGCAATTGTTGGCACTTTTTTACTCAAGTTTTTGCTTAATAATAATAGTAACAAATAATGTTGTAACTTAATAATAGTAACAAACATTAACTAGAATTTATAATAATGTGAAAAATGATGCCCTGTATTATATATAGCAAAACCTGCTAGACACGTTATGTAGCAGCCTCAAAATGATTAATTGTCAGTAGTGAGATACATGTAGTGTTTCTATCAAGTCCATTCGATTGGCAAATCAATGGGTTATTGATTTTTATCGGCTATTACGGTGGGCGAGGGGTTGTTGCGTACACGTATTTCTAGTAGCTCTAATAATATGATTTGAGATGTTTCTCGACTGTGATTGGCTGGTTGGAGTGCAATTTATCCCGAATAGCAGTGCAAAAATATGTAATAGCAGTGCAAAAATATGTAATAGCAGTGCAAAAATATGTATTAGTCTTTCCTGATTGGCTGAACAGCAATGAAAGCTGCAGCCTGCAGGTTGGGGAGCCAAACTTTTCAAATTAAAAACATGGCGGGAGTTTTGAGTAAACAAAGATTTCCAGAATTTCAATTGTCTGAAATTCAAGAATTGCAAAACAATGCAACGAATAAAAACACGGCTCCAAGTACTGCCTTTTGGGTGAACATTTTCAATGTTGGGCTAGGCAACGAGGCTTTCCTGAGGCAATTGAAAAGTTACGAAACGATAGAGTTAGACGGCGTTTTGCAAAAGTTTATGCCGAAGTGCGTAACCAGAATGGAGATGAATACGAGGCGGATAGTCTTCGTGTGACGATAGCTGCCTTAGACCGGCATTTAAAACACCATGGATATCAACTGTCCATAATTCGTGACCGAGAGTGTGCTGCGTCTAAAAAAGTGGGCATGGTGGAAACGCGGCAGCGGTTGCGGGTAGCGGGTAGCGGGTGCGGGTAGTGGCGCGGGAAAATGCGGCTATTACAATAATTTAAAAACGCGGCTATATACAATAATTTAATATACAGTCGTTCCATACAAATAGAATGGAATACGAGTCATATAACCTGTTCTATACAATCATTTTAATATGCAGTCGTGCCATACAAAATGAAATAGAATGGAACACGAGTCATAATGATATTAACTCGCTGCCAGCTTGGCACGTCATGCGGACATAAAACGTAACTTTAGCCTTTCTCTTCAGCCCAAAAACTACAACATTCAACGTTAAATATTTCTTCTGAATTCGCATAATAGTCCAGGTTTTACAGATATACGACTCCGTGGTTTAGTATTCCAGTCCGCATTTTACAGTAAGCTATATAATATAGAAAATCTGTAAAACGAAAATTATTCTATCTGTAATATGATCTTTGTGGCAAGCAGTTTTCTTTCGCGACCAAATCTCCAAGAGGTAAAGCTGTAAGTATCTAGTGCCGATCTCGCGGTCGTTTGGAAAGCGTTTTCGGCATTGATGTGGCTTTTAAGCTACCAACTTTGAAGACAGTGTCACGGACGTTAAATAGCGATTTAGCGTCATTTAAGCTAAAGTTGGCAGCGAGTTAATATCATTATGACTCGTGTTCCACTCTATTTCATTTTGTATGGCACGACTGTATATTAAAATGATTGTATAAAACAGGTTATATGACTCGTGTTCCATTCTATTTGTATATGGAACGACTGTGTATTAAATTATTGTATATAGCCGCATTTTTAAATGATTGTATATAGCCGCATTTGTCCGCGCCACTACCCGCTACCCGCACCCGCTACCCGATACCCGCGTTTTCCACCATGCCTTTGGCAACATATTCATGTCCAAGTAAAATATTTCTGGCGACAAGATGCTACAGGGAAAGGCAAGACGGCTACGGCAGGAAGGAAGGGGAAACGAAACAACAAATTAGTATGGAGAGTTGACGGAACAAGAAGAGGAAGACTGCTGTGCGAAAGAGGAAAACTCGGCAATACAACGCCAGAAAGCTTTCTAAACACAATGTGGTGGATACTTTGGCAAAGACGACACTGGCTGTGAGTTCGTTGAATTTGTGGAAGGTTTGACGAAAACAAGAAATGGAGGGCTGTCGAAAAAGTGCCGAGATTTCACGCCGAAAAATGTTTGCAACGGGCACTCATAGATGACCAGTATCGCTTTTTAAAGAGTATTTGTCTCGGCGACCAACGTCTTTGCAAACATCTGGTCCTTTCTACCCAGCTCTCGGTGAATTACAAACCCAAGGACGACGTGTGGTACAAAGCACAACCCATGGGAACTAACCGCATAAACGGTCGAAATGATGAAGCGTATCATCGCGGGTACATCGCTAGAGCAAAATCCAAAGAAGCTGATCAACAATTAGCCTTTTCTAATCCTAAGTCGTCCCATTTTGCAAAATGGGCGGTTTATAAATATAAAATGGACAGTTCTAAAATTGAATTTTTAGCTTTTTAGAGGAAATGTTGAGTTGAAAAACCCTAACCAAAGTCTGACGTATAATATCATTGAAAATAATCTTATTTTGTAACGGCCAAAGGCATGCATTCAAAATTTTCTGTCCACTAATAGGTAGTCTGGGCAACTCATGAACACCATATTTTCTAAATATTTCCACATCACTTTCCCCAATAGCATGCCTCCCATCGCCTCTAAAATCGTCCAATTGGGGCCTAAATTCAACCAATTGAAGGCTGCCATCTTGGATAAATTGGGGAGCAAACTAACAAAGCTTGAATGAAACGTCTTGCTTCCAGACCTTTTTCTCATTTCGAGAACCTCGGTCTTGTTCTATATTTAATTTTTAAAAACCTTTATTTTCCTGCTACATTGATTATTGAAGCAGACTGTCAGTGAATTTTTACTAAGACTACGACGTAAATTTGTAAACCCAGATGGAATCGTTCTTTTTCCCTCCGGAAAAAGAAAATCACAAATGGAAAACAGAATAGAAACGTGCTTTTCAAGATAATTATTAAAGGGTAACGTTTGAAATATTGAAAAATACCTTACTAAGGGACCGGTCATTAATTAAAGGGGGTGGCTGGTCCAAATTGTGGGAGGGTCACTAATTTTTATGCAGAGGAAAAAGGGGGGGGGGGTCAGAAAAATTTTGTGCACACAAAATATAAAGGATGCCCCTTGATACAACGATATTATGGTAACAGGAATATAATCAAAAGGGGCACATTATAATACTTAGTGTACAATAAATTTTCAATAGCTATTAGAAAACAAGAGATATTGATATATGGTAGAAATTTTAAAAAGACAACACAAATTTGGGCTTCCATTGTGTCCAAAAAACTCTGGAAATATATTTAATATATATATATTAATCATTCATCACGATCGTGGTCATTGTCATCATCACAAATGTACGGCACAAATTGTTAAATAGAGGTGGGAGGGGGCAACCAAAAAATAAGCTTTACATAAGGGGAGGGTCAAATTGAGCATGGTATAATTTCATTTGCACCAGCCCTCCCGCCTTTAATGATTTTTATGATTGCCACACCATCATGGCGATTAGTCGAGTATATTTCAGCTCCCGGATTTTCTCGTTTTTACAACTGTTTTGTGCAACTTTTGATGGGCTGCTTCACCATAAAAGGAAGATCTCAATATAATGGTTTTTTAAAACTGTGAGTGGTTGTGCCGCCGAGAATGCACGAGCCGTTAAAATACAACAGTTTGGCTATTTTGGTTTGGTCGCGGGTTTGGTACCGATACGCCACCCGTATTAGCCGTATTTCAAATTTGGTCATTTCGTCGCCTATTGACAAGCTAAGTTATTTCATTTTATACCCTTTTGCGGGGATTTGTTTTTTTAGTTCTACCATACAAGTTTTTCATTTATTCGTAGGGTAAATTTTTAAATAATTAAACATTTATATTGGCAGTTGTTTTGTATATCTTTTGTTTTGTGTATCCTAGCAACAACATAATTGATATTTTCTCTGTAAATATTGCCTCTTTCATTGCTAATCATATATAATTGGAATCGCCTGGTCTTCCTCTATCCAGTAATATTCATTTGCAAAGCTAGATCTGAGTTCTTGTTTTTTTTAGTTATTTTGTTTTTTGTATGCGACGTCTCGCGAATATTATTAATGATTTGTTGATCTTCGTCTGACGTTAACTCGCTGCCTCTTTTTTGCATTAGATAGCGTTTTGCCGCAAGTTTTCTGATTCCTCAATAATTTGAAATCGATCGCTCGACCTTTATACACATCTTGGCGAACTTTCGCTGTGTTAGGCCATTTTATTTTGTTTTTATATGATTTTTGCGTCCACTGTCCTAATGGGACAGTGGACACTATGTCATGGGCTAAATTTTGCGGGGTCAATAAATGTTTGATACAATCACGTGATTGTGTTACGAAAGTAGAGCGAATATTTACGGATTTTAGCGAAACATTTTAGCGAACGGCTTTTAGTTGGCAAATCTGCAACTGCAAGCCGAGTTATTTGGGAGACAACGGCTTTGAATTTTTGGTTTCCTAAATTCCCAGTGGTTTCGATTGTGTTGTTATTCGTTTCCATTTTGTTGGTGTTCAAGGTAAGATACTTTGTCTTTTCGCAGGGTTTTCTTCTACATAATTAGAAAGTCTTAACAGCAGTGGTACATAAACCAGATGGTAGTACAGCATTTTAATAAACAAAACTACTGTTTCATTCGAACATGTGTATCGCAGTGATTTAGCTGATCCAAGATCGGTAAATAAAACACATTTATATAAAATAACATTAACATTGTATTCCAGAAATTATGTACCAAGACGAGCTGCAATCTCCTTTGGTTTGAGAAAATTAATATCAATATGTGAACCCATTCTCGCACGGTATTGTTCATTTGTCACTCCCATATTTGGGTTATAAATACAAATATAAATATACAGACATGAATAATTAATATATGTATAGTTGAAGGATATACTGTAGTTTTATAAATACAAATATAAATATACAGTACATGAATAATTAATATATGTAGAGTTGAAGGATATAGTTTTATAAATACAAATATAAAATACTGTACTGTGCATGAATAATTAATATATGTTGTGTTGAAGGATATAGTTTTATAAATACAAATATAAATATACCATACATGAATAATTAATATATGTAGAGTTGAAGGATATAGTTTTATAAATACATATATAAATATACTGTACATGAATAATTCATATATGTAGAGTTGAAGGTTATATAGTTACATCTATAATTATGTAATATAATAAATATGAATTGAAAAATCAATTGTATAAGTACACATATTTTCTAATCCTGCCTCCACTATTGATAAGAAAAATTGTCTGGCATTAACAATCAGTAAAAATTATAAGAGTACTGGAAGTTCATATGCTACCAATAAATTGTGTGCGAGGCAAATACTGATGTTTCAAGCAAGATCTTAGATGCCTCTATGAGATTTAAAAAGATCTTGCTAAAAGCAAGCATAATTTTGCAGTACAACCAAAGCTGACAGTAGAGGCAGAACTAAATTAACCGTTAAGCATAATTAATTTTATAGACAGTATTTACATATTATTACTGGCTTTCTTCAACTGTTTATATAAAGCTTTCTTTCTTTGAGTATGCCGACTTCGTTTGTACTTATTAACAATATCCTTAATAAAATAAAAAGACCTAACACTATAATATATGATCATTTAACAATATTTTCTAAACACAAAGAATGACATTCATTTGATATTTCTACATCACAATTTTCAATAATTTTGCACCACAAGCTTTTCACAAGAGCAGAAATCATTAGACTTCATACATTATTTTCTCTACTTATAGATTACTAAGACAAGTAATTCTGTCTTTATTTGTCTGCTTTCTAAAAACTAATTCAACACCTCAGCAATGCTAGTAACCCATCAATGGCAAGCCCCAAAGTCCACCTCTTCATATTATGAGAAAATGTACCAATATGCCTCTGTCAATCTTCTCATTGATGATATCAAGACTTCAATTTCTTGTTCCTGCTGTAATTCCATCTTGAGCAGTTTTTGCTTTTGTGGTATATTCACCATAATATTATATACATGTAGCTAGCCAATTTATAACACAGGGCCAAATTCCTGAGAAGATCACAACAATACTAAATTAAATTGACAATGGCACTTAGAATTATTAAGAACATTCCAGATAAGGCTGTGAGGGTATAGTTGCTAAGGCTAAACTACATCAAGCAAGAAAATTGTAGAGCAAAAATCGTAAATTAAACTACATAATGAAATAATTTCCATCAAACCATCAATTATGCATAACCAAAACTTAAGTCATACAACTTGTATGAAAGAAAATATTTAAATAAACAAATATAACCTCAGGGTTAGATATTTATTTTTCCATTATCAGCTTCTTCAAGAAATTTCCAATCAAGTGTTCACAAAGGTGGATGCATGAGCATTAATTTTCTATGAAACAAAAACTAAGTTTGTCTTATTTGAAAGAACTCTTAAAATAAATATTTTTTTATTTTTATTTCACTTAGTTCTTGAGATATTTACACTTACCGTATCTCATATATTGCAAAATTTATTATATCTTTAAGATTATTGGATGAAATCACTTCAAACTTTGCATGTGCATATAGACCACTAACATGAGAACATTGTTCAAGTTTTAATATTACAGTAAAAGTATAGGTCCCAGACCTCTACATCTCTTTGAAAAAATCCTCATTATCTGATATAGTAGCAAAATGCTAAACCCCAGGCTAAGATCAAGGTTTACCGTTAGGATTAGACTTTCATTTATTTTTCTTATGGCGGCCATCTTGCTCTCGTAGGGAACTGATACAAATGTACAGTAACTTACGTAGCTCCTCCATTGTCCGCCATCTTGGCTTCATTCCATGACCTCAAGATCTCACTCTAGATATATATATATAGAGCCCACTAGTATGTACATGCAAAGTTTAAGTGATTTCATTCAATAACATTAAAGATATATACAATCTTTCCAATATGTTAAAATGTTGTATACAAGTCTGACCTCATAGACCATTCATTTGAATATATTCACATAAGTGTAAATGTCTCAAGAACTAAGTAAAATATAGAAAAGCTGTAAATTGCTACTATTTATTATTTTAAGAGTTATTTCAAATAAGACAAAGTAACTTAATTTTCGTTTCATACGTATTTTAAGAACATAATCTTTTTGTCGCTGTACGAATGGAAAATTGTTTTCCAGTTCATCGTTTTACCAGTTAATTCCATACCACTCCCGAAGAAAGTTGTCGTATCTTTCGTTCTTTTAATTTTCAATAACATATTATTATTGATCATTTCGACAAACGAATCACGTGGTGGCAGCTGAAAAACCTCTCGAATGTGTTCCTGCTTGTAAAGTTTCTCAGTTCAACCATGTGTTTACTTCCACAATACCACCTTCCGATTTGCAGACTTTCTTGCAGAAATTGCAAGGCAATTTCTTATTTATTACCTTTACCCTAGTTACCTAGATTAAATTAAATGTGAGCAATCGTAAATTCTTTCAAAAATATATCGATTAATTACTTACTTCTTCAAGTGAGTATTACTTCGAAGTTCGAACTGAACTTCCTCCACTTCCATATCAAGCAGCTCAATTGTCTGCTAATAAATCCTCATCAAACGCAGAATCAGAGCTTTCCGAACATTCAAATTCTACCCTCTCCTGTACTTCCATCTATGCGACACTTGTCGACGCTATCAATTCACTAAAACTTTTTGAAAACGCGATTTATTCAAAGATTCGTGCTTTCTGCAAAGCCGATATAACTATACCAATTCCAGCTTTGATACACCTTCGTGGACGCATGTACGCAATGCGTACCTATTTTTTAAACTTGAAGACGAATGCATTTAATGGCTTCATCAAATCGGTTTCAGTTAATAAAGGGTTGGAAGGGCCCTATAGCCGTGGTGAAGGCAACCTTTCTAGGAGAAGGAAAACTCTGAATATAAACCATCATTATCATTGTGGAAAGGGTAGGAAGAGCTCTTAGTCTTGGTTGATAATCTTCCTAGTGATGGTATCACGATAAAACACCTGGGTTCCTGCTCCCAAAAACAGGTTTGTGTTAGGAATGGCATCCAGCAGTAAAAACTTAGCTTCAAACTCATGATGATACAACTTAACAATAATAAATACCTCCTTGCTCGTCGCGTGGGTAAACAAGGAGCACGTCCCTCAGTGAGTTACCAGGCTGGTGTCGAAAAATATGCTACTGGTAAACCAGCCACTTGGAAAGCTGCGATTATCCCAGTACAGCACGCCCTACTGTCAAATTCACAAAACTTCCCAAAAAGTCAAGCAAGCTGATAAATATCAAATTTGAGAAACAGAAAACGAAATGTCTTCCACGTCTACGTTTTGCTGTGTGGAACGCACATTCAATCAACAAGAAATCTGCCTCCATTTGTGACTTTATAATTTCAAAGCGAATTGATGTTCTTGCGGTTACTGAAACCTGGCTTTCTAAACAAAATGCAGCTGCTACTACCATAGCTGAAATTATCAATACCTTACAAGATTACAAGTTTCTACATTTGCCAAGATCCCATACGAAAGGAGGTGGAGTTGGGGTATTCCTTCGCAAGGGTTTCACCGTAAATGAAAATGATGTCTTAACGTTTGCGTCAATGGAATATATGGATATTTCCATATCATCGTTTCAAACGCATATTCGCCTCATCACAGTTTATAGACCTCCCCCATCTCGTAAGAACAAACTTACGACATCCATGTTCTTCAAGGAATTTTCTACGCTTTTAGAAGAGTTAGTTGTTGTTCCGGGTTATTTGTTAATTGCTGGGGATTTCAATTTCTATATGGATGTTATTAATGATGACGATGCTACTAGGTTTACTCAACTCCTGGATTCAGCAGGTTTACAACAAAGAGTTACTGGTATGACTCATCGATGTGGCCCGGCACACACTGGAACTTATTATCGATCGTCAGGAGGATAGTTTGCTGTCTACTGCCATGGAGATCGTCTCTGATTTACATTCAGATCACAGTGCTGTTGTTTGCAGCATGGATTTTCCGAGACCCAAATCATCTAAAAACGTTATTAATCATCGCGATTTACGTCGTATAGACTTACAGACATGCGAAAAGATATCCTTGACTCGCAATTAATTAGTTCGGTCACGTATCAGATGTGAACAACACGTATCAAATTGATCTGAACTTTTGGACACAGAACACGCACCCAAACGTATCACGCTCAATTACTCCCTTCGAAACCAAAACTGCTCCATGGTTTTAATGATAGTTATATAAGAGTTTATGAAAAGAAACAAAAACGACAGTTTTAAAGCGTAAATTTCCTCTCTAGCAAACGCCTTCAGGTTCCATCAAGCAATTGCACAAGGAACAATGTTGTATATACGCCAAAAGGCAATTGATTTAGCAAAAACAGAATATTATAAGGCAAAGATATCTAACTCTGATCAGAATCAGCTATTTCACATTGAATTAGAGGGCATGTTCCGAGTTAAAATCTATTCCTTTATTACCCATAAACAGTTATTCTTCGTAGATGACCTGGCTGATGCTTTTTAGTTGTTATTTTTCAACTAAGATTCAGTTACTGTTCCGAGATAAATTTACAAGTTAAACATGAGATCAAGTTTAAAAAGCTATCTACTAGGCATTTGCCTCTCCTTGTTTTGTGAAAAGCTCCACTCAGAGAATTTGCTAGCTGTATCTGAAAGCTTTGGTCTGCAACACTATCAAACAGTAACTCGTCTAAGAAGAGTCCTGTGCCTTATATATATTCATGGTACCTACACATCTGCTAAAGGAATCTCTTGACTGTGTTAGCTGCCCCAATTACTGACATTATCAAGTCATCTTATCCCACAGGAGTATATTCCTCTTTCACTTAACTCTTTTCGCTACCGGCTGAAAAAACATCAAAAAGATTGAAACGACCACTGTTGTTCTATTGATATCTCTTGAAATAACCATAACTCGTAGCGAAAAGCTATAAATAAAGGGCATTTTTCTTGAAGCCCAATAAAACCGGCTTTTACTTATGTTCTTTTAAATTTCCCGAACAAAAACACATTATGTATTAATATAAATTAGCAATTAATTATCATAAATCACAGGTTGAAAAAATTTACATTTTTTCTAGAAAAGGCCATCTTGCATCTGCAGACGCCCGGGCGTAGCATACATGAAAACTCAAAATAGCCACCAATCGCAGAGTTGTTATATGAAGATCAAATCGAAACTTGGGCGTGTGCGTGGATTTCATGTTCCTGGCCGCTTGTCCGAATTTCAATTTTTAATCTTGCGTATACCGTGTGCCGTGTTTTTCGATTGACCGACTTTGCGGGTCTTCAACGACCCGATTTAAAAACCATGCGGCCGGTCTGGGGAAAGAGTTTAAGAAAGGTCTCAGTCTGCCCATACTATATAAAAAACCTACTAGTGATAAAAGGAGCTATTCCCTAACTATACGACCCTATTACAAACGATGCTTTCTTGTCACCAAGTATTAGAGCGGATTGCTGCCAGACAGACAACAGACTATCTTGTTGAGAATAACCTCCTTGCCAAAATGCAATCTGCATATAGACTCTTAATTATAGCACAGATACAGCAGTTCTGCGTGTTTTCAATAACAATCCTTAATGCACTTGATGAAGAATCAGGAAGTAGTGTTGGTACTGTTTGGACTTATCATCCTGCGTTCGACACCATTGACCACAACACACCGTTCTATTGGAGAGACATCAATCAATCGTTTATGGGTTTAGTGGAGAGTGTACTATCGCTGGTATCACTCATACCTTTCTGATCGGGTATCAGTCAGTTATGGTGAAGAATACGCATATCCGTCCTCAAAACAAACCATTGCGATAATGGTGTACGCTCAGGGTATCTGTACTGGGTCCACTTCTTCTTTTCACTCTTCTTTGCGCCCATTGGAAGATAGTTATCAAAGCCCATGGGTCCTTATATTGCATAATGTACGTGCTTGATGACCACACAAGCTGTATATACCTAATGAAAATAATCCACGTGATCAACCCTGCTTGCGACTTAGAAAAACTGTGAGTTATGGTATTAAGGACCTCACCAACTGGTGTACTATTAATGGTCTTAATATGCAAATCCGAGTAAAACCGAGATTGTCCATCGATCATCACGTTTTAATGCAATGTGAACCCAAAGCCAAAAATATGTGTCAATGATGTGAAAATCCAAACCGCTCGGATTGCACGTGATCTCGGTGTTGCTGTAGATATACAACTAAAATTAAATACTCATGATAAATAACATCTGCACATCTGGCCACTTTATCTAGTCAGAAATAACGGCAAGATCATGAAATATTTTGAGTAAACAAGGAGTGGTGAGAGAAGTTGGTGCAATGCATTCAAAACATCAAAACTTGACATGCTGTAATAGCATCCTATATGCATCACCAGAAGCTGAAATGAGCAAGTTACAAGCGAATTCAAAATACAGCTGCAAGACTTATCACGGGGGTTAAAAAATCGGAGGCATATCACCCCAGTTCTTCGTATCTTCACTGGTTGCCGGTGAGATCAAGGATTTTATTTAAGATACCTAATAATTACTTACATGGCTTTGCATGTGCGCAGGCTCCTGTTTTATATTAACTGATTTTGCGAAATATATATAAACCTACTACGTGCTTTGAGATCATCAGAAGACCGTAATTCTGCTACTGGAGGCCAAAATCCAAAACGGTGACACATGTGGATTCATGACAGAGCGTTTCTCGGTTTCGCAACCAAAACTGAGGAATTAATTCATACCACAGGAAATTAGAAGCTTTGATATGTTGGGTAATTTTAAGTCTGCAGTTAAGACTTTTCTTTTTTTAAATTAATATTTATTTTTGTTCATAGTGGTAATATCTGTAAGTAGGCCTTTATCTTATAATTGAAACTGTTAATAAGTTTTATAAGTAAATTTAAAAGAATATATTGTTGTAAGAGCATTGAGACTATTGTCTAATGCTCCTAATACGTCTATTATTATTATTATTATTATTATTATTAATTAATTAATGACCGGTCCCTAACCTTAGTAATTACCTATACGAATTGAAAGGATTGAAGCAAACCTGGAGTCAAAATCATGGTAAATTTCTTCGGCAGATTTGCAAAAAAAAATGACTGTCAATTTCGATGTTATTTTTTAAAATTTCTTTGTAATTTTACTTTAACACACTGTAGACTGTAAGTTTATAAAAAGTTTAAATTCAGCTTGTGTTGATTTCTTGTTCGTAAAGTATTCTTTTATATTTCCGATCGAAAATTCATATAACTGATATTGTCTGTAGAACTATAGAAATAATCTACTACAGTGCAGCATATTGCAATGTCACGTCGTACTGTAATTAATTTACAAAAATCGCTACTAAAGTAAGATCAGTAAATATTTGAAGGCAGTATCATATATAAGTGTAATCATTTATAACGATGCACAAGTAAAATAATTTCCAGCATATAATCTTTTTCTTTTTTGTGGTTTGATTGTGGCATCTGATTGACCTGAGTATTCATGTGCTGGATTATTTCATGTGTAAGAGCTCAAATATCAATGTTAGTTTATAAGGAATGCAATTATTCGTGTTTAGTTGTTTGACGTAAAACCGTAGAAACCGTTTTGTTTAGTTTTGGAAACACAAATAGCTTGGCTGAGATTTATATGGGACTAAAATTAAAAATCCAGAATATGTACAAACGCAAAACTTTCGTTATTTTTGTTTATAGTCTGACTTATTTCTCTCTCAAAAACTGTTATTTTTACAATTGATTTACCTTGCTTAATAAAATTACATCCTCATATGTTCTTAATACGTGTTGTGATAATATACTGTACATATAGACGGATTTATTTTTTTAATACACCATAAATAATTCTGCAAACAATTGTAAATTTTGAATTTCAAAAGTCTTGATAACCCATAGACTTTTTTTTGAATTACCAAGGTTTATTAATTTCCCTTTTAAACAAAAGCCTCTCACTAAACTTAACTCTGGTTTTGTTCTATAACCGCACAATATAAGAAAAGACCTACAAGTATCCAAAATTATTTATCCGGTATTTAAAATTTAAGTATCCGGTATTTTATTTCAGTTACCAATGGTTCATTATTTTTCCCTTTTAAAAACAAAGAAATCTCATCCGCTAAACTTTAACACAATATAAGATAAGACCTACAAGATGTGGATATCTTTACAACTGAAAGTGTATTTAAATTTCTGTCGTATCGATATATGTTATTAGCATTTACCAAAACAGTGGATAGTGCTTTTCGCGCAATCGTGATTGATTCCTCTATCTCGGCATATCCTGCACTATTCACTGTTTCCGCAAAACAAGATGGTGTCTTTCCCTTAGAATGACTTTCTTTTTTACATAATGCAAGAAATTGGTTAAAACCAATGCAGGTAGGCAAACAAAAACTGTATGTAGGGAATTACTATTAGGTAAAAATTATGAAAAGCAAATTGCAAAGAGAGAATAGAAAGTGCTCAAAAACCAGAAGAACGACGAATGATGTGCTCCAAAAACACAAAGTTTACGTTAAAATATTTTGAAAGAAAAGGGTGCTCCGTAGTTCAGATATCGATATTCGCCTTCAAATAGTTTATGATACAATTTTGAATTTAACCTTTATATATAGAATTTATTAAGAAACTTACAAAACATTTAAATCATTTCAGTTACAACCAAACCAAGCTAACGATTACCGCGATACACAGCTCAAGAACTGACTGCCGAGTAATGAAACTGAGTACTAACCAAATAACCTGGGAAACATACTAATTCAGATTTTATAACAATAAACACCACACAGAAAATCTTTTATAAATTAAAGGAATATTCAATGAGTAAACACATGAAAAATTGTCACCTGCACTGACCGACATAAAAAGTTCCGCTTAAAGAACTCATCTTTTGAAAAGCGCAAACTGTCTTTTACTCACACATAATTCATTAAGTTATCTTTCGTCCTCAAGATTTTCGCCCATTTACAGAATTAAAATATTTTAATTTCAAGTTCGTAAATACAAGCCGTCCGTTTTCCTCTTCTTTAACTCTTTCCTTACGGCTGAAAAACATCAAAAATTGAAGCGACCACGTTGTTCTATTGATATCTCTTGAAAAAACCATCAACCTGTTGCGAAAGCTAAACATTTTCTGGAAGCCCAATAAACCGGCTTATACTTGTTCTATTTAAATTTCACGAACAAAACACATTATGTTAATATAAATTAGCATTAATAATCATAAATCAGGTTGAAAAATTTACATTTTTCCAGAAAAGGCCAACTTGCACGCCCCGCGTAGCCATCTTGAAAACTCAAAATGCCACCAATACTCAGAGTTGTTTTATGAAAATCAAATTCAACTCAGGCGTGTGCGTAGATTTCATGTTCCTGGGCGCTTGTCGAGTTTCCAATTTTTAATCTTGCGTTACCGTGTGGCCGTGTTTTTCCGATTGACGACTTTGCCGGGTCTTCAGTGACCCATTTTAACTGCGCCCGTAGGGAAATGAGTTAAAGGTGTTAGTAATCAGTTACGTTGATCATTTTTGCATGTAAAATGTACATCTGTATATTTAAACTTTATTTTGATGTAAGAGCACGAGTTCTTGATGTATGTCGTTGAACGCAAATATGTTGAAAACTAGTTGTTTGATTTAATGAAAAACAGTCAATAAAACAAATGAACCAAAAAAGGAAAAATTCAATCAATAATTTTAATTAATTATGCAAGATAACAAAGGTTTTAATGGTAAAATTCTTCATTGGGGGTAATTTAGTTTCTATACGGTAATACGTGATGTCATGCACTCGTATATACACTGAAAATTACAAAATTAAAGAACATTCATATAACATAACAAGTAAATGAATTATTGTGGTCATTACATTTCAATCATTCCACTGAAATAGCAAACGACAATTAGAACTCTCCAATGTCTTCGGGAATGACATGCGTATTTCATAGATTTCATCATGGCGCTGGCCTCCATGCATCATGAACGAACGAAATACGTTGTATCCCAGATCGTGCTACTAATGGTAACCGGGTGTAATATATCACTCTGTTAACGGCCAGTAAACCAATCACATGCGTTGTCCTACATCTATGTATTCTGATTTTGTGGCAGCTAGTCAAGAACAACAGAAGAATCTATAATTTTTGCTTAGCCAGATAATACCATCATCATCGTAAATGATAAAAACTCAGGTGTCGGTTGATTTTGTGACAAAACCTCGGGTAATAAAGACCATCTCGACCGGCGGGCAAAAACTCTTGCACCAACTATGATTAAGAATTAAAGGAAATATGAGGAATAGCATTGATATACAAGAATATTAAGAAGAACATGAGAAAGAATAGAAGGAATAAATTATAATTGCGTACGACGAAGGTCAACGCTCTCCTAATAATGACCAGCGTAACTGGTAGTTTTGGTCGACAATTATGTTCAAGGCCCTGAAACCAGGAATTTTACCTTCGGCCTCCCATCATATAAAGGTCCTGTCGGGCGGGTATGATGAACAGTTTACTACTCGTGGGCATCAATGGTTCAATTTCGCTCTAAATATTTGATTGTTTATAGTGGAATTACATGATGTTGAAATTGAAAGGGAAACCGCCGCTGTACAATCAAACTAGTAAGCCGTCGATGCAAACCCTAAAATGGCGGCTGTCCAGAAAGATAAATTACGAAAATGGAAATGATTTACCCAGAAAATCCAATAAACTACACACACCCACGTTCATAAGTTCATATCCCTGAAGTCAAAGAAGAACACTGACATGATAGTTTCAACTTCCAATATGAAAAACGTTGGTCAGAGACTTGTGTATTGTAAATCAAATGATATTGCCGTACCCACCAAATAGAAGACCTATGTATGCAATTGTTGTGAAAACGAAGGACGCTGTTTACGTTTGTTGATTTTTTTGTCCTTTGCCAAATCTGTTTTTTACAAAACATGACGGCGTTATCGAACAAGTTCTCCTTGTCAGATAGTTCTGCCGTACCTCTTGAATTATCCGCGTCCTCTTTCTAATACTTCAATCTCAAACTTATTTTTTATTTTATTATACTTTATATTATTATTTTTATTAAACGCATAATTATGCAGGATAAACACTTCAGCAGTAAAACCAGCTGTTATCAATGTGTGTCCTGTCCCAATAAAACCTAGTAATACCTACAATTATCATTAACAAATATATTTACAAAATGAAGTACAATATAAAATTGGTTAAGAATTTGAATAACAAATTAAATATAAATTTAAAAAAAATTTAAAAAAAAAATTAAAAATTAAAAAAAGGTTAAATTAAATTAAAAAATAAGATTAAAAATGGTTATCTAAAAGTTTTTCAAAAACCTCATACTTTTCAGTTCTACGTATTTCAATTGGCAGTTCGTTGTAGACGTTTTCTCGCATAAATAAGAACGACTTTCTAGCATATTCAGTTTTAATGTTTGGGAGTCGACATTGGAGAAGACATTCATTGTAAATCTAACATTCATTGTCTATCTAAATTACAAAGGAGAGCTGCACGAGTGATAACTGGTGATACTGTAAATATGATGTTCGTTCCAGTGAAATACTTGATAAACTTGGATGGTTGCCTATCGACAAAACTTTAAAAAATCGTGAAATAATCTTAACATTTAAGGCATTAACTGAAAGGTTACCGAAGTATATATCTGAGCTATTTAACAAATGCAATAACACAAATTACAATTTACGAAGCAATGATACTGAAACTGTCGTTGGCGAAACCAAAAACAAATTTTCTCAAAAGAAGTTTTCCTATAGAGCTGCCATTTCCTGGAACGAGCAACCGCACGAAATAACGGAAAATTTTCGAACCATATCGGTGCCATCTTTCAAACGATACCTTAAAAGTATACCGTTACAAAATAACTAATCAATCATTATTTATTATTATTAATTTTATTGTAATCTATTTAATTAATAATTATTATATAAGTTGTATGTTGTATTGTTTGTTTAGCTTTGTATTTATTGTAAATAACCATTGTAACACGGCCCTTAGAAAAGCAGTTGTTTTATACTGAAAGGCTACCGTGTATAAATAATTTGTATAATAATAATAATAATTGTTTCTTGTTTTCATGCTATGATTTATGATGGTAAAATATTCTGTAAAAATCGAGCATATATATCCTTATCAAGGCAATTTACGCACCACTTTACAAGCTCTATTTCTATTACAATTAATAACTGAAGGGAGATCTATCAATGAATTAGAACCCATTATAGACACAATTTTTACGGCACGATCGTGGAATGACGAAAGTCTCTTTAAGTGCGTTGAGGATAATTTCAACTCCAATATACCACAGTAGATGGTATATTTTAATTCATTAATAATTCATGAACCAAAAACAAAGGAAATCAGCACCGAGACGGTAGACTTTTGGATATTGGAGGAAATTACATAAATTAAGCCAACTTTCATCTCGATTTTCTCTTAAAATACTGATTTGTTTGAGATGTAATATGAAACACTTTGAATTGTGTTTCATCAGGATATCCAAACACGAGGAAACAGCGAGCGCCCGTAGCGCGATGGTCTTTGTTAAATGTTTTCGAGTGTTTGGATATTCCAGTTGGACACGAGCTCGAGTTGTTCATATGACTTCTCAAATGAGTCCGAACGCTGTTGACTATAATTGAATATAGGTAATGCTTTAATGTGTTTTGGTATTATGTCATGGGAAATCCGAAGTGGATAAGATATTTGAGGAAGATCACCAGTGACTTTCATCAAATATCTCAATTACGCATGCACGAGGCAAAATCTATTGTAGTCTTTTGTAGGTGAGCCGGTGTTTCACCGGGATATCCAAATGCCCATCTCGTGATTAAATGCCCTTTATTATTGGTTAATTTTCTCGTGAATTATAAATTCATAAATTATTAATTTGAGAAATACTGATGAAACACGCTTCCGAGTGTTGAAACACGCTTCCTCTCGCCAAACACAGAATGAAAACATTATTTCTAGAGTACAAGAGAAGATACCGTCAAATTATTAATATTAATAATCATAAGACTTGAAGGTCTTTGATTTAAATATTGATTTTATTTTATTACAGTACACCTTTAACATACACTATCGAAGCAAATGGTGACAACATTGACTAACCTTCATAGGGAGACACGTGCTCTGGGAATATTCGCAAATCATATTTCTTGGAAAAATGCTCTTCATTGTCATCAAAGCGAACTGTGATGTTATCAAGTGAGCGGACTTCTTTGACGTAGCCAATGTAATATTTACTACCTCCTTTCCACGCGCTAATCACATGCGATCCAGCTTTCACTTCATTTGGGCATCGAATAACGGCCGATATGTCCAATATTCTGTGAATTATCTTGTCACCGTCATCGAACAATATTGCATATTTACCAGAAGAGCTACCTTCCACTGTACCTGCGTAGTATTTGTTATTGGTCCAACGAGCAATAACACGGTCGCCAACTAGAACTATGAAAAAATAAAAGAATTCAAATGATGATGTGAGATCTGCATGTTTGTAAACACCAAACTGACCATATACTGCAATCACAGGAAATCCCCTACGCCATATTGGTCAATATAAATAGCTCTTTGTCGACGACGTTTAAATTAAAGGTAAAACCGTTGCTTCAATAGTTCGCTGATAATTACGCTCTATTGCCAAGTATATGCGTTTTGCTTTATATAAATATTAACGTGGCTAGATAGGGAAAAAAATGTGTAAAAAAAAAAAATTTTGTAAATAAAAAATTTAGGGCATTTTAAAATAAGCACTGTCACGTTTTGTTCTGGTTCCCATGAATAAAAGCATAATAAAATACATATTAGGAATAAAATGAGCCACATAAAAAGACTGATGAGGGAAAAAGCAGACAGAGAAAAAGGGATGTTCCTTAATATGAGGCTAGTGCATGCGAGCCTCTACCTTGAACTGAAT
>JAYKKM010000003.1:0-135000 GCA_035772405.1 Chrysogorgia sp. JL179-B06
TGAGCCGATCACTGCCGACGGCGACGCGGACATATAAAACACTCTCGTCAATCCTCCGGTTGACGATTTAGCGAAAAGCTAAAAAAGACCATTGTGTATCGCAACGCTTTGCCAAGAGCTTTTTAAAACATACTGGGCCCTTCTTTATCGGTAAACAAATATTTTTCCTGGTCTTCGAACAAGCTAAACATCGTCGATGACAGTAGCAAATTATAGAGAACTGGGAACCAGAGGACCGGGAACAAAAACCCAAATTTGGGGACTTTTTCATCGGAGTTCCCCAGAGCCTCTGTTTTCTTGGCGCAGGCCAAAAGGAACGCAGGCTCTGGGAACGAGATTGCAGTCTTATAAGTTATGCCCTACTTTTCTTTCCTTTTTCTTGGTCTTAACCATTTCATTTCGATCTCAGGTTATATTCTTTGGGTCTAAGTCATTCGTTTGTGACTAGGTAGGGCTTCGCGTGCTGGACGATTTAATGAAAATTGTATCTTTGTTTACACAATTTTCGGTGGAGTATATTTATCTGCGGGAACAAGGACGCATTTCTTCCTCGGCTTGAATTGCCATTATTACTTTATTCTCAGTGGATATATAATGTATATTCTGTATACCTTAGACTTGTTTGCTGTGGGTATAACAAGAAGTCTAAAATGGTGTGACGAAACTGTTCACACGGTTGTAGTTTACGATTACACGGATAGGTTTCGTAATATCTTTATTTCATCTACAAAACTTTCGACTTGAGTACCAAAGGACTGATCGTCACGAAGTGATTAGAATTTTACTGTTTATAGTTTTTGCGAGTGTTCTTGTTGATATCGTCATGTTGTTGTTTTACATTGGAGAAGAAGGTCGAAGGGACATAATAATTGGCGCGCAAATTGGTGGCACGGGGATTGTTATTAGTGTATTATTATTATTAGTGTACACAGTACTAGTTCATTATACATAAACACATGCCGTATACATCACCCGGCAAAATAAGACCTATATAGAGCATTATGTCTAGTCGTAGCCAAAAATGACATGAGCCGTAGCCCGATTTTATCAACTGGGGTAAATAATACCTAACTAAAACCGGAAGTCGAAAAGGGAACTCCAAATACACCTTAAGCGAGAGATTGCACACTTTAACTCATTATTATAAGTTTTAAAAAAATCTTTTCTTCTACACTTTCGGCTCTAGGGTCGTGTTTATGTTTAACAACAATGGCGGATGCTACCAGTTTCCTACCGTCACAGCCTCCCTCGTTAGCAACAAAGCCAGAGGATCCTGTATATTCTTTTACAGGACCAGGGATCGGGTCATTGGTCTTAATGATGTCCTCGCCAACTGTGAAACACGGCAATGTGGAAACTTAGCCCTACTAAATTAAAAGCAGTTTGATTCCCATCAAAAGTGGCCGCCCGTTGCAAAACTTCTCTCGCTAACTTAAACCAAAATAAACAATATCACATATGCCTGAAGACCGGTCACATGACTACCCACGCACCAATCAATTCACTCTTAATGTTTTAAAATATAATAAAATTTGATTTAGGGAGAGGTGGTGCGGGAGAAAATGTGCGCAACATGGAAAATTAAGCAGTTTTTTGCATCCAAATATACGTTTCTAAGGGCGTTGCTAAGTAGGAAAATGCAGTCCAGCCTTGGAATTTTACGAATTTTCAACATTTCTATCTTTGCAATCGAAAAAATTCTTTCAATTATCTATTCTAATATGGTTAACCAGTTAATTTATGGCTAATTCAAAAATTTACTAAAATATTTATTTTTTGTATTGGACCCCCTTAAGAGATATGTACGAACAGTTTCAGAACATCCTGAAGATGGGTTCTTTTAATCAAATAATGGTGAGTGGAATTAAATCGGGATTGTGCTGAATTAAAGTAGGCGAAGGAGTGGAAATGAATGGTTATTTTTCAAATTATTTGAAAACATACTGCAACGATCTTCTATTTCCACTAGGGTATGATACCAGGCTTCGGCAGTGACTTCATGACGAAAGGAAATGAAAAGGAATCGATGGCCAGATTAAAAAAACTTATGACAATTATGAACAGCATGAATGACCAAGGTGGATCTTTGGGCATTTGGAACATTTTTAATGAATTTTTTTTATGGCTCGATGTTTGCAATTCGTTAAAGGGATACTCCAGCCAAAACACAAATGTAGTTCATGTGAAATATCTTACTGACTTTAGTTCATTTCCAAAGTTTCAGCATTCCTATCAATTTGGTTAAGATATGGCTAGTTGAAGTTGAAAATTTGAGGATTTTGACGCCATATTGGTTTGGAAATATGACGTCATTGAGTGATTCTTTATCTGCAGTGAGTTGTTTTGATGGCGATCACATAGTCATAGCTGTTGTGAATGCTCTTTGGACGAAAAGTAGTCGAAATAAACTAATTACTGTATGGAATGGAACAATATTTCTAAATATTATAAATCAGAACGTAACGTAACGTGAAACACAACAAAACAAAGCAGCAGGAGAAGACTAGGTACTGCGAACTAGCAGGAGAAGAACAGGTACTGTGTTTACTAAATTTCTCCTTCACAGTAGTAACTTCGGAATATGTGAAGAAACTTCTTCTGTCTCGATGAGAAAAAGTCGTGTGGGCCAGATGGAATTCCTTAAAATATACTAAAGATATCTACACCTGCGCATGCGCAGATCGATTTTTCAGATAGATTTCCGCCCTAATATACACGAAGCCTTGATACATATATCAGTATGAACGGATGTAGTTTCTGTTAAATCCTTGTAAATGCTCGATTTTTTCTTAAAAAATTTTTTTAGTTTTTTTTAAAAAACATTTTCTGAAAAAAATCGATCTGAAAAAATCGATCTGCGCATGCGCAGAATAAAATCGATTTGCGCATGCGCAGAAAAAAATCGATCTGCGCATGCGCAGAAAAAATCTGCGCATGCGCAGATCGATTTTTTCCTGCGCATGCGCAGATCGATTTTTCTGCGCATGCGCAGATCGATTTTATTCTGCGCATGCGCAGATCGATTTTTTCCTGCGCATGCGCAGATCGATTTTATTCTGCGCATGCGCAGATCGATTTTTTCTGCGCATGCGCAGATCGATTTTATTCTGCGCATGCGCAGATCGATTTTATTCTGCGCATGCGCAGATCGATATTATTCTGCGCATGCGCAGATCGATTTTTTCTGCGCATGCGCAGATCGATTTTTTTCTGCGCATGCGCAGATTGATTTTTTCTGCGCATGCGCAGATCGATTTTTTTCTGCGCATGCGCAGATCGATTTTTCTGCGCATGCGCAGATCGATTTTTCAGAGATTTTTTTCAGAATATTAAAAAAAAAAATTTTTTCAGAAAAAATCGATCTGTGCATGCACAGAAAAACCCCGCCCTAATATACATAGATTCTTAAAAAATCGATAATATATGCACATAAAAATCGATCTGCGCATGCTTAAGATTATTATTATTTATTATTATTATTGAGAACGGTAACCCTTCAGATCTAATAACATCTGATTTCCAAGGGGCCATTACAGAAATACAATAAAAAAACTATATAAAAAGGCATTCAACTATCCTAACACGATACAAAAACTATTTACAAGCAAATAACAAAATTAGGTTTTAATTACTGATCACACATTTCGTCCAATCATTATAATCAGCTCGAGAGAATTGTTTTAGTTGTCGAATAGAAACGTCGTTCATAACTTATGCTTTTTTTTGTGAAATTTGTTTTAGGCTTTGGAAGTGCAAAATCAACATAGTTATTACGTTGGCTGTAATTGTCGTTTCTATTAATATTGAACATGCTAGATATTCTGTCCGGGAGTTGCTTATTTTTAACTTTGTGCATAAATACTATTTTATGAGATGTCCTTCGTTCAGCCAATAATTGTTGCCAGCCAAGTTCGGTTAGCATATCACTTATTCTTGTATCGTACGGCTTTCCTGTAGTTACTCTAGCTGCTCTATTTTGCATTTTCTGCAATTTTTCTTGCAGGTAAACGCTACAGTTGTCCCAAACTAAACTGCAGTAATCAAAATAAGGCAGTACTATAGCTTTATAAACGTTTCCTAAAATTGGTGTCGGAACATATTTCTTCATACGACGTAACATTCCGATACCTTTTGAAGCCTTATTAACTATGCTTTCGATCTGGTTTTTCCACGATAATTGTTCGTCAACAATTACACCTAGGGTTTTTGTACACTTTACCCTGTTAATATTGTTTTCCCCAAGTTTTAATTCTTGTCGTTATCAATTTTGGCTAGTATTTGTCTAGACCCTATTATCATGTATTCTGTTTTTTCTTTATTAAGAGTTAACCTGTTGGCCAGCAACCAATGATGAACTCTATCTAAGTCTACATTTAATTTAGTTATGACTTCATCACTTGAACTACCACTTGTCGTTAAATTTGGGTCATCAGCAAACATACTAGTAGTCGAATGCGAGAGGCACCTCGGGAGATCGTTTATGTAAACTAGAAACAACAACGGTCCCAAATTTGATCCCTGAGGCACTCCGCATCTTATAGTATGTTTACTTGACATGGTTCGTTCTATTTTACATATTTGTGTTCTATTGGACAAATACGACTTAAACCATTTTATGGTACTTGGGCTAGACCCGTACAGGTGTAATTTACTGAGAAGTATATCATGATCAACACAATCAAAAGCTTTCTTCAAGTCCAAAAATATTACACCATTCAAGCACCCATTGTCCATATTAATTAACCATTTGTTGGTAGCTTGAAGGAATGATGATTGTGTTGAGTGATTCTTTCGGAAACCTGTTTGTTCACTTGTGAGTATCTCATTGGATTCTAGATATTCAGACAACTGCATTGAAATAAGTTTCTCAAAGATTAGGTGAGCATCATCAGGAAAGATACCAGTTCTAATAGATTGGTTAAAAATATTAACCAAGGATGGAGCTATGATATCTGCAGAGTCTTTCAGCAATTTCGGTGATATTTTATCGTATCCTGTTGCCTTGGAAACTTTTATAGTGGAAAGTAAATTAAATACTTCCTCGATTGAAACGGTCTGAATTTCAAAAGAGGACAAAAAACAGCCGTCTTTAAATCTTCACGCCTAACGGTAGTTTACAAAATAATTGTGATATTAACAGCTGCTGTCCAATCACTCACCGTTTCCTATAGGCCGGTTTCATAGCGACACTGCAGGAAACTGTAATTCGGGATATCATTCCTGTTAGGCGTGAAGGAGTATTTATATGGCGAACATTGTCCAGCCTAGCCGTGGTTCCAGTTAGGCGGGACGGCACAAAAACGTCCTGGCAAACACTTTCTATGTGAACGGGATGAGATAAATAAAGGGGAAATAAAAAGGGGAAATATAAGCGGGATGCGATACCCGCGAAGCTGTTGAACTTGTCAATTTGTGCCTCATAGCAATTTAACTACATGTCTTCGTCGTTTTTTAAATATATTTCTAGTTGTTTACTAACCTTAATCTCTTGAACCGACTTTATAAATAATCAGTATTTATCTTTTAATCACTAGAAGCCCCCTTTAACGATCTAAAAAGACAAATTTCCACCATCGTTTAAAAAATAAACTATTTTCGCGCCACTTTTGAAATCGCAATAAATTGTTTTAAAAAGGGACTAGGACGAGTTGCTGATTGGCTTATTATTATGAAACTAATATTAATTAACTGCCACAGGGTCATAAAATCTCGTTCCTCTCAGGCACAGCAATGATTCCTATAAGATGAGTTATCCTTTATAACTTTCAAATCTACTTTTCAGGACAATTCACTTTAAGGGGGTCCAATACAAAAAAAATTTTCCTCTTTTCTTTTTAATATAATTAAAATCTACTTATACCTGGTTGTTGGGTGAGTTAGTCTGACTGAAAAAATATGTTGTTGCAATGCATTGTTGCCATAGTTACCAATATATGACACCCCCCATGGTGAAAAGAACGTATTTTTATAAACATGATAACTAGATAAATAATAATGATAAAAACCTGGAATTACTTTTATTTAGTCACAAACAACATTGTCTAGGAGGTGTAGCAGAACTATTGACATAGGAGCCATAATAAAAGTTTGGCAGTCTGAATACTAGAAATGTGTACAATTGCTCTCACTAAAACTATTACTATTTCATTACAATTGAACATAATTCAATTATTTTGCTTCATCTCCAAGAGAAATGTATATACTGTTAGCGCTGAAAATTTGATCAAGATAGGTTAAATACTTTTTGAGATATCTGCGCGCAATATCAGGAATCGGCTTTTGAGAAAAACGGCTTTAAAGTTAAACTTTCTAATTATTAATAATTATAATAGCCCCAAAACAACAATAGACAGTCCAATAAAGATATACAACAGTTAAAAAGCTCCAGTCTTATCAATCTCGTACCCAGAGCCTGCGATCCCCCTGTCCTGCGGAGGGGAAACGGAGGCTCTGGGGAACTCCGATGAAACTCGTCATTTGATTGGTTGATGCTGAGCTCTCGCACCAGTTTCTTAGGAGCTAATTTTGCATTTTCGAATCGCGGTTTAAAAATAAACAGTTATATTTTTCAGAACTATGGCTGGTAAAGATTTATTCGATACACCTGCAACACATAATTATACACGACAGACTCAAAATACAATTGAACACATGAAATAAGTTAAAACTTAAAACTATTATTAATATTATTATCGCTTCGTCGCCAAACAAACATCCATCGTCTGACTCGTCTCGTAATTCTTCGCAGTTTCGCCTCAGAACTTAAAATTATATTAGAGACTACAAGGTCGATGTAGTTTAGCCAAAGTTCTTGACAGAAAGTACAATTCCTTACATTTTAATGTGTTCTGTGTAACCTGAGCCTACCTGAGCGGCTGAGCCGATCACTGCCGACGGCGACGCGGACATATAAAACACTCTCGTCAATCCTCCGGTTGACGATTTAGCGAAAAGCTAAAAAAGACCATTGTGTATCGCAACGCTTTGCCAAGAGCTTTTTAAAACATACTGGGCCCTTCTTTATCGGTAAACAAATATTTTTTCCTGGTCTTCGAACAAGCTAAACATCGTCGATGACAGTAGCAAATTATAGAGAACTGGGAACCAGAGGACCGGGAACAAAAACCCAAATTTGGGGACTTTTTCATCGGAGTTCCCCAGAGCCTCTGTTTTCTTGGCGCAGGCCAAAAGGAACGCAGGCTCTGGGAACGAGATTGCAGTCTTATAAGTTATGCCCTACTTTTCTTTCCTTTTTCTTGGTCTTAACCATTTCATTTCGATCTCAGGTTATATTCTTTGGGTCTAAGTCATTCGTTTGTGACTAGGTAGGGCTTCGCGTGCTGGACGATTTAATGAAAATTGTATCTTTGTTTACACAATTTTCGGTGGAGTATATTTATCTGCGGGAACAAGGACGCATTTCTTCCTCGGCTTGAATTGCCATTATTACTTTATTCTCAGTGGATATATAATGTATATTCTGTATACCTTAGACTTGTTTGCTGTGGGTATAACAAGAAGTCTAAAATGGTGTGACGAAACTGTTCACACGGTTGTAGTTTACGATTACACGGATAGGTTTCGTAATATCTTTATTTCATCTACAAAACTTTCGACTTGAGTACCAAAGGACTGATCGTCACGAAGTGATTAGAATTTTACTGTTTATAGTTTTTGCGAGTGTTCTTGTTGATATCGTCATGTTGTTGTTTTACATTGGAGAAGAAGGTCGAAGGGACATAATAATTGGCGCGCAAATTGGTGGCACGGGGATTGTTATTAGTGTATTATTATTATTAGTGTACACAGTACTAGTTCATTATACATAAACACATGCCGTATACATCACCCGGCAAAATAAGACCTATATAGAGCATTATGTCTAGTCGTAGCCAAAAATGACATGAGCCGTAGCCCGATTTTATCAACTGGGGTAAATAATACCTAACTAAAACCGGAAGTCGAAAAGGGAACTCCAAATACACCTTAAGCGAGAGATTGCACACTTTAACTCATTATTATAAGTTTTAAAAAAATCTTTTCTTCTACACTTTCGGCTCTAGGGTCGTGTTTATGTTTAACAACAATGGCGGATGCTACCAGTTTCCTACCGTCACAGCCTCCCTCGTTAGCAACAAAGCCAGAGGATCCTGTATATTCTTTTACAGGACCAGGGATCGGGTCATTGGTCTTAATGATGTCCTCGCCAACTGTGAAACACGGCAATGTGGAAACTTAGCCCTACTAAATTAAAAGCAGTTTGATTCCCATCAAAAGTGGCCGCCCGTTGCAAAACTTCTCTCGCTAACTTAAACCAAAATAAACAATATCACATATGCCTGAAGACCGGTCACATGACTACCCACGCACCAATCAATTCACTCTTAATGTTTTAAAATATAATAAAATTTGATTTAGGGAGAGGTGGTGCGGGAGAAAATGTGCGCAACATGGAAAATTAAGCAGTTTTTGCATCCAAATATACGTTTCTAAGGGCGTTGCTAAGTAGGAAAATGCAGTCCAGCCTTGGAATTTTACGAATTTTCAACATTTCTATCTTTGCAATCGAAAAAATTCTTTCAATTATCTATTCTAATATGGTTAACCAGTTAATTTATGGCTAATTCAAAAATTTACTAAAATATTTATTTTTTGTATTGGACCCCCTTAAGAGATATGTACGAACAGTTTCAGAACATCCTGAAGATGGGTTCTTTTAATCAAATAATGGTGAGTGGAATTAAATCGGGATTGTGCTGAATTAAAGTAGGCGAAGGAGTGGAAATGAATGGTTATTTTTCAAATTATTTGAAAACATACTGCAACGATCTTCTATTTCCACTAGGGTATGATACCAGGCTTCGGCAGTGACTTCATGACGAAAGGAAATGAAAAGGAATCGATGGCCAGATTAAAAAAACTTATGACAATTATGAACAGCATGAATGACCAAGGTGGATCTTTGGGCATTTGGAACATTTTTAATGAATTTTTTTTATGGCTCGATGTTTGCAATTCGTTAAAGGGATACTCCAGCCAAAACACAAATGTAGTTCATGTGAAATATCTTACTGACTTTAGTTCATTTCCAAAGTTTCAGCATTCCTATCAATTTGGTTAAGATATGGCTAGTTGAAGTTGAAAATTTGAGGATTTTGACGCCATATTGGTTTGGAAATATGACGTCATTGAGTGATTCTTTATCTGCAGTGAGTTGTTTTGATGGCGATCACATAGTCATAGCTGTTGTGAATGCTCTTTGGACGAAAAGTAGTCGAAATAAACTAATTACTGTATGGAATGGAACAATATTTCTAAATATTATAAATCAGAACGTAACGTAACGTGAAACACAACAAAACAAAGCAGCAGGAGAAGACTAGGTACTGCGAACTAGCAGGAGAAGAACAGGTACTGTGTTTACTAAATTTCTCCTTCACAGTAGTAACTTCGGAATATGTGAAGAAACTTCTTCTGTCTCGATGAGAAAAAGTCGTGTGGGCCAGATGGAATTCCTTAAAATATACTAAAGATATCTACACCTGCGCATGCGCAGATCGATTTTTCAGATAGATTTCCGCCCTAATATACACGAAGCCTTGATACATATATCAGTATGAACGGATGTAGTTTCTGTTAAATCCTTGTAAATGCTCGATTTTTTCTTAAAAAATTTTTTTAGTTTTTTTTAAAAAACATTTTCTGAAAAAAATCGATCTGAAAAAATCGATCTGCGCATGCGCAGAATAAAATCGATTTGCGCATGCGCAGAAAAAAATCGATCTGCGCATGCGCAGAAAAAATCTGCGCATGCGCAGATCGATTTTTTCCTGCGCATGCGCAGATCGATTTTTTCCTGCGCATGCGCAGATCGATTTTATTCTGCGCATGCGCAGATCGATTTTTTCCTGCGCATGCGCAGATCGATTTTATTCTGCGCATGCGCAGATCGATTTTTTTCCTGCGCATGCGCAGATCGATTTTATTCTGCGCATGCGCAGATCGATTTTTTCCTGCGCATGCGCAGATCGATTTTTTCTGCGCATGCGCAGATCGATTTTTTTCTGCGCATGCGCAGATCGATTTTTTTCTGCGCATGCGCAGATCGATTTTTTCTGCGCATGCGCAGATCGATTTTTTCTGCGCATGCGCAGATCGATTTTTCAGAGATTTTTTTCAGAATATTAAAAAAAAAAATTTTTTCAGAAAAAATCGATCTGTGCATGCACAGAAAAACCCCGCCCTAATATACATAGATTCTTAAAAAATCGATAATATATGCACATAAAAATCGATCTGCGCATGCTTAAGATTATTATTATTTATTATTATTATTGAGAACGGTAACCCTTCAGATCTAATAACATCTGATTTCCAAGGGGCCATTACAGAAATACAATAAAAAAACTATATAAAAAGGCATTCAACTATCCTAACACGATACAAAAACTATTTACAAGCAAATAACAAAATTAGGTTTTAATTACTGATCACACATTTCGTCCAATCATTATAATCAGCTCGAGAGAATTGTTTTAGTTGTCGAATAGAAACGTCGTTCATAACTTATGCTTTTTTTTGTGAAATTTGTTTTAGGCTTTGGAAGTGCAAAATCAACATAGTTATTACGTTGGCTGTAATTGTCGTTTCTATTAATATTGAACATGCTAGATATTCTGTCCGGGAGTTGCTTATTTTTAACTTTGTGCATAAATACTATTTTATGAGATGTCCTTCGTTCAGCCAATAATTGTTGCCAGCCAAGTTCGGTTAGCATATCACTTATTCTTGTATCGTACGGCTTTCCTGTAGTTACTCTAGCTGCTCTATTTTGCATTTTCTGCAATTTTTCTTGCAGGTAAACGCTACAGTTGTCCCAAACTAAACTGCAGTAATCAAAATAAGGCAGTACTATAGCTTTATAAACGTTTCCTAAAATTGGTGTCGGAACATATTTCTTCATACGACGTAACATTCCGATACCTTTTGAAGCCTTATTAACTATGCTTTCGATCTGGTTTTTCCACGATAATTGTTCGTCAACAATTACACCTAGGGTTTTTGTACACTTTACCCTGTTAATATTGTTTTCCCCAAGTTTTAATTCTTGTCGTTATCAATTTTGGCTAGTATTTGTCTAGACCCTATTATCATGTATTCTGTTTTTTCTTTATTAAGAGTTAACCTGTTGGCCAGCAACCAATGATGAACTCTATCTAAGTCTACATTTAATTTAGTTATGACTTCATCACTTGAACTACCACTTGTCGTTAAATTTGGGTCATCAGCAAACATACTAGTAGTCGAATGCGAGAGGCACCTCGGGAGATCGTTTATGTAAACTAGAAACAACAACGGTCCCAAATTTGATCCCTGAGGCACTCCGCATCTTATAGTATGTTTACTTGACATGGTTCGTTCTATTTTACATATTTGTGTTCTATTGGACAAATACGACTTAAACCATTTTATGGTACTTGGGCTAGACCCGTACAGGTGTAATTTACTGAGAAGTATATCATGATCAACACAATCAAAAGCTTTCTTCAAGTCCAAAAATATTACACCATTCAAGCACCCATTGTCCATATTAATTAACCATTTGTTGGTAGCTTGAAGGAATGATGATTGTGTTGAGTGATTCTTTCGGAAACCTGTTTGTTCACTTGTGAGTATCTCATTGGATTCTAGATATTCAGACAACTGCATTGAAATAAGTTTCTCAAAGATTAGGTGAGCATCATCAGGAAAGATACCAGTTCTAATAGATTGGTTAAAAATATTAACCAAGGATGGAGCTATGATATCTGCAGAGTCTTTCAGCAATTTCGGTGATATTTTATCGTATCCTGTTGCCTTGGAAACTTTTATAGTGGAAAGTAAATTAAATACTTCCTCGATTGAAACGGTCTGAATTTCAAAAGAGGACAAAAAACAGCCGTCTTTAAATCTTCACGCCTAACGGTAGTTTACAAAATAATTGTGATATTAACAGCTGCTGTCCAATCACTCACCGTTTCCTATAGGCCGGTTTCATAGCGACACTGCAGGAAACTGTAATTCGGGATATCATTCCTGTTAGGCGTGAAGGAGTATTTATATGGCGAACATTGTCCAGCCTAGCCGTGGTTCCAGTTAGGCGGGACGGCACAAAAACGTCCTGGCAAACACTTTCTATGTGAACGGGATGAGATAAATAAAGGGGAAATAAAAAGGGGAAATATAAGCGGGATGCGATACCCGCGAAGCTGTTGAACTTGTCAATTTGTGCCTCATAGCAATTTAACTACATGTCTTCGTCGTTTTTTAAATATATTTCTAGTTGTTTACTAACCTTAATCTCTTGAACCGACTTTATAAATAATCAGTATTTATCTTTTAATCACTAGAAGCCCCCTTTAACGATCTAAAAAGACAAATTTCCACCATCGTTTAAAAAATAAACTATTTTCGCGCCACTTTTGAAATCGCAATAAATTGTTTTAAAAAGGGACTAGGACGAGTTGCTGATTGGCTTATTATTATGAAACTAATATTAATTAACTGCCACAGGGTCATAAAATCTCGTTCCTCTCAGGCACAGCAATGATTCCTATAAGATGAGTTATCCTTTATAACTTTCAAATCTACTTTTCAGGACAATTCACTTTAAGGGGGTCCAATACAAAAAAAATTTTCCTCTTTTCTTTTTAATATAATTAAAATCTACTTATACCTGGTTGTTGGGTGAGTTAGTCTGACTGAAAAAATATGTTGTTGCAATGCATTGTTGCCATAGTTACCAATATATGACACCCCCCATGGTGAAAAGAACGTATTTTTATAAACATGATAACTAGATAAATAATAATGATAAAAACCTGGAATTACTTTTATTTAGTCACAAACAACATTGTCTAGGAGGTGTAGCAGAACTATTGACATAGGAGCCATAATAAAAGTTTGGCAGTCTGAATACTAGAAATGTGTACAATTGCTCTCACTAAAACTATTACTATTTCATTACAATTGAACATAATTCAATTATTTTGCTTCATCTCCAAGAGAAATGTATATACTGTTAGCGCTGAAAATTTGATCAAGATAGGTTAAATACTTTTTGAGATATCTGCGCGCAATATCAGGAATCGGCTTTTGAGAAAAACGGCTTTAAAGTTAAACTTTCTAATTATTAATAATTATAATAGCCCCAAAACAACAATAGACAGTCCAATAAAGATATACAACAGTTAAAAAGCTCCAGTCTTATCAATCTCGTACCCAGAGCCTGCGATCCCCCTGTCCTGCGGAGGGGAAACGGAGGCTCTGGGGAACTCCGATGAAACTCGTCATTTGATTGGTTGATGCTGAGCTCTCGCACCAGTTTCTTAGGAGCTAATTTTGCATTTTCGAATCGCGGTTTAAAAATAAACAGTTATATTTTTCAGAACTATGGCTGGTAAAGATTTATTCGATACACCTGCAACACATAATTATACACGACAGACTCAAAATACAATTGAACACATGAAATAAGTTAAAACTTAAAACTATTATTAATATTATTATCGCTTCGTCGCCAAACAAACATCCATCGTCTGACTCGTCTCGTAATTCTTCGCAGTTTCGCCTCAGAACTTAAAATTATATTAGAGACTACAAGGTCGATGTAGTTTAGCCAAAGTTCTTGACAGAAAGTACAATTCCTTACATTTTAATGTGTTCTGTGTAACCTGAGCCTACCTGAGCGGCTGAGCCGATCACTGCCGACGGCGACGCGGACATATAAAACACTCTCGTCAATCCTCCGGTTGACGATTTAGCGAAAAGCTAAAAAAGACCATTGTGTATCGCAACGCTTTGCCAAGAGCTTTTTAAAACATACTGGGCCCTTCTTTATCGGTAAACAAATATTTTTCCTGGTCTTCGAACAAGCTAAACATCGTCGATGACAGTAGCAAATTATAGAGAACTGGGAACCAGAGGACCGGGAACAAAAACCCAAATTTGGGGACTTTTTCATCGGAGTTCCCCAGAGCCTCTGTTTTCTTGGCGCAGGCCAAAAGGAACGCAGGCTCTGGGAACGAGATTGCAGTCTTATAAGTTATGCCCTACTTTTCTTTCCTTTTTCTTGGTCTTAACCATTTCATTTCGATCTCAGGTTATATTCTTTGGGTCTAAGTCATTCGTTTGTGACTAGGTAGGGCTTCGCGTGCTGGACGATTTAATGAAAATTGTATCTTTGTTTACACAATTTTCGGTGGAGTATATTTATCTGCGGGAACAAGGACGCATTTCTTCCTCGGCTTGAATTGCCATTATTACTTTATTCTCAGTGGATATATAATGTATATTCTGTATACCTTAGACTTGTTTGCTGTGGGTATAACAAGAAGTCTAAAATGGTGTGACGAAACTGTTCACACGGTTGTAGTTTACGATTACACGGATAGGTTTCGTAATATCTTTATTTCATCTACAAAACTTTCGACTTGAGTACCAAAGGACTGATCGTCACGAAGTGATTAGAATTTTACTGTTTATAGTTTTTGCGAGTGTTCTTGTTGATATCGTCATGTTGTTGTTTTACATTGGAGAAGAAGGTCGAAGGGACATAATAATTGGCGCGCAAATTGGTGGCACGGGGATTGTTATTAGTGTATTATTATTATTAGTGTACACAGTACTAGTTCATTATACATAAACACATGCCGTATACATCACCCGGCAAAATAAGACCTATATAGAGCATTATGTCTAGTCGTAGCCAAAAATGACATGAGCCGTAGCCCGATTTTATCAACTGGGGTAAATAATACCTAACTAAAACCGGAAGTCGAAAAGGGAACTCCAAATACACCTTAAGCGAGAGATTGCACACTTTAACTCATTATTATAAGTTTTAAAAAAATCTTTTCTTCTACACTTTCGGCTCTAGGGTCGTGTTTATGTTTAACAACAATGGCGGATGCTACCAGTTTCCTACCGTCACAGCCTCCCTCGTTAGCAACAAAGCCAGAGGATCCTGTATATTCTTTTACAGGACCAGGGATCGGGTCATTGGTCTTAATGATGTCCTCGCCAACTGTGAAACACGGCAATGTGGAAACTTAGCCCTACTAAATTAAAAGCAGTTTGATTCCCATCAAAAGTGGCCGCCCGTTGCAAAACTTCTCTCGCTAACTTAAACCAAAATAAACAATATCACATATGCCTGAAGACCGGTCACATGACTACCCACGCACCAATCAATTCACTCTTAATGTTTTAAAATATAATAAAATTTGATTTAGGGAGAGGTGGTGCGGGAGAAAATGTGCGCAACATGGAAAATTAAGCAGTTTTTGCATCCAAATATACGTTTCTAAGGGCGTTGCTAAGTAGGAAAATGCAGTCCAGCCTTGGAATTTTACGAATTTTCAACATTTCTATCTTTGCAATCGAAAAAATTCTTTCAATTATCTATTCTAATATGGTTAACCAGTTAATTTATGGCTAATTCAAAAATTTACTAAAATATTTATTTTTTGTATTGGACCCCCTTAAGAGATATGTACGAACAGTTTCAGAACATCCTGAAGATGGGTTCTTTTAATCAAATAATGGTGAGTGGAATTAAATCGGGATTGTGCTGAATTAAAGTAGGCGAAGGAGTGGAAATGAATGGTTATTTTTCAAATTATTTGAAAACATACTGCAACGATCTTCTATTTCCACTAGGGTATGATACCAGGCTTCGGCAGTGACTTCATGACGAAAGGAAATGAAAAGGAATCGATGGCCAGATTAAAAAAACTTATGACAATTATGAACAGCATGAATGACCAAGGTGGATCTTTGGGCATTTGGAACATTTTTAATGAATTTTTTTTATGGCTCGATGTTTGCAATTCGTTAAAGGGATACTCCAGCCAAAACACAAATGTAGTTCATGTGAAATATCTTACTGACTTTAGTTCATTTCCAAAGTTTCAGCATTCCTATCAATTTGGTTAAGATATGGCTAGTTGAAGTTGAAAATTTGAGGATTTTGACGCCATATTGGTTTGGAAATATGACGTCATTGAGTGATTCTTTATCTGCAGTGAGTTGTTTTGATGGCGATCACATAGTCATAGCTGTTGTGAATGCTCTTTGGACGAAAAGTAGTCGAAATAAACTAATTACTGTATGGAATGGAACAATATTTCTAAATATTATAAATCAGAACGTAACGTAACGTGAAACACAACAAAACAAAGCAGCAGGAGAAGACTAGGTACTGCGAACTAGCAGGAGAAGAACAGGTACTGTGTTTACTAAATTTCTCCTTCACAGTAGTAACTTCGGAATATGTGAAGAAACTTCTTCTGTCTCGATGAGAAAAAGTCGTGTGGGCCAGATGGAATTCCTTAAAATATACTAAAGATATCTACACCTGCGCATGCGCAGATCGATTTTTCAGATAGATTTCCGCCCTAATATACACGAAGCCTTGATACATATATCAGTATGAACGGATGTAGTTTCTGTTAAATCCTTGTAAATGCTCGATTTTTTCTTAAAAAATTTTTTTAGTTTTTTTTAAAAAACATTTTCTGAAAAAAATCGATCTGAAAAAATCGATCTGCGCATGCGCAGAATAAAATCGATTTGCGCATGCGCAGAAAAAAATCGATCTGCGCATGCGCAGAAAAAATCTGCGCATGCGCAGATCGATTTTTTCCTGCGCATGCGCAGATCGATTTTATTCTGCGCATGCGCAGATCGATTTATTCTGCGCATGCGCAGATCGATTTTTTTCCTGCGCATGCGCAGATCGATTTTATTCTGCGCATGCGCAGATCGATTTTATTCTGCGCATGCGCAGATCGATTTTATTCTGCGCATGCGCAGATCGATTTTTTCCTGCGCATGCGCAGATCGATATTATTCTGCGCATGCGCAGATCGATTTTTTTCCTGCGCATGCGCAGATCGATTTTATTCTGCGCATGCGCAGATCGATTTTTTCCTGCGCATGCGCAGATCGATTTTTTTCCTGCGCATGCGCAGATCGATTTTTTTCTGCGCATGCGCAGATCGATATTATTCTGCGCATGCGCAGATCGATTTTCCTGCGCATGCGCAGATCGATTTTATTCTGCGCATGCGCAGATTGATTTTTTCTGCGCATGCGCAGATCGATTTTTTCTGCGCATGCGCAGATCGATTTTTCTGCGCATGCGCAGATCGATTTTTCAGAGATTTTTTTCAGAATATTAAAAAAAAAAATTTTTTCAGAAAAAATCGATCTGTGCATGCACAGAAAAACCCCGCCCTAATATACATAGATTCTTAAAAAATCGATAATATATGCACATAAAAATCGATCTGCGCATGCTTAAGATATTATTATTTATTATTATTATTGAGAACGGTAACCCTTCAGATCTAATAACATCTGATTTCCAAGGGGCCATTACAGAAATACAATAAAAAAACTATATAAAAAGGCATTCAACTATCCTAACACGATACAAAAACTATTTACAAGCAAATAACAAAATTAGGTTTTAATTACTGATCACACATTTCGTCCAATCATTATAATCAGCTCGAGAGAATTGTTTTAGTTGTCGAATAGAAACGTCGTTCATAACTTATGCTTTTTTTTGTGAAATTTGTTTTAGGCTTTGGAAGTGCAAAATCAACATAGTTATTACGTTGGCTGTAATTGTCGTTTCTATTAATATTGAACATGCTAGATATTCTGTCCGGGAGTTGCTTATTTTTAACTTTGTGCATAAATACTATTTTATGAGATGTCCTTCGTTCAGCCAATAATTGTTGCCAGCCAAGTTCGGTTAGCATATCACTTATTCTTGTATCGTACGGCTTTCCTGTAGTTACTCTAGCTGCTCTATTTTGCATTTTCTGCAATTTTTCTTGCAGGTAAACGCTACAGTTGTCCCAAACTAAACTGCAGTAATCAAAATAAGGCAGTACTATAGCTTTATAAACGTTTCCTAAAATTGGTGTCGGAACATATTTCTTCATACGACGTAACATTCCGATACCTTTTGAAGCCTTATTAACTATGCTTTCGATCTGGTTTTTCCACGATAATTGTTCGTCAACAATTACACCTAGGGTTTTTGTACACTTTACCCTGTTAATATTGTTTTCCCCAAGTTTTAATTCTTGTCGTTATCAATTTTGGCTAGTATTTGTCTAGACCCTATTATCATGTATTCTGTTTTTTCTTTATTAAGAGTTAACCTGTTGGCCAGCAACCAATGATGAACTCTATCTAAGTCTACATTTAATTTAGTTATGACTTCATCACTTGAACTACCACTTGTCGTTAAATTTGGGTCATCAGCAAACATACTAGTAGTCGAATGCGAGAGGCACCTCGGGAGATCGTTTATGTAAACTAGAAACAACAACGGTCCCAAATTTGATCCCTGAGGCACTCCGCATCTTATAGTATGTTTACTTGACATGGTTCGTTCTATTTTACATATTTGTGTTCTATTGGACAAATACGACTTAAACCATTTTATGGTACTTGGGCTAGACCCGTACAGGTGTAATTTACTGAGAAGTATATCATGATCAACACAATCAAAAGCTTTCTTCAAGTCCAAAAATATTACACCATTCAAGCACCCATTGTCCATATTAATTAACCATTTGTTGGTAGCTTGAAGGAATGATGATTGTGTTGAGTGATTCTTTCGGAAACCTGTTTGTTCACTTGTGAGTATCTCATTGGATTCTAGATATTCAGACAACTGCATTGAAATAAGTTTCTCAAAGATTAGGTGAGCATCATCAGGAAAGATACCAGTTCTAATAGATTGGTTAAAAATATTAACCAAGGATGGAGCTATGATATCTGCAGAGTCTTTCAGCAATTTCGGTGATATTTTATCGTATCCTGTTGCCTTGGAAACTTTTATAGTGGAAAGTAAATTAAATACTTCCTCGATTGAAACGGTCTGAATTTCAAAAGAGGACAAAAAACAGCCGTCTTTAAATCTTCACGCCTAACGGTAGTTTACAAAATAATTGTGATATTAACAGCTGCTGTCCAATCACTCACCGTTTCCTATAGGCCGGTTTCATAGCGACACTGCAGGAAACTGTAATTCGGGATATCATTCCTGTTAGGCGTGAAGGAGTATTTATATGGCGAACATTGTCCAGCCTAGCCGTGGTTCCAGTTAGGCGGGACGGCACAAAAACGTCCTGGCAAACACTTTCTATGTGAACGGGATGAGATAAATAAAGGGGAAATAAAAAGGGGAAATATAAGCGGGATGCGATACCCGCGAAGCTGTTGAACTTGTCAATTTGTGCCTCATAGCAATTTAACTACATGTCTTCGTCGTTTTTTAAATATATTTCTAGTTGTTTACTAACCTTAATCTCTTGAACCGACTTTATAAATAATCAGTATTTATCTTTTAATCACTAGAAGCCCCCTTTAACGATCTAAAAAGACAAATTTCCACCATCGTTTAAAAAATAAACTATTTTCGCGCCACTTTTGAAATCGCAATAAATTGTTTTAAAAAGGGACTAGGACGAGTTGCTGATTGGCTTATTATTATGAAACTAATATTAATTAACTGCCACAGGGTCATAAAATCTCGTTCCTCTCAGGCACAGCAATGATTCCTATAAGATGAGTTATCCTTTATAACTTTCAAATCTACTTTTCAGGACAATTCACTTTAAGGGGGTCCAATACAAAAAAAATTTTCCTCTTTTCTTTTTAATATAATTAAAATCTACTTATACCTGGTTGTTGGGTGAGTTAGTCTGACTGAAAAAATATGTTGTTGCAATGCATTGTTGCCATAGTTACCAATATATGACACCCCCCATGGTGAAAAGAACGTATTTTTATAAACATGATAACTAGATAAATAATAATGATAAAAACCTGGAATTACTTTTATTTAGTCACAAACAACATTGTCTAGGAGGTGTAGCAGAACTATTGACATAGGAGCCATAATAAAAGTTTGGCAGTCTGAATACTAGAAATGTGTACAATTGCTCTCACTAAAACTATTACTATTTCATTACAATTGAACATAATTCAATTATTTTGCTTCATCTCCAAGAGAAATGTATATACTGTTAGCGCTGAAAATTTGATCAAGATAGGTTAAATACTTTTTGAGATATCTGCGCGCAATATCAGGAATCGGCTTTTGAGAAAAACGGCTTTAAAGTTAAACTTTCTAATTATTAATAATTATAATAGCCCCAAAACAACAATAGACAGTCCAATAAAGATATACAACAGTTAAAAAGCTCCAGTCTTATCAATCTCGTACCCAGAGCCTGCGATCCCCCTGTCCTGCGGAGGGGAAACGGAGGCTCTGGGGAACTCCGATGAAACTCGTCATTTGATTGGTTGATGCTGAGCTCTCGCACCAGTTTCTTAGGAGCTAATTTTGCATTTTCGAATCGCGGTTTAAAAATAAACAGTTATATTTTTCAGAACTATGGCTGGTAAAGATTTATTCGATACACCTGCAACACATAATTATACACGACAGACTCAAAATACAATTGAACACATGAAATAAGTTAAAACTTAAAACTATTATTAATATTATTATCGCTTCGTCGCCAAACAAACATCCATCGTCTGACTCGTCTCGTAATTCTTCGCAGTTTCGCCTCAGAACTTAAAATTATATTAGAGACTACAAGGTCGATGTAGTTTAGCCAAAGTTCTTGACAGAAAGTACAATTCCTTACATTTTAATGTGTTCTGTGTAACCTGAGCCTACCTGAGCGGCTGAGCCGATCACTGCCGACGGCGACGCGGACATATAAAACACTCTCGTCAATCCTCCGGTTGACGATTTAGCGAAAAGCTAAAAAAGACCATTGTGTATCGCAACGCTTTGCCAAGAGCTTTTTAAAACATACTGGGCCCTTCTTTATCGGTAAACAAATATTTTTCCTGGTCTTCGAACAAGCTAAACATCGTCGATGACAGTAGCAAATTATAGAGAACTGGGAACCAGAGGACCGGGAACAAAAACCCAAATTTGGGGACTTTTTCATCGGAGTTCCCCAGAGCCTCTGTTTTCTTGGCGCAGGCCAAAAGGAACGCAGGCTCTGGGAACGAGATTGCAGTCTTATAAGTTATGCCCTACTTTTCTTTCCTTTTTCTTGGTCTTAACCATTTCATTTCGATCTCAGGTTATATTCTTTGGGTCTAAGTCATTCGTTTGTGACTAGGTAGGGCTTCGCGTGCTGGACGATTTAATGAAAATTGTATCTTTGTTTACACAATTTTCGGTGGAGTATATTTATCTGCGGGAACAAGGACGCATTTCTTCCTCGGCTTGAATTGCCATTATTACTTTATTCTCAGTGGATATATAATGTATATTCTGTATACCTTAGACTTGTTTGCTGTGGGTATAACAAGAAGTCTAAAATGGTGTGACGAAACTGTTCACACGGTTGTAGTTTACGATTACACGGATAGGTTTCGTAATATCTTTATTTCATCTACAAAACTTTCGACTTGAGTACCAAAGGACTGATCGTCACGAAGTGATTAGAATTTTACTGTTTATAGTTTTTGCGAGTGTTCTTGTTGATATCGTCATGTTGTTGTTTTACATTGGAGAAGAAGGTCGAAGGGACATAATAATTGGCGCGCAAATTGGTGGCACGGGGATTGTTATTAGTGTATTATTATTATTAGTGTACACAGTACTAGTTCATTATACATAAACACATGCCGTATACATCACCCGGCAAAATAAGACCTATATAGAGCATTATGTCTAGTCGTAGCCAAAAATGACATGAGCCGTAGCCCGATTTTATCAACTGGGGTAAATAATACCTAACTAAAACCGGAAGTCGAAAAGGGAACTCCAAATACACCTTAAGCGAGAGATTGCACACTTTAACTCATTATTATAAGTTTTAAAAAAATCTTTTCTTCTACACTTTCGGCTCTAGGGTCGTGTTTATGTTTAACAACAATGGCGGATGCTACCAGTTTCCTACCGTCACAGCCTCCCTCGTTAGCAACAAAGCCAGAGGATCCTGTATATTCTTTTACAGGACCAGGGATCGGGTCATTGGTCTTAATGATGTCCTCGCCAACTGTGAAACACGGCAATGTGGAAACTTAGCCCTACTAAATTAAAAGCAGTTTGATTCCCATCAAAAGTGGCCGCCCGTTGCAAAACTTCTCTCGCTAACTTAAACCAAAATAAACAATATCACATATGCCTGAAGACCGGTCACATGACTACCCACGCACCAATCAATTCACTCTTAATGTTTTAAAATATAATAAAATTTGATTTAGGGAGAGGTGGTGCGGGAGAAAATGTGCGCAACATGGAAAATTAAGCAGTTTTTGCATCCAAATATACGTTTCTAAGGGCGTTGCTAAGTAGGAAAATGCAGTCCAGCCTTGGAATTTTACGAATTTTCAACATTTCTATCTTTGCAATCGAAAAAATTCTTTCAATTATCTATTCTAATATGGTTAACCAGTTAATTTATGGCTAATTCAAAAATTTACTAAAATATTTATTTTTTGTATTGGACCCCCTTAAGAGATATGTACGAACAGTTTCAGAACATCCTGAAGATGGGTTCTTTTAATCAAATAATGGTGAGTGGAATTAAATCGGGATTGTGCTGAATTAAAGTAGGCGAAGGAGTGGAAATGAATGGTTATTTTTCAAATTATTTGAAAACATACTGCAACGATCTTCTATTTCCACTAGGGTATGATACCAGGCTTCGGCAGTGACTTCATGACGAAAGGAAATGAAAAGGAATCGATGGCCAGATTAAAAAAACTTATGACAATTATGAACAGCATGAATGACCAAGGTGGATCTTTGGGCATTTGGAACATTTTTAATGAATTTTTTTTATGGCTCGATGTTTGCAATTCGTTAAAGGGATACTCCAGCCAAAACACAAATGTAGTTCATGTGAAATATCTTACTGACTTTAGTTCATTTCCAAAGTTTCAGCATTCCTATCAATTTGGTTAAGATATGGCTAGTTGAAGTTGAAAATTTGAGGATTTTGACGCCATATTGGTTTGGAAATATGACGTCATTGAGTGATTCTTTATCTGCAGTGAGTTGTTTTGATGGCGATCACATAGTCATAGCTGTTGTGAATGCTCTTTGGACGAAAAGTAGTCGAAATAAACTAATTACTGTATGGAATGGAACAATATTTCTAAATATTATAAATCAGAACGTAACGTAACGTGAAACACAACAAAACAAAGCAGCAGGAGAAGACTAGGTACTGCGAACTAGCAGGAGAAGAACAGGTACTGTGTTTACTAAATTTCTCCTTCACAGTAGTAACTTCGGAATATGTGAAGAAACTTCTTCTGTCTCGATGAGAAAAAGTCGTGTGGGCCAGATGGAATTCCTTAAAATATACTAAAGATATCTACACCTGCGCATGCGCAGATCGATTTTTCAGATAGATTTCCGCCCTAATATACACGAAGCCTTGATACATATATCAGTATGAACGGATGTAGTTTCTGTTAAATCCTTGTAAATGCTCGATTTTTTCTTAAAAAATTTTTTTAGTTTTTTTTAAAAAACATTTTCTGAAAAAAATCGATCTGAAAAAATCGATCTGCGCATGCGCAGAATAAAATCGATTTGCGCATGCGCAGAAAAAAATCGATCTGCGCATGCGCAGAAAAAATCTGCGCATGCGCAGATCGATTTTTTCCTGCGCATGCGCAGATCGATTTTATTCTGCGCATGCGCAGATCGATTTATTCTGCGCATGCGCAGATCGATTTTTTTCCTGCGCATGCGCAGATCGATTTTTTCCTGCGCATGCGCAGATCGATTTTATTCTGCGCATGCGCAGATCGATTTATTCTGCGCATGCGCAGATCGATTTTTTCTGCGCATGCGCAGATCGATATTATTCTGCGCATGCGCAGATCGATTTTTTCTGCGCATGCGCAGATCGATTTTATTCTGCGCATGCGCAGATCGATTTTCCTGCGCATGCGCAGATCGATTTTTTCTGCGCATGCGCAGATCGATTTTTTCTGCGCATGCGCAGATCGATTTTTTCTGCGCATGCGCAGATCGATTTTTTCTGCGCATGCGCAGATCGATTTTTTCTGCGCATGCGCAGATCGATTTTTTCTGCGCATGCGCAGATCGATTTTTTCTGCGCATGCGCAGATCGATTTTTCAGAGATTTTTTTCAGAATATTAAAAAAAAAATTTTTTCAGAAAAAATCGATCTGTGCATGCACAGAAAAACCCCGCCCTAATATACATAGATTCTTAAAAAATCGATAATATATGCACATAAAAATCGATCTGCGCATGCTTAAGATTATTATTATTTATTATTATTATTGAGAACGGTAACCCTTCAGATCTAATAACATCTGATTTCCAAGGGGCCATTACAGAAATACAATAAAAAAACTATATAAAAAGGCATTCAACTATCCTAACACGATACAAAAACTATTTACAAGCAAATAACAAAATTAGGTTTTAATTACTGATCACACATTTCGTCCAATCATTATAATCAGCTCGAGAGAATTGTTTTAGTTGTCGAATAGAAACGTCGTTCATAACTTATGCTTTTTTTTGTGAAATTTGTTTTAGGCTTTGGAAGTGCAAAATCAACATAGTTATTACGTTGGCTGTAATTGTCGTTTCTATTAATATTGAACATGCTAGATATTCTGTCCGGGAGTTGCTTATTTTTAACTTTGTGCATAAATACTATTTTATGAGATGTCCTTCGTTCAGCCAATAATTGTTGCCAGCCAAGTTCGGTTAGCATATCACTTATTCTTGTATCGTACGGCTTTCCTGTAGTTACTCTAGCTGCTCTATTTTGCATTTTCTGCAATTTTTCTTGCAGGTAAACGCTACAGTTGTCCCAAACTAAACTGCAGTAATCAAAATAAGGCAGTACTATAGCTTTATAAACGTTTCCTAAAATTGGTGTCGGAACATATTTCTTCATACGACGTAACATTCCGATACCTTTTGAAGCCTTATTAACTATGCTTTCGATCTGGTTTTTCCACGATAATTGTTCGTCAACAATTACACCTAGGGTTTTTGTACACTTTACCCTGTTAATATTGTTTTCCCCAAGTTTTAATTCTTGTCGTTATCAATTTTGGCTAGTATTTGTCTAGACCCTATTATCATGTATTCTGTTTTTTCTTTATTAAGAGTTAACCTGTTGGCCAGCAACCAATGATGAACTCTATCTAAGTCTACATTTAATTTAGTTATGACTTCATCACTTGAACTACCACTTGTCGTTAAATTTGGGTCATCAGCAAACATACTAGTAGTCGAATGCGAGAGGCACCTCGGGAGATCGTTTATGTAAACTAGAAACAACAACGGTCCCAAATTTGATCCCTGAGGCACTCCGCATCTTATAGTATGTTTACTTGACATGGTTCGTTCTATTTTACATATTTGTGTTCTATTGGACAAATACGACTTAAACCATTTTATGGTACTTGGGCTAGACCCGTACAGGTGTAATTTACTGAGAAGTATATCATGATCAACACAATCAAAAGCTTTCTTCAAGTCCAAAAATATTACACCATTCAAGCACCCATTGTCCATATTAATTAACCATTTGTTGGTAGCTTGAAGGAATGATGATTGTGTTGAGTGATTCTTTCGGAAACCTGTTTGTTCACTTGTGAGTATCTCATTGGATTCTAGATATTCAGACAACTGCATTGAAATAAGTTTCTCAAAGATTAGGTGAGCATCATCAGGAAAGATACCAGTTCTAATAGATTGGTTAAAAATATTAACCAAGGATGGAGCTATGATATCTGCAGAGTCTTTCAGCAATTTCGGTGATATTTTATCGTATCCTGTTGCCTTGGAAACTTTTATAGTGGAAAGTAAATTAAATACTTCCTCGATTGAAACGGTCTGAATTTCAAAAGAGGACAAAAAACAGCCGTCTTTAAATCTTCACGCCTAACGGTAGTTTACAAAATAATTGTGATATTAACAGCTGCTGTCCAATCACTCACCGTTTCCTATAGGCCGGTTTCATAGCGACACTGCAGGAAACTGTAATTCGGGATATCATTCCTGTTAGGCGTGAAGGAGTATTTATATGGCGAACATTGTCCAGCCTAGCCGTGGTTCCAGTTAGGCGGGACGGCACAAAAACGTCCTGGCAAACACTTTCTATGTGAACGGGATGAGATAAATAAAGGGGAAATAAAAAGGGGAAATATAAGCGGGATGCGATACCCGCGAAGCTGTTGAACTTGTCAATTTGTGCCTCATAGCAATTTAACTACATGTCTTCGTCGTTTTTTAAATATATTTCTAGTTGTTTACTAACCTTAATCTCTTGAACCGACTTTATAAATAATCAGTATTTATCTTTTAATCACTAGAAGCCCCCTTTAACGATCTAAAAAGACAAATTTCCACCATCGTTTAAAAAATAAACTATTTTCGCGCCACTTTTGAAATCGCAATAAATTGTTTTAAAAAGGGACTAGGACGAGTTGCTGATTGGCTTATTATTATGAAACTAATATTAATTAACTGCCACAGGGTCATAAAATCTCGTTCCTCTCAGGCACAGCAATGATTCCTATAAGATGAGTTATCCTTTATAACTTTCAAATCTACTTTTCAGGACAATTCACTTTAAGGGGGTCCAATACAAAAAAAATTTTCCTCTTTTCTTTTTAATATAATTAAAATCTACTTATACCTGGTTGTTGGGTGAGTTAGTCTGACTGAAAAAATATGTTGTTGCAATGCATTGTTGCCATAGTTACCAATATATGACACCCCCCATGGTGAAAAGAACGTATTTTTATAAACATGATAACTAGATAAATAATAATGATAAAAACCTGGAATTACTTTTATTTAGTCACAAACAACATTGTCTAGGAGGTGTAGCAGAACTATTGACATAGGAGCCATAATAAAAGTTTGGCAGTCTGAATACTAGAAATGTGTACAATTGCTCTCACTAAAACTATTACTATTTCATTACAATTGAACATAATTCAATTATTTTGCTTCATCTCCAAGAGAAATGTATATACTGTTAGCGCTGAAAATTTGATCAAGATAGGTTAAATACTTTTTGAGATATCTGCGCGCAATATCAGGAATCGGCTTTTGAGAAAAACGGCTTTAAAGTTAAACTTTCTAATTATTAATAATTATAATAGCCCCAAAACAACAATAGACAGTCCAATAAAGATATACAACAGTTAAAAAGCTCCAGTCTTATCAATCTCGTACCCAGAGCCTGCGATCCCCCTGTCCTGCGGAGGGGAAACGGAGGCTCTGGGGAACTCCGATGAAACTCGTCATTTGATTGGTTGATGCTGAGCTCTCGCACCAGTTTCTTAGGAGCTAATTTTGCATTTTCGAATCGCGGTTTAAAAATAAACAGTTATATTTTTCAGAACTATGGCTGGTAAAGATTTATTCGATACACCTGCAACACATAATTATACACGACAGACTCAAAATACAATTGAACACATGAAATAAGTTAAAACTTAAAACTATTATTAATATTATTATCGCTTCGTCGCCAAACAAACATCCATCGTCTGACTCGTCTCGTAATTCTTCGCAGTTTCGCCTCAGAACTTAAAATTATATTAGAGACTACAAGGTCGATGTAGTTTAGCCAAAGTTCTTGACAGAAAGTACAATTCCTTACATTTTAATGTGTTCTGTGTAACCTGAGCCTACCTGAGCGGCTGAGCCGATCACTGCCGACGGCGACGCGGACATATAAAACACTCTCGTCAATCCTCCGGTTGACGATTTAGCGAAAAGCTAAAAAAGACCATTGTGTATCGCAACGCTTTGCCAAGAGCTTTTTAAAACATACTGGGCCCTTCTTTATCGGTAAACAAATATTTTTCCTGGTCTTCGAACAAGCTAAACATCGTCGATGACAGTAGCAAATTATAGAGAACTGGGAACCAGAGGACCGGGAACAAAAACCCAAATTTGGGGACTTTTTCATCGGAGTTCCCCAGAGCCTCTGTTTTCTTGGCGCAGGCCAAAAGGAACGCAGGCTCTGGGAACGAGATTGCAGTCTTATAAGTTATGCCCTACTTTTCTTTCCTTTTTCTTGGTCTTAACCATTTCATTTCGATCTCAGGTTATATTCTTTGGGTCTAAGTCATTCGTTTGTGACTAGGTAGGGCTTCGCGTGCTGGACGATTTAATGAAAATTGTATCTTTGTTTACACAATTTTCGGTGGAGTATATTTATCTGCGGGAACAAGGACGCATTTCTTCCTCGGCTTGAATTGCCATTATTACTTTATTCTCAGTGGATATATAATGTATATTCTGTATACCTTAGACTTGTTTGCTGTGGGTATAACAAGAAGTCTAAAATGGTGTGACGAAACTGTTCACACGGTTGTAGTTTACGATTACACGGATAGGTTTCGTAATATCTTTATTTCATCTACAAAACTTTCGACTTGAGTACCAAAGGACTGATCGTCACGAAGTGATTAGAATTTTACTGTTTATAGTTTTTGCGAGTGTTCTTGTTGATATCGTCATGTTGTTGTTTTACATTGGAGAAGAAGGTCGAAGGGACATAATAATTGGCGCGCAAATTGGTGGCACGGGGATTGTTATTAGTGTATTATTATTATTAGTGTACACAGTACTAGTTCATTATACATAAACACATGCCGTATACATCACCCGGCAAAATAAGACCTATATAGAGCATTATGTCTAGTCGTAGCCAAAAATGACATGAGCCGTAGCCCGATTTTATCAACTGGGGTAAATAATACCTAACTAAAACCGGAAGTCGAAAAGGGAACTCCAAATACACCTTAAGCGAGAGATTGCACACTTTAACTCATTATTATAAGTTTTAAAAAAATCTTTTCTTCTACACTTTCGGCTCTAGGGTCGTGTTTATGTTTAACAACAATGGCGGATGCTACCAGTTTCCTACCGTCACAGCCTCCCTCGTTAGCAACAAAGCCAGAGGATCCTGTATATTCTTTTACAGGACCAGGGATCGGGTCATTGGTCTTAATGATGTCCTCGCCAACTGTGAAACACGGCAATGTGGAAACTTAGCCCTACTAAATTAAAAGCAGTTTGATTCCCATCAAAAGTGGCCGCCCGTTGCAAAACTTCTCTCGCTAACTTAAACCAAAATAAACAATATCACATATGCCTGAAGACCGGTCACATGACTACCCACGCACCAATCAATTCACTCTTAATGTTTTAAAATATAATAAAATTTGATTTAGGGAGAGGTGGTGCGGGAGAAAATGTGCGCAACATGGAAAATTAAGCAGTTTTTGCATCCAAATATACGTTTCTAAGGGCGTTGCTAAGTAGGAAAATGCAGTCCAGCCTTGGAATTTTACGAATTTTCAACATTTCTATCTTTGCAATCGAAAAAATTCTTTCAATTATCTATTCTAATATGGTTAACCAGTTAATTTATGGCTAATTCAAAAATTTACTAAAATATTTATTTTTTGTATTGGACCCCCTTAAGAGATATGTACGAACAGTTTCAGAACATCCTGAAGATGGGTTCTTTTAATCAAATAATGGTGAGTGGAATTAAATCGGGATTGTGCTGAATTAAAGTAGGCGAAGGAGTGGAAATGAATGGTTATTTTTCAAATTATTTGAAAACATACTGCAACGATCTTCTATTTCCACTAGGGTATGATACCAGGCTTCGGCAGTGACTTCATGACGAAAGGAAATGAAAAGGAATCGATGGCCAGATTAAAAAAACTTATGACAATTATGAACAGCATGAATGACCAAGGTGGATCTTTGGGCATTTGGAACATTTTTAATGAATTTTTTTTATGGCTCGATGTTTGCAATTCGTTAAAGGGATACTCCAGCCAAAACACAAATGTAGTTCATGTGAAATATCTTACTGACTTTAGTTCATTTCCAAAGTTTCAGCATTCCTATCAATTTGGTTAAGATATGGCTAGTTGAAGTTGAAAATTTGAGGATTTTGACGCCATATTGGTTTGGAAATATGACGTCATTGAGTGATTCTTTATCTGCAGTGAGTTGTTTTGATGGCGATCACATAGTCATAGCTGTTGTGAATGCTCTTTGGACGAAAAGTAGTCGAAATAAACTAATTACTGTATGGAATGGAACAATATTTCTAAATATTATAAATCAGAACGTAACGTAACGTGAAACACAACAAAACAAAGCAGCAGGAGAAGACTAGGTACTGCGAACTAGCAGGAGAAGAACAGGTACTGTGTTTACTAAATTTCTCCTTCACAGTAGTAACTTCGGAATATGTGAAGAAACTTCTTCTGTCTCGATGAGAAAAAGTCGTGTGGGCCAGATGGAATTCCTTAAAATATACTAAAGATATCTACACCTGCGCATGCGCAGATCGATTTTTCAGATAGATTTCCGCCCTAATATACACGAAGCCTTGATACATATATCAGTATGAACGGATGTAGTTTCTGTTAAATCCTTGTAAATGCTCGATTTTTTCTTAAAAAATTTTTTTAGTTTTTTTTAAAAAACATTTTCTGAAAAAAATCGATCTGAAAAAATCGATCTGCGCATGCGCAGAATAAAATCGATTTGCGCATGCGCAGAAAAAAATCGATCTGCGCATGCGCAGAAAAAATCTGCGCATGCGCAGATCGATTTTTTCCTGCGCATGCGCAGATCGATTTTTTCCTGCGCATGCGCAGATCGATATTATTCTGCGCATGCGCAGATCGATTTTTTCCTGCGCATGCGCAGATCGATTTTTTCCTGCGCATGCGCAGATCGATTTTATTCTGCGCATGCGCAGATCGATATTATTCTGCGCATGCGCAGATCGATTTTTTCTGCGCATGCGCAGATCGATATTATTCTGCGCATGCGCAGATCGATTTTTTCCTGCGCATGCGCAGATCGATTTTTTCTGCGCATGCGCAGATCGATTTTTCTGCGCATGCGCAGATCGATTTTTTTCTGCGCATGCGCAGATCGATTGCGCAGATCGATTTTTCAGAGATTTTTTTCAGAATATTAAAAAAAAAAATTTTTTCAGAAAAAATCGATCTGTGCATGCACAGAAAAACCCCGCCCTAATATACATAGATTCTTAAAAAATCGATAATATATGCACATAAAAATCGATCTGCGCATGCTTAAGATTATTATTATTTATTATTATTATTGAGAACGGTAACCCTTCAGATCTAATAACATCTGATTTCCAAGGGGCCATTACAGAAATACAATAAAAAAACTATATAAAAAGGCATTCAACTATCCTAACACGATACAAAAACTATTTACAAGCAAATAACAAAATTAGGTTTTAATTACTGATCACACATTTCGTCCAATCATTATAATCAGCTCGAGAGAATTGTTTTAGTTGTCGAATAGAAACGTCGTTCATAACTTATGCTTTTTTTTGTGAAATTTGTTTTAGGCTTTGGAAGTGCAAAATCAACATAGTTATTACGTTGGCTGTAATTGTCGTTTCTATTAATATTGAACATGCTAGATATTCTGTCCGGGAGTTGCTTATTTTTAACTTTGTGCATAAATACTATTTTATGAGATGTCCTTCGTTCAGCCAATAATTGTTGCCAGCCAAGTTCGGTTAGCATATCACTTATTCTTGTATCGTACGGCTTTCCTGTAGTTACTCTAGCTGCTCTATTTTGCATTTTCTGCAATTTTTCTTGCAGGTAAACGCTACAGTTGTCCCAAACTAAACTGCAGTAATCAAAATAAGGCAGTACTATAGCTTTATAAACGTTTCCTAAAATTGGTGTCGGAACATATTTCTTCATACGACGTAACATTCCGATACCTTTTGAAGCCTTATTAACTATGCTTTCGATCTGGTTTTTCCACGATAATTGTTCGTCAACAATTACACCTAGGGTTTTTGTACACTTTACCCTGTTAATATTGTTTTCCCCAAGTTTTAATTCTTGTCGTTATCAATTTTGGCTAGTATTTGTCTAGACCCTATTATCATGTATTCTGTTTTTTCTTTATTAAGAGTTAACCTGTTGGCCAGCAACCAATGATGAACTCTATCTAAGTCTACATTTAATTTAGTTATGACTTCATCACTTGAACTACCACTTGTCGTTAAATTTGGGTCATCAGCAAACATACTAGTAGTCGAATGCGAGAGGCACCTCGGGAGATCGTTTATGTAAACTAGAAACAACAACGGTCCCAAATTTGATCCCTGAGGCACTCCGCATCTTATAGTATGTTTACTTGACATGGTTCGTTCTATTTTACATATTTGTGTTCTATTGGACAAATACGACTTAAACCATTTTATGGTACTTGGGCTAGACCCGTACAGGTGTAATTTACTGAGAAGTATATCATGATCAACACAATCAAAAGCTTTCTTCAAGTCCAAAAATATTACACCATTCAAGCACCCATTGTCCATATTAATTAACCATTTGTTGGTAGCTTGAAGGAATGATGATTGTGTTGAGTGATTCTTTCGGAAACCTGTTTGTTCACTTGTGAGTATCTCATTGGATTCTAGATATTCAGACAACTGCATTGAAATAAGTTTCTCAAAGATTAGGTGAGCATCATCAGGAAAGATACCAGTTCTAATAGATTGGTTAAAAATATTAACCAAGGATGGAGCTATGATATCTGCAGAGTCTTTCAGCAATTTCGGTGATATTTTATCGTATCCTGTTGCCTTGGAAACTTTTATAGTGGAAAGTAAATTAAATACTTCCTCGATTGAAACGGTCTGAATTTCAAAAGAGGACAAAAAACAGCCGTCTTTAAATCTTCACGCCTAACGGTAGTTTACAAAATAATTGTGATATTAACAGCTGCTGTCCAATCACTCACCGTTTCCTATAGGCCGGTTTCATAGCGACACTGCAGGAAACTGTAATTCGGGATATCATTCCTGTTAGGCGTGAAGGAGTATTTATATGGCGAACATTGTCCAGCCTAGCCGTGGTTCCAGTTAGGCGGGACGGCACAAAAACGTCCTGGCAAACACTTTCTATGTGAACGGGATGAGATAAATAAAGGGGAAATAAAAAGGGGAAATATAAGCGGGATGCGATACCCGCGAAGCTGTTGAACTTGTCAATTTGTGCCTCATAGCAATTTAACTACATGTCTTCGTCGTTTTTTAAATATATTTCTAGTTGTTTACTAACCTTAATCTCTTGAACCGACTTTATAAATAATCAGTATTTATCTTTTAATCACTAGAAGCCCCCTTTAACGATCTAAAAAGACAAATTTCCACCATCGTTTAAAAAATAAACTATTTTCGCGCCACTTTTGAAATCGCAATAAATTGTTTTAAAAAGGGACTAGGACGAGTTGCTGATTGGCTTATTATTATGAAACTAATATTAATTAACTGCCACAGGGTCATAAAATCTCGTTCCTCTCAGGCACAGCAATGATTCCTATAAGATGAGTTATCCTTTATAACTTTCAAATCTACTTTTCAGGACAATTCACTTTAAGGGGGTCCAATACAAAAAAAATTTTCCTCTTTTCTTTTTAATATAATTAAAATCTACTTATACCTGGTTGTTGGGTGAGTTAGTCTGACTGAAAAAATATGTTGTTGCAATGCATTGTTGCCATAGTTACCAATATATGACACCCCCCATGGTGAAAAGAACGTATTTTTATAAACATGATAACTAGATAAATAATAATGATAAAAACCTGGAATTACTTTTATTTAGTCACAAACAACATTGTCTAGGAGGTGTAGCAGAACTATTGACATAGGAGCCATAATAAAAGTTTGGCAGTCTGAATACTAGAAATGTGTACAATTGCTCTCACTAAAACTATTACTATTTCATTACAATTGAACATAATTCAATTATTTTGCTTCATCTCCAAGAGAAATGTATATACTGTTAGCGCTGAAAATTTGATCAAGATAGGTTAAATACTTTTTGAGATATCTGCGCGCAATATCAGGAATCGGCTTTTGAGAAAAACGGCTTTAAAGTTAAACTTTCTAATTATTAATAATTATAATAGCCCCAAAACAACAATAGACAGTCCAATAAAGATATACAACAGTTAAAAAGCTCCAGTCTTATCAATCTCGTACCCAGAGCCTGCGATCCCCCTGTCCTGCGGAGGGGAAACGGAGGCTCTGGGGAACTCCGATGAAACTCGTCATTTGATTGGTTGATGCTGAGCTCTCGCACCAGTTTCTTAGGAGCTAATTTTGCATTTTCGAATCGCGGTTTAAAAATAAACAGTTATATTTTTCAGAACTATGGCTGGTAAAGATTTATTCGATACACCTGCAACACATAATTATACACGACAGACTCAAAATACAATTGAACACATGAAATAAGTTAAAACTTAAAACTATTATTAATATTATTATCGCTTCGTCGCCAAACAAACATCCATCGTCTGACTCGTCTCGTAATTCTTCGCAGTTTCGCCTCAGAACTTAAAATTATATTAGAGACTACAAGGTCGATGTAGTTTAGCCAAAGTTCTTGACAGAAAGTACAATTCCTTACATTTTAATGTGTTCTGTGTAACCTGAGCCTACCTGAGCGGCTGAGCCGATCACTGCCGACGGCGACGCGGACATATAAAACACTCTCGTCAATCCTCCGGTTGACGATTTAGCGAAAAGCTAAAAAAGACCATTGTGTATCGCAACGCTTTGCCAAGAGCTTTTTAAAACATACTGGGCCCTTCTTTATCGGTAAACAAATATTTTTCCTGGTCTTCGAACAAGCTAAACATCGTCGATGACAGTAGCAAATTATAGAGAACTGGGAACCAGAGGACCGGGAACAAAAACCCAAATTTGGGGACTTTTTCATCGGAGTTCCCCAGAGCCTCTGTTTTCTTGGCGCAGGCCAAAAGGAACGCAGGCTCTGGGAACGAGATTGCAGTCTTATAAGTTATGCCCTACTTTTCTTTCCTTTTTCTTGGTCTTAACCATTTCATTTCGATCTCAGGTTATATTCTTTGGGTCTAAGTCATTCGTTTGTGACTAGGTAGGGCTTCGCGTGCTGGACGATTTAATGAAAATTGTATCTTTGTTTACACAATTTTCGGTGGAGTATATTTATCTGCGGGAACAAGGACGCATTTCTTCCTCGGCTTGAATTGCCATTATTACTTTATTCTCAGTGGATATATAATGTATATTCTGTATACCTTAGACTTGTTTGCTGTGGGTATAACAAGAAGTCTAAAATGGTGTGACGAAACTGTTCACACGGTTGTAGTTTACGATTACACGGATAGGTTTCGTAATATCTTTATTTCATCTACAAAACTTTCGACTTGAGTACCAAAGGACTGATCGTCACGAAGTGATTAGAATTTTACTGTTTATAGTTTTTGCGAGTGTTCTTGTTGATATCGTCATGTTGTTGTTTTACATTGGAGAAGAAGGTCGAAGGGACATAATAATTGGCGCGCAAATTGGTGGCACGGGGATTGTTATTAGTGTATTATTATTATTAGTGTACACAGTACTAGTTCATTATACATAAACACATGCCGTATACATCACCCGGCAAAATAAGACCTATATAGAGCATTATGTCTAGTCGTAGCCAAAAATGACATGAGCCGTAGCCCGATTTTATCAACTGGGGTAAATAATACCTAACTAAAACCGGAAGTCGAAAAGGGAACTCCAAATACACCTTAAGCGAGAGATTGCACACTTTAACTCATTATTATAAGTTTTAAAAAAATCTTTTCTTCTACACTTTCGGCTCTAGGGTCGTGTTTATGTTTAACAACAATGGCGGATGCTACCAGTTTCCTACCGTCACAGCCTCCCTCGTTAGCAACAAAGCCAGAGGATCCTGTATATTCTTTTACAGGACCAGGGATCGGGTCATTGGTCTTAATGATGTCCTCGCCAACTGTGAAACACGGCAATGTGGAAACTTAGCCCTACTAAATTAAAAGCAGTTTGATTCCCATCAAAAGTGGCCGCCCGTTGCAAAACTTCTCTCGCTAACTTAAACCAAAATAAACAATATCACATATGCCTGAAGACCGGTCACATGACTACCCACGCACCAATCAATTCACTCTTAATGTTTTAAAATATAATAAAATTTGATTTAGGGAGAGGTGGTGCGGGAGAAAATGTGCGCAACATGGAAAATTAAGCAGTTTTTGCATCCAAATATACGTTTCTAAGGGCGTTGCTAAGTAGGAAAATGCAGTCCAGCCTTGGAATTTTACGAATTTTCAACATTTCTATCTTTGCAATCGAAAAAATTCTTTCAATTATCTATTCTAATATGGTTAACCAGTTAATTTATGGCTAATTCAAAAATTTACTAAAATATTTATTTTTTGTATTGGACCCCCTTAAGAGATATGTACGAACAGTTTCAGAACATCCTGAAGATGGGTTCTTTTAATCAAATAATGGTGAGTGGAATTAAATCGGGATTGTGCTGAATTAAAGTAGGCGAAGGAGTGGAAATGAATGGTTATTTTTCAAATTATTTGAAAACATACTGCAACGATCTTCTATTTCCACTAGGGTATGATACCAGGCTTCGGCAGTGACTTCATGACGAAAGGAAATGAAAAGGAATCGATGGCCAGATTAAAAAAACTTATGACAATTATGAACAGCATGAATGACCAAGGTGGATCTTTGGGCATTTGGAACATTTTTAATGAATTTTTTTTATGGCTCGATGTTTGCAATTCGTTAAAGGGATACTCCAGCCAAAACACAAATGTAGTTCATGTGAAATATCTTACTGACTTTAGTTCATTTCCAAAGTTTCAGCATTCCTATCAATTTGGTTAAGATATGGCTAGTTGAAGTTGAAAATTTGAGGATTTTGACGCCATATTGGTTTGGAAATATGACGTCATTGAGTGATTCTTTATCTGCAGTGAGTTGTTTTGATGGCGATCACATAGTCATAGCTGTTGTGAATGCTCTTTGGACGAAAAGTAGTCGAAATAAACTAATTACTGTATGGAATGGAACAATATTTCTAAATATTATAAATCAGAACGTAACGTAACGTGAAACACAACAAAACAAAGCAGCAGGAGAAGACTAGGTACTGCGAACTAGCAGGAGAAGAACAGGTACTGTGTTTACTAAATTTCTCCTTCACAGTAGTAACTTCGGAATATGTGAAGAAACTTCTTCTGTCTCGATGAGAAAAAGTCGTGTGGGCCAGATGGAATTCCTTAAAATATACTAAAGATATCTACACCTGCGCATGCGCAGATCGATTTTTCAGATAGATTTCCGCCCTAATATACACGAAGCCTTGATACATATATCAGTATGAACGGATGTAGTTTCTGTTAAATCCTTGTAAATGCTCGATTTTTTCTTAAAAAATTTTTTTAGTTTTTTTTAAAAAACATTTTCTGAAAAAAATCGATCTGAAAAAATCGATCTGCGCATGCGCAGAATAAAATCGATTTGCGCATGCGCAGAAAAAAATCGATCTGCGCATGCGCAGAAAAAATCTGCGCATGCGCAGATCGATTTTTTCCTGCGCATGCGCAGATCGATTTTATTCTGCGCATGCGCAGATCGATATTATTCTGCGCATGCGCAGATCGATTTTTTCCTGCGCATGCGCAGATCGATTTTATTCTGCGCATGCGCAGATCGATTTTTTCCTGCGCATGCGCAGATCGATTTTATTCTGCGCATGCGCAGATCGATTTTATTCTGCGCATGCGCAGATCGATATTATTCTGCGCATGCGCAGATCGATTTTTTCCTGCGCATGCGCAGATCGATATTATTCTGCGCATGCGCAGATCGATTTTTTCCTGCGCATGCGCAGATCGATTTTATTCTGCGCATGCGCAGATCGATTTTTTCCTGCGCATGCGCAGATCGATTTTTTCCTGCGCATGCGCAGATCGATTTTATTCTGCGCATGCGCAGATCGATATTATTCTGCGCATGCGCAGATCGATTTTTTCCTGCGCATGCGCAGATCGATATTATTCTGCGCATGCGCAGATCGATTTTTTCCTGCGCATGCGCAGATCGATTTTTTTCTGCGCATGCGCAGATCGATTTTTTCCTGCGCATGCGCAGATCGATTTTTCTGCGCATGCGCAGATCGATTTTTCAGAGATTTTTTTCAGAATATTAAAAAAAAAATTTTTTCAGAAAAAATCGATCTGTGCATGCACAGAAAAACCCCGCCCTAATATACATAGATTCTTAAAAAATCGATAATATATGCACATAAAAATCGATCTGCGCATGCTTAAGATTATTATTATTTATTATTATTATTGAGAACGGTAACCCTTCAGATCTAATAACATCTGATTTCCAAGGGGCCATTACAGAAATACAATAAAAAAACTATATAAAAAGGCATTCAACTATCCTAACACGATACAAAAACTATTTACAAGCAAATAACAAAATTAGGTTTTAATTACTGATCACACATTTCGTCCAATCATTATAATCAGCTCGAGAGAATTGTTTTAGTTGTCGAATAGAAACGTCGTTCATAACTTATGCTTTTTTTTGTGAAATTTGTTTTAGGCTTTGGAAGTGCAAAATCAACATAGTTATTACGTTGGCTGTAATTGTCGTTTCTATTAATATTGAACATGCTAGATATTCTGTCCGGGAGTTGCTTATTTTTAACTTTGTGCATAAATACTATTTTATGAGATGTCCTTCGTTCAGCCAATAATTGTTGCCAGCCAAGTTCGGTTAGCATATCACTTATTCTTGTATCGTACGGCTTTCCTGTAGTTACTCTAGCTGCTCTATTTTGCATTTTCTGCAATTTTTCTTGCAGGTAAACGCTACAGTTGTCCCAAACTAAACTGCAGTAATCAAAATAAGGCAGTACTATAGCTTTATAAACGTTTCCTAAAATTGGTGTCGGAACATATTTCTTCATACGACGTAACATTCCGATACCTTTTGAAGCCTTATTAACTATGCTTTCGATCTGGTTTTTCCACGATAATTGTTCGTCAACAATTACACCTAGGGTTTTTGTACACTTTACCCTGTTAATATTGTTTTCCCCAAGTTTTAATTCTTGTCGTTATCAATTTTGGCTAGTATTTGTCTAGACCCTATTATCATGTATTCTGTTTTTTCTTTATTAAGAGTTAACCTGTTGGCCAGCAACCAATGATGAACTCTATCTAAGTCTACATTTAATTTAGTTATGACTTCATCACTTGAACTACCACTTGTCGTTAAATTTGGGTCATCAGCAAACATACTAGTAGTCGAATGCGAGAGGCACCTCGGGAGATCGTTTATGTAAACTAGAAACAACAACGGTCCCAAATTTGATCCCTGAGGCACTCCGCATCTTATAGTATGTTTACTTGACATGGTTCGTTCTATTTTACATATTTGTGTTCTATTGGACAAATACGACTTAAACCATTTTATGGTACTTGGGCTAGACCCGTACAGGTGTAATTTACTGAGAAGTATATCATGATCAACACAATCAAAAGCTTTCTTCAAGTCCAAAAATATTACACCATTCAAGCACCCATTGTCCATATTAATTAACCATTTGTTGGTAGCTTGAAGGAATGATGATTGTGTTGAGTGATTCTTTCGGAAACCTGTTTGTTCACTTGTGAGTATCTCATTGGATTCTAGATATTCAGACAACTGCATTGAAATAAGTTTCTCAAAGATTAGGTGAGCATCATCAGGAAAGATACCAGTTCTAATAGATTGGTTAAAAATATTAACCAAGGATGGAGCTATGATATCTGCAGAGTCTTTCAGCAATTTCGGTGATATTTTATCGTATCCTGTTGCCTTGGAAACTTTTATAGTGGAAAGTAAATTAAATACTTCCTCGATTGAAACGGTCTGAATTTCAAAAGAGGACAAAAAACAGCCGTCTTTAAATCTTCACGCCTAACGGTAGTTTACAAAATAATTGTGATATTAACAGCTGCTGTCCAATCACTCACCGTTTCCTATAGGCCGGTTTCATAGCGACACTGCAGGAAACTGTAATTCGGGATATCATTCCTGTTAGGCGTGAAGGAGTATTTATATGGCGAACATTGTCCAGCCTAGCCGTGGTTCCAGTTAGGCGGGACGGCACAAAAACGTCCTGGCAAACACTTTCTATGTGAACGGGATGAGATAAATAAAGGGGAAATAAAAAGGGGAAATATAAGCGGGATGCGATACCCGCGAAGCTGTTGAACTTGTCAATTTGTGCCTCATAGCAATTTAACTACATGTCTTCGTCGTTTTTTAAATATATTTCTAGTTGTTTACTAACCTTAATCTCTTGAACCGACTTTATAAATAATCAGTATTTATCTTTTAATCACTAGAAGCCCCCTTTAACGATCTAAAAAGACAAATTTCCACCATCGTTTAAAAAATAAACTATTTTCGCGCCACTTTTGAAATCGCAATAAATTGTTTTAAAAAGGGACTAGGACGAGTTGCTGATTGGCTTATTATTATGAAACTAATATTAATTAACTGCCACAGGGTCATAAAATCTCGTTCCTCTCAGGCACAGCAATGATTCCTATAAGATGAGTTATCCTTTATAACTTTCAAATCTACTTTTCAGGACAATTCACTTTAAGGGGGTCCAATACAAAAAAAATTTTCCTCTTTTCTTTTTAATATAATTAAAATCTACTTATACCTGGTTGTTGGGTGAGTTAGTCTGACTGAAAAAATATGTTGTTGCAATGCATTGTTGCCATAGTTACCAATATATGACACCCCCCATGGTGAAAAGAACGTATTTTTATAAACATGATAACTAGATAAATAATAATGATAAAAACCTGGAATTACTTTTATTTAGTCACAAACAACATTGTCTAGGAGGTGTAGCAGAACTATTGACATAGGAGCCATAATAAAAGTTTGGCAGTCTGAATACTAGAAATGTGTACAATTGCTCTCACTAAAACTATTACTATTTCATTACAATTGAACATAATTCAATTATTTTGCTTCATCTCCAAGAGAAATGTATATACTGTTAGCGCTGAAAATTTGATCAAGATAGGTTAAATACTTTTTGAGATATCTGCGCGCAATATCAGGAATCGGCTTTTGAGAAAAACGGCTTTAAAGTTAAACTTTCTAATTATTAATAATTATAATAGCCCCAAAACAACAATAGACAGTCCAATAAAGATATACAACAGTTAAAAAGCTCCAGTCTTATCAATCTCGTACCCAGAGCCTGCGATCCCCCTGTCCTGCGGAGGGGAAACGGAGGCTCTGGGGAACTCCGATGAAACTCGTCATTTGATTGGTTGATGCTGAGCTCTCGCACCAGTTTCTTAGGAGCTAATTTTGCATTTTCGAATCGCGGTTTAAAAATAAACAGTTATATTTTTCAGAACTATGGCTGGTAAAGATTTATTCGATACACCTGCAACACATAATTATACACGACAGACTCAAAATACAATTGAACACATGAAATAAGTTAAAACTTAAAACTATTATTAATATTATTATCGCTTCGTCGCCAAACAAACATCCATCGTCTGACTCGTCTCGTAATTCTTCGCAGTTTCGCCTCAGAACTTAAAATTATATTAGAGACTACAAGGTCGATGTAGTTTAGCCAAAGTTCTTGACAGAAAGTACAATTCCTTACATTTTAATGTGTTCTGTGTAACCTGAGCCTACCTGAGCGGCTGAGCCGATCACTGCCGACGGCGACGCGGACATATAAAACACTCTCGTCAATCCTCCGGTTGACGATTTAGCGAAAAGCTAAAAAAGACCATTGTGTATCGCAACGCTTTGCCAAGAGCTTTTTAAAACATACTGGGCCCTTCTTTATCGGTAAACAAATATTTTTCCTGGTCTTCGAACAAGCTAAACATCGTCGATGACAGTAGCAAATTATAGAGAACTGGGAACCAGAGGACCGGGAACAAAAACCCAAATTTGGGGACTTTTTCATCGGAGTTCCCCAGAGCCTCTGTTTTCTTGGCGCAGGCCAAAAGGAACGCAGGCTCTGGGAACGAGATTGCAGTCTTATAAGTTATGCCCTACTTTTCTTTCCTTTTTCTTGGTCTTAACCATTTCATTTCGATCTCAGGTTATATTCTTTGGGTCTAAGTCATTCGTTTGTGACTAGGTAGGGCTTCGCGTGCTGGACGATTTAATGAAAATTGTATCTTTGTTTACACAATTTTCGGTGGAGTATATTTATCTGCGGGAACAAGGACGCATTTCTTCCTCGGCTTGAATTGCCATTATTACTTTATTCTCAGTGGATATATAATGTATATTCTGTATACCTTAGACTTGTTTGCTGTGGGTATAACAAGAAGTCTAAAATGGTGTGACGAAACTGTTCACACGGTTGTAGTTTACGATTACACGGATAGGTTTCGTAATATCTTTATTTCATCTACAAAACTTTCGACTTGAGTACCAAAGGACTGATCGTCACGAAGTGATTAGAATTTTACTGTTTATAGTTTTTGCGAGTGTTCTTGTTGATATCGTCATGTTGTTGTTTTACATTGGAGAAGAAGGTCGAAGGGACATAATAATTGGCGCGCAAATTGGTGGCACGGGGATTGTTATTAGTGTATTATTATTATTAGTGTACACAGTACTAGTTCATTATACATAAACACATGCCGTATACATCACCCGGCAAAATAAGACCTATATAGAGCATTATGTCTAGTCGTAGCCAAAAATGACATGAGCCGTAGCCCGATTTTATCAACTGGGGTAAATAATACCTAACTAAAACCGGAAGTCGAAAAGGGAACTCCAAATACACCTTAAGCGAGAGATTGCACACTTTAACTCATTATTATAAGTTTTAAAAAAATCTTTTCTTCTACACTTTCGGCTCTAGGGTCGTGTTTATGTTTAACAACAATGGCGGATGCTACCAGTTTCCTACCGTCACAGCCTCCCTCGTTAGCAACAAAGCCAGAGGATCCTGTATATTCTTTTACAGGACCAGGGATCGGGTCATTGGTCTTAATGATGTCCTCGCCAACTGTGAAACACGGCAATGTGGAAACTTAGCCCTACTAAATTAAAAGCAGTTTGATTCCCATCAAAAGTGGCCGCCCGTTGCAAAACTTCTCTCGCTAACTTAAACCAAAATAAACAATATCACATATGCCTGAAGACCGGTCACATGACTACCCACGCACCAATCAATTCACTCTTAATGTTTTAAAATATAATAAAATTTGATTTAGGGAGAGGTGGTGCGGGAGAAAATGTGCGCAACATGGAAAATTAAGCAGTTTTTGCATCCAAATATACGTTTCTAAGGGCGTTGCTAAGTAGGAAAATGCAGTCCAGCCTTGGAATTTTACGAATTTTCAACATTTCTATCTTTGCAATCGAAAAAATTCTTTCAATTATCTATTCTAATATGGTTAACCAGTTAATTTATGGCTAATTCAAAAATTTACTAAAATATTTATTTTTTGTATTGGACCCCCTTAAGAGATATGTACGAACAGTTTCAGAACATCCTGAAGATGGGTTCTTTTAATCAAATAATGGTGAGTGGAATTAAATCGGGATTGTGCTGAATTAAAGTAGGCGAAGGAGTGGAAATGAATGGTTATTTTTCAAATTATTTGAAAACATACTGCAACGATCTTCTATTTCCACTAGGGTATGATACCAGGCTTCGGCAGTGACTTCATGACGAAAGGAAATGAAAAGGAATCGATGGCCAGATTAAAAAAACTTATGACAATTATGAACAGCATGAATGACCAAGGTGGATCTTTGGGCATTTGGAACATTTTTAATGAATTTTTTTTATGGCTCGATGTTTGCAATTCGTTAAAGGGATACTCCAGCCAAAACACAAATGTAGTTCATGTGAAATATCTTACTGACTTTAGTTCATTTCCAAAGTTTCAGCATTCCTATCAATTTGGTTAAGATATGGCTAGTTGAAGTTGAAAATTTGAGGATTTTGACGCCATATTGGTTTGGAAATATGACGTCATTGAGTGATTCTTTATCTGCAGTGAGTTGTTTTGATGGCGATCACATAGTCATAGCTGTTGTGAATGCTCTTTGGACGAAAAGTAGTCGAAATAAACTAATTACTGTATGGAATGGAACAATATTTCTAAATATTATAAATCAGAACGTAACGTAACGTGAAACACAACAAAACAAAGCAGCAGGAGAAGACTAGGTACTGCGAACTAGCAGGAGAAGAACAGGTACTGTGTTTACTAAATTTCTCCTTCACAGTAGTAACTTCGGAATATGTGAAGAAACTTCTTCTGTCTCGATGAGAAAAAGTCGTGTGGGCCAGATGGAATTCCTTAAAATATACTAAAGATATCTACACCTGCGCATGCGCAGATCGATTTTTCAGATAGATTTCCGCCCTAATATACACGAAGCCTTGATACATATATCAGTATGAACGGATGTAGTTTCTGTTAAATCCTTGTAAATGCTCGATTTTTTCTTAAAAAATTTTTTTAGTTTTTTTTAAAAAACATTTTCTGAAAAAAATCGATCTGAAAAAATCGATCTGCGCATGCGCAGAATAAAATCGATTTGCGCATGCGCAGAAAAAAATCGATCTGCGCATGCGCAGAAAAAATCTGCGCATGCGCAGATCGATTTTTTCCTGCGCATGCGCAGATCGATTTTTTCCTGCGCATGCGCAGATCGATTTTATTCTGCGCATGCGCAGATCGATTTTATTCTGCGCATGCGCAGATCGATTTTTTTCCTGCGCATGCGCAGATCGATTTATTCTGCGCATGCGCAGATCGATTTTTTCTGCGCATGCGCAGATCGATTTTTTCTGCGCATGCGCAGATCGATTTTTCTGCGCATGCGCAGATCGATTTTTCAGAGATTTTTTTCAGAATATTAAAAAAAAAAATTTTTTCAGAAAAAATCGATCTGTGCATGCACAGAAAAACCCCGCCCTAATATACATAGATTCTTAAAAAATCGATAATATATGCACATAAAAATCGATCTGCGCATGCTTAAGATTATTATTATTTATTATTATTATTGAGAACGGTAACCCTTCAGATCTAATAACATCTGATTTCCAAGGGGCCATTACAGAAATACAATAAAAAAACTATATAAAAAGGCATTCAACTATCCTAACACGATACAAAAACTATTTACAAGCAAATAACAAAATTAGGTTTTAATTACTGATCACACATTTCGTCCAATCATTATAATCAGCTCGAGAGAATTGTTTTAGTTGTCGAATAGAAACGTCGTTCATAACTTATGCTTTTTTTTGTGAAATTTGTTTTAGGCTTTGGAAGTGCAAAATCAACATAGTTATTACGTTGGCTGTAATTGTCGTTTCTATTAATATTGAACATGCTAGATATTCTGTCCGGGAGTTGCTTATTTTTAACTTTGTGCATAAATACTATTTTATGAGATGTCCTTCGTTCAGCCAATAATTGTTGCCAGCCAAGTTCGGTTAGCATATCACTTATTCTTGTATCGTACGGCTTTCCTGTAGTTACTCTAGCTGCTCTATTTTGCATTTTCTGCAATTTTTCTTGCAGGTAAACGCTACAGTTGTCCCAAACTAAACTGCAGTAATCAAAATAAGGCAGTACTATAGCTTTATAAACGTTTCCTAAAATTGGTGTCGGAACATATTTCTTCATACGACGTAACATTCCGATACCTTTTGAAGCCTTATTAACTATGCTTTCGATCTGGTTTTTCCACGATAATTGTTCGTCAACAATTACACCTAGGGTTTTTGTACACTTTACCCTGTTAATATTGTTTTCCCCAAGTTTTAATTCTTGTCGTTATCAATTTTGGCTAGTATTTGTCTAGACCCTATTATCATGTATTCTGTTTTTTCTTTATTAAGAGTTAACCTGTTGGCCAGCAACCAATGATGAACTCTATCTAAGTCTACATTTAATTTAGTTATGACTTCATCACTTGAACTACCACTTGTCGTTAAATTTGGGTCATCAGCAAACATACTAGTAGTCGAATGCGAGAGGCACCTCGGGAGATCGTTTATGTAAACTAGAAACAACAACGGTCCCAAATTTGATCCCTGAGGCACTCCGCATCTTATAGTATGTTTACTTGACATGGTTCGTTCTATTTTACATATTTGTGTTCTATTGGACAAATACGACTTAAACCATTTTATGGTACTTGGGCTAGACCCGTACAGGTGTAATTTACTGAGAAGTATATCATGATCAACACAATCAAAAGCTTTCTTCAAGTCCAAAAATATTACACCATTCAAGCACCCATTGTCCATATTAATTAACCATTTGTTGGTAGCTTGAAGGAATGATGATTGTGTTGAGTGATTCTTTCGGAAACCTGTTTGTTCACTTGTGAGTATCTCATTGGATTCTAGATATTCAGACAACTGCATTGAAATAAGTTTCTCAAAGATTAGGTGAGCATCATCAGGAAAGATACCAGTTCTAATAGATTGGTTAAAAATATTAACCAAGGATGGAGCTATGATATCTGCAGAGTCTTTCAGCAATTTCGGTGATATTTTATCGTATCCTGTTGCCTTGGAAACTTTTATAGTGGAAAGTAAATTAAATACTTCCTCGATTGAAACGGTCTGAATTTCAAAAGAGGACAAAAAACAGCCGTCTTTAAATCTTCACGCCTAACGGTAGTTTACAAAATAATTGTGATATTAACAGCTGCTGTCCAATCACTCACCGTTTCCTATAGGCCGGTTTCATAGCGACACTGCAGGAAACTGTAATTCGGGATATCATTCCTGTTAGGCGTGAAGGAGTATTTATATGGCGAACATTGTCCAGCCTAGCCGTGGTTCCAGTTAGGCGGGACGGCACAAAAACGTCCTGGCAAACACTTTCTATGTGAACGGGATGAGATAAATAAAGGGGAAATAAAAAGGGGAAATATAAGCGGGATGCGATACCCGCGAAGCTGTTGAACTTGTCAATTTGTGCCTCATAGCAATTTAACTACATGTCTTCGTCGTTTTTTAAATATATTTCTAGTTGTTTACTAACCTTAATCTCTTGAACCGACTTTATAAATAATCAGTATTTATCTTTTAATCACTAGAAGCCCCCTTTAACGATCTAAAAAGACAAATTTCCACCATCGTTTAAAAAATAAACTATTTTCGCGCCACTTTTGAAATCGCAATAAATTGTTTTAAAAAGGGACTAGGACGAGTTGCTGATTGGCTTATTATTATGAAACTAATATTAATTAACTGCCACAGGGTCATAAAATCTCGTTCCTCTCAGGCACAGCAATGATTCCTATAAGATGAGTTATCCTTTATAACTTTCAAATCTACTTTTCAGGACAATTCACTTTAAGGGGGTCCAATACAAAAAAAATTTTCCTCTTTTCTTTTTAATATAATTAAAATCTACTTATACCTGGTTGTTGGGTGAGTTAGTCTGACTGAAAAAATATGTTGTTGCAATGCATTGTTGCCATAGTTACCAATATATGACACCCCCCATGGTGAAAAGAACGTATTTTTATAAACATGATAACTAGATAAATAATAATGATAAAAACCTGGAATTACTTTTATTTAGTCACAAACAACATTGTCTAGGAGGTGTAGCAGAACTATTGACATAGGAGCCATAATAAAAGTTTGGCAGTCTGAATACTAGAAATGTGTACAATTGCTCTCACTAAAACTATTACTATTTCATTACAATTGAACATAATTCAATTATTTTGCTTCATCTCCAAGAGAAATGTATATACTGTTAGCGCTGAAAATTTGATCAAGATAGGTTAAATACTTTTTGAGATATCTGCGCGCAATATCAGGAATCGGCTTTTGAGAAAAACGGCTTTAAAGTTAAACTTTCTAATTATTAATAATTATAATAGCCCCAAAACAACAATAGACAGTCCAATAAAGATATACAACAGTTAAAAAGCTCCAGTCTTATCAATCTCGTACCCAGAGCCTGCGATCCCCCTGTCCTGCGGAGGGGAAACGGAGGCTCTGGGGAACTCCGATGAAACTCGTCATTTGATTGGTTGATGCTGAGCTCTCGCACCAGTTTCTTAGGAGCTAATTTTGCATTTTCGAATCGCGGTTTAAAAATAAACAGTTATATTTTTCAGAACTATGGCTGGTAAAGATTTATTCGATACACCTGCAACACATAATTATACACGACAGACTCAAAATACAATTGAACACATGAAATAAGTTAAAACTTAAAACTATTATTAATATTATTATCGCTTCGTCGCCAAACAAACATCCATCGTCTGACTCGTCTCGTAATTCTTCGCAGTTTCGCCTCAGAACTTAAAATTATATTAGAGACTACAAGGTCGATGTAGTTTAGCCAAAGTTCTTGACAGAAAGTACAATTCCTTACATTTTAATGTGTTCTGTGTAACCTGAGCCTACCTGAGCGGCTGAGCCGATCACTGCCGACGGCGACGCGGACATATAAAACACTCTCGTCAATCCTCCGGTTGACGATTTAGCGAAAAGCTAAAAAAGACCATTGTGTATCGCAACGCTTTGCCAAGAGCTTTTTAAAACATACTGGGCCCTTCTTTATCGGTAAACAAATATTTTTCCTGGTCTTCGAACAAGCTAAACATCGTCGATGACAGTAGCAAATTATAGAGAACTGGGAACCAGAGGACCGGGAACAAAAACCCAAATTTGGGGACTTTTTCATCGGAGTTCCCCAGAGCCTCTGTTTTCTTGGCGCAGGCCAAAAGGAACGCAGGCTCTGGGAACGAGATTGCAGTCTTATAAGTTATGCCCTACTTTTCTTTCCTTTTTCTTGGTCTTAACCATTTCATTTCGATCTCAGGTTATATTCTTTGGGTCTAAGTCATTCGTTTGTGACTAGGTAGGGCTTCGCGTGCTGGACGATTTAATGAAAATTGTATCTTTGTTTACACAATTTTCGGTGGAGTATATTTATCTGCGGGAACAAGGACGCATTTCTTCCTCGGCTTGAATTGCCATTATTACTTTATTCTCAGTGGATATATAATGTATATTCTGTATACCTTAGACTTGTTTGCTGTGGGTATAACAAGAAGTCTAAAATGGTGTGACGAAACTGTTCACACGGTTGTAGTTTACGATTACACGGATAGGTTTCGTAATATCTTTATTTCATCTACAAAACTTTCGACTTGAGTACCAAAGGACTGATCGTCACGAAGTGATTAGAATTTTACTGTTTATAGTTTTTGCGAGTGTTCTTGTTGATATCGTCATGTTGTTGTTTTACATTGGAGAAGAAGGTCGAAGGGACATAATAATTGGCGCGCAAATTGGTGGCACGGGGATTGTTATTAGTGTATTATTATTATTAGTGTACACAGTACTAGTTCATTATACATAAACACATGCCGTATACATCACCCGGCAAAATAAGACCTATATAGAGCATTATGTCTAGTCGTAGCCAAAAATGACATGAGCCGTAGCCCGATTTTATCAACTGGGGTAAATAATACCTAACTAAAACCGGAAGTCGAAAAGGGAACTCCAAATACACCTTAAGCGAGAGATTGCACACTTTAACTCATTATTATAAGTTTTAAAAAAATCTTTTCTTCTACACTTTCGGCTCTAGGGTCGTGTTTATGTTTAACAACAATGGCGGATGCTACCAGTTTCCTACCGTCACAGCCTCCCTCGTTAGCAACAAAGCCAGAGGATCCTGTATATTCTTTTACAGGACCAGGGATCGGGTCATTGGTCTTAATGATGTCCTCGCCAACTGTGAAACACGGCAATGTGGAAACTTAGCCCTACTAAATTAAAAGCAGTTTGATTCCCATCAAAAGTGGCCGCCCGTTGCAAAACTTCTCTCGCTAACTTAAACCAAAATAAACAATATCACATATGCCTGAAGACCGGTCACATGACTACCCACGCACCAATCAATTCACTCTTAATGTTTTAAAATATAATAAAATTTGATTTAGGGAGAGGTGGTGCGGGAGAAAATGTGCGCAACATGGAAAATTAAGCAGTTTTTGCATCCAAATATACGTTTCTAAGGGCGTTGCTAAGTAGGAAAATGCAGTCCAGCCTTGGAATTTTACGAATTTTCAACATTTCTATCTTTGCAATCGAAAAAATTCTTTCAATTATCTATTCTAATATGGTTAACCAGTTAATTTATGGCTAATTCAAAAATTTACTAAAATATTTATTTTTTGTATTGGACCCCCTTAAGAGATATGTACGAACAGTTTCAGAACATCCTGAAGATGGGTTCTTTTAATCAAATAATGGTGAGTGGAATTAAATCGGGATTGTGCTGAATTAAAGTAGGCGAAGGAGTGGAAATGAATGGTTATTTTTCAAATTATTTGAAAACATACTGCAACGATCTTCTATTTCCACTAGGGTATGATACCAGGCTTCGGCAGTGACTTCATGACGAAAGGAAATGAAAAGGAATCGATGGCCAGATTAAAAAAACTTATGACAATTATGAACAGCATGAATGACCAAGGTGGATCTTTGGGCATTTGGAACATTTTTAATGAATTTTTTTTATGGCTCGATGTTTGCAATTCGTTAAAGGGATACTCCAGCCAAAACACAAATGTAGTTCATGTGAAATATCTTACTGACTTTAGTTCATTTCCAAAGTTTCAGCATTCCTATCAATTTGGTTAAGATATGGCTAGTTGAAGTTGAAAATTTGAGGATTTTGACGCCATATTGGTTTGGAAATATGACGTCATTGAGTGATTCTTTATCTGCAGTGAGTTGTTTTGATGGCGATCACATAGTCATAGCTGTTGTGAATGCTCTTTGGACGAAAAGTAGTCGAAATAAACTAATTACTGTATGGAATGGAACAATATTTCTAAATATTATAAATCAGAACGTAACGTAACGTGAAACACAACAAAACAAAGCAGCAGGAGAAGACTAGGTACTGCGAACTAGCAGGAGAAGAACAGGTACTGTGTTTACTAAATTTCTCCTTCACAGTAGTAACTTCGGAATATGTGAAGAAACTTCTTCTGTCTCGATGAGAAAAAGTCGTGTGGGCCAGATGGAATTCCTTAAAATATACTAAAGATATCTACACCTGCGCATGCGCAGATCGATTTTTCAGATAGATTTCCGCCCTAATATACACGAAGCCTTGATACATATATCAGTATGAACGGATGTAGTTTCTGTTAAATCCTTGTAAATGCTCGATTTTTTCTTAAAAAATTTTTTTAGTTTTTTTTAAAAAACATTTTCTGAAAAAAATCGATCTGAAAAAATCGATCTGCGCATGCGCAGAATAAAATCGATTTGCGCATGCGCAGAAAAAAATCGATCTGCGCATGCGCAGAAAAAATCTGCGCATGCGCAGATCGATTTTTTCCTGCGCATGCGCAGATCGATTTTATTCTGCGCATGCGCAGATCGATATTATTCTGCGCATGCGCAGATCGATTTTTTCCTGCGCATGCGCAGATCGATTTTATTCTGCGCATGCGCAGATCGATTTTTTCCTGCGCATGCGCAGATCGATTTTATTCTGCGCATGCGCAGATCGATTTATTCTGCGCATGCGCAGATCGATTTTTTCCTGCGCATGCGCAGATCGATATTATTCTGCGCATGCGCAGATCGATTTTTTCTGCGCATGCGCAGATCGATTTTATTCTGCGCATGCGCAGATCGATTTTTTCTGCGCATGCGCAGATCGATTTTTTCTGCGCATGCGCAGATCGATTTTTCAGAGATTTTTTTCAGAATATTAAAAAAAAAAATTTTTTCAGAAAAAATCGATCTGTGCATGCACAGAAAAACCCCGCCCTAATATACATAGATTCTTAAAAAATCGATAATATATGCACATAAAAATCGATCTGCGCATGCTTAAGATTATTATTATTTATTATTATTATTGAGAACGGTAACCCTTCAGATCTAATAACATCTGATTTCCAAGGGGCCATTACAGAAATACAATAAAAAAACTATATAAAAAGGCATTCAACTATCCTAACACGATACAAAAACTATTTACAAGCAAATAACAAAATTAGGTTTTAATTACTGATCACACATTTCGTCCAATCATTATAATCAGCTCGAGAGAATTGTTTTAGTTGTCGAATAGAAACGTCGTTCATAACTTATGCTTTTTTTTGTGAAATTTGTTTTAGGCTTTGGAAGTGCAAAATCAACATAGTTATTACGTTGGCTGTAATTGTCGTTTCTATTAATATTGAACATGCTAGATATTCTGTCCGGGAGTTGCTTATTTTTAACTTTGTGCATAAATACTATTTTATGAGATGTCCTTCGTTCAGCCAATAATTGTTGCCAGCCAAGTTCGGTTAGCATATCACTTATTCTTGTATCGTACGGCTTTCCTGTAGTTACTCTAGCTGCTCTATTTTGCATTTTCTGCAATTTTTCTTGCAGGTAAACGCTACAGTTGTCCCAAACTAAACTGCAGTAATCAAAATAAGGCAGTACTATAGCTTTATAAACGTTTCCTAAAATTGGTGTCGGAACATATTTCTTCATACGACGTAACATTCCGATACCTTTTGAAGCCTTATTAACTATGCTTTCGATCTGGTTTTTCCACGATAATTGTTCGTCAACAATTACACCTAGGGTTTTTGTACACTTTACCCTGTTAATATTGTTTTCCCCAAGTTTTAATTCTTGTCGTTATCAATTTTGGCTAGTATTTGTCTAGACCCTATTATCATGTATTCTGTTTTTTCTTTATTAAGAGTTAACCTGTTGGCCAGCAACCAATGATGAACTCTATCTAAGTCTACATTTAATTTAGTTATGACTTCATCACTTGAACTACCACTTGTCGTTAAATTTGGGTCATCAGCAAACATACTAGTAGTCGAATGCGAGAGGCACCTCGGGAGATCGTTTATGTAAACTAGAAACAACAACGGTCCCAAATTTGATCCCTGAGGCACTCCGCATCTTATAGTATGTTTACTTGACATGGTTCGTTCTATTTTACATATTTGTGTTCTATTGGACAAATACGACTTAAACCATTTTATGGTACTTGGGCTAGACCCGTACAGGTGTAATTTACTGAGAAGTATATCATGATCAACACAATCAAAAGCTTTCTTCAAGTCCAAAAATATTACACCATTCAAGCACCCATTGTCCATATTAATTAACCATTTGTTGGTAGCTTGAAGGAATGATGATTGTGTTGAGTGATTCTTTCGGAAACCTGTTTGTTCACTTGTGAGTATCTCATTGGATTCTAGATATTCAGACAACTGCATTGAAATAAGTTTCTCAAAGATTAGGTGAGCATCATCAGGAAAGATACCAGTTCTAATAGATTGGTTAAAAATATTAACCAAGGATGGAGCTATGATATCTGCAGAGTCTTTCAGCAATTTCGGTGATATTTTATCGTATCCTGTTGCCTTGGAAACTTTTATAGTGGAAAGTAAATTAAATACTTCCTCGATTGAAACGGTCTGAATTTCAAAAGAGGACAAAAAACAGCCGTCTTTAAATCTTCACGCCTAACGGTAGTTTACAAAATAATTGTGATATTAACAGCTGCTGTCCAATCACTCACCGTTTCCTATAGGCCGGTTTCATAGCGACACTGCAGGAAACTGTAATTCGGGATATCATTCCTGTTAGGCGTGAAGGAGTATTTATATGGCGAACATTGTCCAGCCTAGCCGTGGTTCCAGTTAGGCGGGACGGCACAAAAACGTCCTGGCAAACACTTTCTATGTGAACGGGATGAGATAAATAAAGGGGAAATAAAAAGGGGAAATATAAGCGGGATGCGATACCCGCGAAGCTGTTGAACTTGTCAATTTGTGCCTCATAGCAATTTAACTACATGTCTTCGTCGTTTTTTAAATATATTTCTAGTTGTTTACTAACCTTAATCTCTTGAACCGACTTTATAAATAATCAGTATTTATCTTTTAATCACTAGAAGCCCCCTTTAACGATCTAAAAAGACAAATTTCCACCATCGTTTAAAAAATAAACTATTTTCGCGCCACTTTTGAAATCGCAATAAATTGTTTTAAAAAGGGACTAGGACGAGTTGCTGATTGGCTTATTATTATGAAACTAATATTAATTAACTGCCACAGGGTCATAAAATCTCGTTCCTCTTTATTCTGCGCATGCGCAGATCGATTTTATTCCGCGCATGCGCAGATCGATATTATTCTGCGCATGCGCAGATCGATTTTTTCCTGCGCATGCGCAGATCGATATTATTCTGCGCATGCGCAGATCGATTTTTTCCTGCGCATGCGCAGATCGATTTTATTCTGCGCATGCGCAGATCGATTTTATTCTGCGCATGCGCAGATCGATTTTATTCTGCGGATTTTATTCTGCGAAATTCTCGAATTGCTCAAGAAAGTATACGCCAAAGTAGCAGTTTTGCGACGTATACGACGCTTGGTTCCTATGGAAGTATCAATAAAACTCTATAAGGCTTACAAAAATACATCCTACCACACTTCGAATATTGTAGTCCAGTTCTTCTTGGCATTGGAAAACGTTTAAGCAAGAAAATGGAAGCTGCAAATTATTATTCCCTTAAATCGCTTCTTATACACAGGAAAAAACTGTAAAATAACATTAATGATTTTGTATGGGTTTTGCTGATTTACCATTGTTAAAAAAACACATTAATGGGAATTAGTATCTTATGTAATTGCCATTCATGTGATTTTAACTTTCATTAATCTGAATGTGAAATCATTGATGTAAAATGGCACCAATTTTACCATTCATTCATGTGATTTTAACTTTCATTAATGGTAATTCCATGAAAAACATTAACGTGAATGTGAAATCATTGATGTAAAATGGCGACCAATTTTACCATTCATGTGATTTTAACTTTCATTAATGGTAATTCCATGAAAAACATTAATGTGAACGTGAAATCATTAATGTAAAATAGCCATTAAAAAAGGCGCGAAAATAGTATAGCGTGTTTTCATTTTCTAATAGTGTTATTATTCAGTTTTGAGTTACTTTATAACTTCGTTTCATTTTCAACTTTTATTCCTTCATTGTTTCAACGTTTGTTTCCTTTTTAATGGACATAGTTCTGTTTGGTTTCATGATGTATGTGTGTAAATATGTCCACGAATATGCCAGTGACAGATTGATGGAGAGACAGTTCTATTATTTATCAAATGGTACGCAGGAGCAGCTGAAAGCGTGTGATTTACAAGTGGTTGGCGACCAAATTAAGTTAAAGAGGCTTGTGGCAGAAGAGGCTGAAAAGTTGGACGATGTTTCTTGGTTGGAGCATAAATGTCCAGCGTCGCCGTGGTGAAACCTGATCAGGCAAAAAATATCAAATGACCTACAGGCTACACAGAAGAATCTATGTACTACGTAAAGTAAGGTCTTATCTTATACGTATCGTGTATTGCTTTGGTTAAATTGTATACTGGAAAAAGACAATTGCAGAAAACTAACGTGTTTAGTCATTTTGCTCGTCGACAATTGATGGGACATATACCGCAAATTTAAAAATCAATAACAATTTTATTCTGTATAATTGTTGTAGACAACTACTTTTATCATCTGTTAGCCCAACTTATGTATCAACAGCTAAAATAAAGCTGTTGATACATAAGTTGGGCTAACAGATAAAGTTTAAAATAAAAACATATCTTGATTATGGCCTGTGTCAGAGCAAACAAATTAGCAACCTGTTATTTTAATATACATCGAAACCCACCGAACATGATTATAATAATTCAGTTTCTTGTGGGCGGGGGAATTTACAGAATGCAGATTGCAGAACGTAGGGTTAGAAAACTCATTAGGCGGGGGGTTAGGGTTAGGAACTTTGTTGTTTTGGGGTTGCTTACAATCCAATAACTTATTGGGTACACCATTTATTGGTTCACAACGTACTCCTAATATACTGTAGTCGCATTCTGCAATCTGCATTCTGCAAATTGTCAAATATATTATATATATAAGGACTTACATAGCTTATGTTGACTTAGCTTAAAGTGTTTATGAAACGAAAATTAAGTTTTAGGTATTTAAACGAACTCCTAAAATAACGAGGGATGGTAATTTAGAGCTCTTTCATATCTCACATCTTTCTGAGTAACCACCGACGTCACGAGGTTTGCAAATTTTCAGAAAATCAAGTAATTCGAAATATAGTAAATTAATTTGGCATCGCTATTTTGGTGTAATGATGTTAAGTTTCACAAAGTGTCGTAATGTTGGGAACTAGTCTGAGGTGCAGCGTGACGTGAGTTGAGTGTTGAGATGTGAAGGAGATAAAACAGTGAGTGTGCTATTTTAGTGATGTGCGTGAGTTCAGACCTAAGGAATGCGAGATCAGTCAGTCAACGAGTGTTTAATGAGTGAAGAGTTTTGAGTGATAAGAGTTTGCGTGACAGTAGAATTAAGTAATTAAGGCGGGGCAGGAGTTATTCTAAGGAAAATTTACTCTAATGGAGATTTAGCTCCATCCGGTGCGTAACGAAGGTGCACATTTCTAGAGTCGTCAAAGTCGTTAAATTTAAATATCCCTAATCCAACAATGTGCTCGTTTAATATTGTTAGCCTCTTCACGAACATTCCATTGGATGAAACTATTAAGATTTGTCAATACAAATATTAATAGAGTATCAATGATACTCTCTACGATTCTGACCTACAACCACCTCCAATTTCTAAAGATGTCTTTTTTTACCTAATGAAAGTAGCTACAAAAGGTGTTGAGTTTAGCTTTGCAAATACAATGTATAAGCAGGTTGATGGCGTAGCAATGGGATCGCCATTAGGTCCAATATTAGCCAATGTTTTTGTGGGATACTGTTTGAACATAACTCTGCAATATTACGTAGTTGGTATACACGTTATGTTGATGATGTACTTTTGGTCTCTTCCAAGATGATAAAACTGCTTCTTCATTCTTAACCAGGTTCTGCTGGTTCTTCTGAACCAGGTTCTGGTTCAGGTGAACCAGAAGAACCTGGTTCAGGTGAATCAGGTTCTGGTGAACCAGCAGAACCTGGTTCTGATGAACCAGACGAACCAGACGAACTTGGATCTGCTGGTTCACCTGAACCAGAACCTGGTTCTTCTGGTAATTCACCTGAACTAGAACCTGGTTCAGATGAACCAGCAGAACAATCACTATCAGCAGAACCTGCTTCTTCTGGTTCAGATGAACCAGGTTCAGGTTCTGCTGGTTCACCTGAACCAGAACCTGGTTCTTCTGGTAATTCACCTGAACTAGAACATGGTTCAGATTAACCAGCAGAACCAGCAGAATCTGGTTCTGCTGGTTCATCTGAACCAGAAGAACAATCACTATCAGCAGAACCTGGTTCTTCTGGTTCAGATGAACCAGCAGAACCTGGTTCTTCTAATACAGATGAACCAGCAGAACCTGGTTCTTCTGGTTCAATTTCAATTCAGACAATCATTAAAAAAGATCATTTAGACCATTTGTGAGTCTTTCGGTAGGTATACGGAAAAAATGCCTCGTTTTTCAACCTACTTCTCGGGACTGGATATCGGATGAAACGCTCTTTCTCGTGTTTGATCTATTACATCACACGTCACATGGTAATTCTAACATTTGATTACATTATTAAAAGCTATTTTCCTCTTCAACGTTTCGCTTGACTCCAGCGAAAGAATTTCGTCATGTTTGCCGTTTTCGCTTGTTGTCGGAGAAGCGGAGAGCTGAGAATATTTCGCTAACAAAAATTTTCGCCACGTATTGCAATGTTTCTCTGGCGGCGAGCGCAAAATGGCCGTGTCGTGAAGTGGAAGGTGATGGGGTTCGTACTCTGGCGACACTAAGTGTGTCTCGCCAGACATGGTTAAATAATGAAACTCAACTGAATCGCAATGCCGATCAAGCTCTGAAAAGGCGACTGTTATATACGGGGGGAGTTTAAGCGGCAAACTAAAACGACTATATCGTTCACTATAACAAGATACATTTCGTCTTACCATTCAGCAAAATCCCACATCTTGACAAACGGCGGCTTTCGCAATCTCCAAATGTTTAATATTCCTTCTTAAAAGCTTCCTCCAATTTTAAGTCACGACGTTGAACCGACATGAGTTACCGACACATGCTACTCAACTATAACAGAGCTTTAAAACGTTAAGCCGAGCGAAACCATGCGTTGTACAATAATGCATGTGAAAATCTCTCTCAAGCAACGCAATAAATAGAGCAAATCTTTGTTCAAATCCCTGAGGAACAGAACCGGCTGTGGAATTTGAATTCATTTATACCTGCTTTTCACTAGCGCATAAGCACAGCATCAATACGAAAACAAAGGATGATTTTTTCCTCTGGGAATTGCGAAGACAAAACAACGAGAATTTTTCTTTGTTTTATCTTTTGTTCTGCTCTTGAGTTATGCTTGGACTATGTTCTTATTTTTCTTGCAACTTTGTGCAGCACGGCTCATATCTAACTTATAACTTAAAATGCTGGAATTATATGAAACTTCACCCAAATTACGGCCATGTTGGCTGGGGTTGGGGGAATTTGAGCACATAGCTCTTCATTATGGCACTCAGAAACGTTTCCTCTTCATCTATATCCACTTGTTGTCGATTCTAATATGACCACGCCCATTTGTTGGCAAATTTAATCACCTTTATTTATTCACCTTTCTTAAAAATCTCGGCAGTTCAGGCCACCTGTTCGTTTGATATATATCCAGGGACGTACCGTGCGGGGGTTGGGGGTGTGACACCCCCCCCCCCCCCCACACACACTTTTCACTGAATTGGTCGGTAAAACGCGGAGTCGGTCGGTAAAGCCTGGCGTCGTCGGTAAAACCGATTGGTCAGACCGGAAGTTGGGAAAACCTTGTAATAGTTAAGGCTGTCGGTAAACTGTTCGTCATATTAGATCGTTGGTAAAATTGACTTCATCGACTGTTTAAACTTTGTCGGTTGTATAAAATTGTATAAAATTGTATAACATTTATATGAAATGTAATATTGTTACCATTGCATGGGTTAATGTTAAATTAATATTCCTCCCTTTTCCCGATCCAACCTAGTACCCAGGTACTTTTCTCCGAAGGAGCGCCGAGTGAAGATTACAAGGTAACTGTTAAGAAAATCTGCGCCCATGTGTAATTCGTCAGTAAAACTAAGACGATACACCCCCCATCCAAAATGGTCACGGTACGCCACTGTATATATCGAAAACACTGCGCCTACGCAGCGCTCTTCTTTTTCACATTCGCGACAGCCGCCCTTTTTCGAAGGAAGAGGTTACTGTGGGATGACTCTGTAGGACCTTTTCCGAAGATCCTTTCCCCACGTCAGCGTCGGCTAAACGGCTAAAGCCTGGTTTCCATATGGTCGCTGCGCTGTCTTTACGGTCGCAGAAGTGAAGCAGTGAAGCGTGTTTCTTTTGTTATGACAAAAGAAACACGCTTCACTGCTTCACTTCCGCGACCGTAAAGACAGCATAGCGACCACATGGAGAACAGGCTTTAGTGTCGGCTTCGGGACCTGATCCTAATCTTGATCCTAACCGGCCAAGCTTTAGGAATGTATATGAATATGATATACATATGATGAAAAGAGCCCAGTTTTTGGGCAAAAACCGCGGGTAAAATTTTGTAGGGGGGGTTGAGCATAACTTGCCCGAATAAATGATGACGTCATTAAAATAACACACATTTTCAACGCATTGGGAATGCGTTGCACGACGGCAGAAGAGAAGGAAGTAAAGGCAATTAGCCACAAAACCAAATGTATTAGGTATATTCAAGTTGAATATACGAGATTACGTTTAGACAATACTGACCATTGCTCAAGTCAACGAAGAACAACAATGAAATCGCAGATTAATTTCCTCAATGAGAATTTGTCATAGTGTCATTAAGTTGCATTCAAATACGAATACAAGGCGGATCCAGTCCAAAATCTGACTGTTGCAAATTTGTGAAGTGTATTATTGAACGGGGGTACGGGGGCATTCCCCCCCGGAAAATTTTGAAATCTAGAACCTCTCTAACGCGATTTCCCACCATCTGAGCGCACATTTAGTAATTTACAGCTAATTTTGCATCAAGAACGGTTCGAATTTTCCGCAAAAACAAAGAATCAAATATAATTTAGAGTAACATTTCATGTTATCTTATATTTATGAAAAAAAACACACTAAACACTGTCAACAATATCAAACTATTTGTGCAAAGCATTACAATAGTACTGTATCGATTGACCAACTTACCTGCCCTTACTGTACTTTTATACCTGCTCTTCCACGTCACACAAAAAATTTATGCAAGGTAGATGCTTAATAATTTTTTTTCTGTACAAAACAGTTATACTAATTTACTAGGCAGCAACCCCACTAAGACATATGCTTTTAAAGAAATGATGGTTGTACAGAAGCACAAAATTTAGGAGCTTTCACTGCACAGGTACAGAATAATCAGTTTCAAATCATCAGCTTGGTGCTGCAACAGCAGCATAGTAGCAAGGGAAGATATTTAATTTAAAATTATCATGATACAGCAGCATGAGGATGCAGTATTTAGGAAAGTTATTTACATGTAGTTCAAAATCATCTTGATACAGCAGCAGAATGACAGTTAGGAAAGTTATTTAATTGAAAATCATCTTGATACAGCAGCAGAATAGCAGTTATATACAACAGCCAAATAGTGGTCAGTAAGCAAAATCTTCAAAATCTTCTTAAGACAGTGGTTAGGAGAAAAACCCAGTTCAAAGTCATTAATATAGTACAGCAGTCAAATACACTGTAGTGATCAGGAGGGAAAGCAATTCAAAATCATCTTGAGACAGCTGCTTAGCCAAAAAGTGGTTGGGCAGAAAAAGCAGCTCAAAATCATCTTAGTACAGCAGCCAAATAGTGGTAAGGAACATGTTCATTTGAATAAAAATTAACAATATATACTGTAGCTTAATAGAAACATAGCATAGCCAACAACATTCTTTCTCAAGACTACAACAACCTGGACAATCAACTTCACACATCTAAGGAAGTTTAATGGAACTTGATAGTGACATGAGACATAGAAATGAGGAAAATTGGCAGAAGCATCATTATGAGCTTCTGCAACAATAGCCTTTATTGGATCTTCTTTTGTCAAATGTTTGAGTGCATTATTTGACAAATACATAGACAAATACATAGCAAATGCATTTCCTTTGTGATGAAATAATTATAATAATAATAATAATAACATGCAGCTATAATTTGACTGGTTAATACTTGGTCATTGAGCTAGTTAATAAAAACATTGCTGCTATCAATCAAGGACCTGCCTATAAATGCACCTTTATTGTGTGCTGCTGCTCAACCAAATGGATGTAAGGAATATATAATACAGAGCATTCAGGAAAATATGACATAGACCTCTCTTTCATAATGGCACCCAAATTAAATATTCTTTTATATTCATTTAAATTAGCCTTTAAGACCTTGTTCGTGTGTCTGTAACATACAGTATAAAAGAATATTTAGACTGACCGACATTATGAAAGAGGTCTACAGTGCAATAGAACAGGCATTAGACAGACAATTGCCATCTCCCGCAGTTCTAGAGGTGGTTTAAAGAGATTGATATACCTGTAAGCACATTAGGCCCAATTCTGGTCAATTTGTATTAATTTATAGCAATGGAATAGTGAACACACAAGGCCGGTCTGAGGTCTGGCTGGCCTCGTGTAAACAACACACCCAACATTAATAATTATTGCTAGAACTATCAGTTTATACAAACTGAAAAGGTAATTTTAACGAACTGTAGTAAGGTCTATTACTAAACAAAACTTGCTTTTGGACTATTAAACAAAGACCATTCATTTCTGACATTAATAATATTATTATATTAAAGACATATGTTCTCCAATCTGGCAAGCCACAAATTACGAACAGATGAAAACATATTCAATATAAACTAATTAGCGTAATATGTATTATTCATGAGCCGGCAGGCTTACATTGTCTGTACCTTTTTGTCCTTTATACTGGGTCGTGATTTGAAGACCGGCGGACAATTTCCTGGCTGTGTCGAAACTGCAACTTCGAAAAGTAATAAGTACGATAATCGACGTCCTTCTTGTTAAATTTACTTGTGAGAAGTTGTTCGCAATGGTGTACAATAACATCCATCTTCAACAGTTGTTGTAAAACGTTGGAAGCCCAGCCTCGTACCCAAAAGCCCCCGCGCGCTCAGCCCCCGCAAGTTGCGCAAAGCAAAACAAGCGCCTGGGTACGAGGCTGTTGGAAGCCATTGTGATTGAACAAAGGCTGAAAATGGACGAACGTTGGTAGCAAACCATATCACATCATCGGAAAGTTAATAGCGATTGCTTGCTATTGCGACATCTGTTGCAAACTGTTGCAAAATCCGGTGTTGTGATTGGTTTGCAACACAAAACGCGTCGTGCAACATCCTATATTTAGCGCAACTGTTGCAGTCGGCAATCGTCGACGCGCCTTTAGCGCGATGCTAGAATGGCTAGAGTAAAAACCTAGCCTGCGTGCAGGCTTGGACTCTCCTAGCCTGCGTAGTCTCCTAGCCTGCGTAGTCTCCTAGCCTGCGGACTCTCCGGGTTTGGGCGCGCCACCAATGATCCGGTAAGGGTCTGGTAACTAAAGTATGATACATCATGATTCGCGCCGCAAATCATGAGGCACGCAGTTTTGAAAAACGTGAGTCCGTGACTGTGAATTGCATTTAAATTTCTAATTTAATTACAATTTCCTCTGCAAATTCTGACTGTTGCAAGTGCAACAGTTGCAACACCCTATATCCGCCCCTAACAACTAGAAGTTATGTGAAAAATTACGTCCCCACAGCAGTCACATTTTTTGGCATAGCAGAGTAGCCGGGGGATAATTGACCGGTGTCAAGGTGTTAAACACCCTAATTAGTCGTAGTACTGAATAACCACACACAGCCCACTCTCCCAATCCAAAATTCTAGCAGTAAATACGAAAGCTTCACAAAAATTCTACAAACATATCTTGCTTCCCGGAGAGATAGGAATGTGCCATTCAGACCGCAGCCTCCCCCCTGTGGCGTTCGTTAAAAATGTCGCCTCAAAAATGTCGGACTGTTGAATCGTTCGCGGCCAATAACGCAGTTTGTTCCAAATAAGAGATTGGTTCCAAAGAGCAGGCATTAAAACTCTGGAAATACAGCAACATAAAAAATTCACGTGACAAAGCATGTAGGACGATGTTTACACAGTTGTCTAGTCCAAATTAATTGCTTTTTCGAGTATATCGCCTCTGTTGCCAAGCACTTTGAGTTCAACCTATCAATCAATGTACAGCCTCCTAGAAAAGCCTTGAAGGGAAAGACATGGCAGTACTTCTCATCAAGAAAAACAATTTCAAACAAGGCTTGCCAGCGGGATTTGGTTGGGACGAAGGTTCGAGGAAGATAGTTGCTGACACGTCTTACAGTTTGATTACCGATGATAAGGACTTCGGTGGGCAGTCCAGGACTTTCGAAATCAATAACGTGAGCGACATCGAAGCTATAAGAGATCAGTTATACAGCAAACCTTTGGTGGCAGTAACCAAGTGCAGTAAGCAATACAAGGTTTATCGAGGGAGCGGTGATGCAGAGGGGAACAGAGAAGTCGATTATTTCACGATGACGGACGACTTTGTTGTTGTTCTAAACACATCGCACCCAGATGTTCGCAAAAGCTTAGATGAACTGTTTGAGAAAACAAAGAAACTGCTCAACGATAATGCAAAATTTGTGGTGGTGTTCGACTTAGACGAATCCGCAAACATGTGGTATGCCCAAGTGCCTCACGAAAACAGCGACGGCAGAACAGCTCAAGCGATTGGTGCAAGCTTTTACCTTACACATGGCGCTAAGCCACAGAATACTTGTGCTGGTGGGTGCTTTGGATGCGAGAAACCAGTACAGAAAGCCATGTGGGTGGTCTGTTTCCCTTGTTGCTTGGTAACAGGAGTACCATACCTCATTTGTAGAAAGTGTGTTCAAAATATTAAAGATGTGAAGATCTCCACAAGGTTCCACACTCAAGAACACAATGCTGTGAGTCCACCTGGTACCAATCTAATGAGTCTGTACCAGCAAGCACCACAAGTTGTTCAAAGAGTGGTGACATCACAGTATCCTAGCCAGCAATACCCACCACAATCTTACGGTCAACCACAGCCATATACCAGCTCTGCACCACAATATCCCAACCCGGGACTACAACATGGTCAACCACCAGCGGCACAACCATATTTGCAGCAACAGCAATATCCTACTCAATACCAACCACCAGTAGGATACCCCCCACAACAAGCACCATACCCAACACATAACTAGAGCTTGTTATAGTTCACTTCATTGGCCATACTACAACAAATAAATTTTGGAACACAGTCGATTGTGGGGTAATTTTAATGTCTACTGTAAAAGTACATGGTTTCGTAAACACAACAAACTAAAAAAAATTCCAAGGAAATGTAATATTTTGATAGATGGACACAGAAGCACTCAGATATTACAGGAAACCAACTAAATGAGATATACATGGTACACACTGTAATGATATTGATTACTATAGCAAATTCGCAGTAAGATTCACATATTGTTATTAAACATCAATTTAAACAGTTTGTCAACAATTTTTACACCATCATATCAATTATTCCCAACAATTTATTAACAGATTAGCTGTTGACAACTATATGGTTACAGAATTCAAACTGCTTGAAAACTAGTTTGTAAAATCCATGTCCTAGATCAAGGTCAACTAAAAAAGGCACAATATTTTATCAAAGTGCTTTTACAGTTTACCTTTCACACCATACATGATGTTTAGTGGTACAGTTACATACTGCAACAGGTGTCAGAGACCATATGACTGGAGAAATAACTTTGCTTTTACAACATTTACAAACATTTTGCTCCAGAAAGGATTATCAATGTAATTTCTGGAGCAACATAATGTACGCCCCAATTGGATACAACAGTTGGTGTTGTTTTCACTGCTGTAATCCTGACACCCATGCATGGTATAATTAGGTACACAAAGCTATGCTGGATTCAAACTGCTTTATAAAGATTTTCTCAGAATGAAGGTTAAAATTATTTAACATGTCTGTAATTTTCTCAACAGTTTGTTTTCAACAATCGTTTTCTTTTTTAAATCATTGCATTCATTAACGAATTGTACATGTATTTCAAGCAAACATGGCAATAGAGAACAACTTCTCAATAAAATGAATCGTAATTATTTAAAAATTGGTGTTCCTTGAGAATTTTGGGTACAAAGTACCACAACCTTCTTGGTACAATATTGTGATCTGCCTCTTTTAACAGATTACATTAGTGGTACCAAAGAATACTGAGACAACACCTTGTTTGCTTCAAACACAACAGTAGACAAATGACCCTGCAACCAATTTATATGTCTATGCATTTCCAAAATATCTTCTAATCAGAAAGGATGGTTAAACATACACTCCTTTAATAAATACGTTGGCTTCATACGGTTTAGCAAATAATCACACTAATCACAATTGCCTTTTTCATCAAGCTACATTAGTATTCTCGAAATTTAACTTAAATATCTTCCCAAAGAAAATACAGGAGGGAAACTGGACTTTGATGTCACTTGACATGCTTGTATTATTTAAACTGCATTTTGAACACTTCTAGGGATGATTTGATCTATTCTTAATGTTCATTGCAAATGATGTTTTGCCTATTTTTCAACATACTTTCAATTCACAATGCATTGCCATTACCAGTAGGTCAAATACACTCCACAATGACAAACGTAGGATGACATGGTACTGGTCATTATTTTGATGAATTATGGGTCAAGTTCAAGGTTTTGTGAAATTGTGATTTTACCACCTTGCCATCTCTTTTTTTTTAGAAAAATAATACTTTATATGTTATGCACGTATTTACACATACTATTGGATTCATATTGGTTTGTTGATTATGAATGAGTGGAAACACTTTTAAAGTGTCAGTGTGATGTTAAATACACTAATTTCCACACTGTTACAACAATACAATCCTGAAGAACTGAGGACCAACATAAACACATTCACATAGTTTATATACAATGAAAATTCGAAGTCTTGATTGCCTTCATATTTCTGTGGTTCTATTTACATCACTATCTACTCGCTGGCGAAACTGCACTTCACCATCAATTCCAAAGGAAACACATTTTTGTGTCATCCACTAAGGAAGACAGTCGATAAAGAACACCACACTAATCCTGGAAGAGAAAAATATAATATAACTTTTTTGTTCATCACCACAATGTAGGGATACTTGACATTTAAATAGTTTGGAATTTTGTGGAAACATCACATGAATTATTTATTGATAGCAAGGGAGTGGTCATTAATTATTGGGGGGAGGGCCGGTAAATTTAGGGGAGGGCTAAGATATTTTGGGCTCCCATTTGGGAGGGCCAAAATTTTTTGGAACCAAAAATTTGTGACCCTCTTTGGCATGGTGCCTGTTTTAACATACAAGACTTTTAAAACTTTTTAAGCTACTTCAATGGACCATCCAGCTCCACCTTGGTCAGCACATGCTGGATGCGGCTAATGGCCAACGTTCGAGACCTCAAACATTCTGCTTGATAATGAGGCTTCCAGGAGTAAAACAAAAGAAATAATTTCCTCTTGTTAAAAAATGACCTTAGATTTGTTTGATTTTTTGTCAGATACCCCTGGAAGCCTTGGTATCAAGCAGACTTTTTACATCTCGAACATGATTCATTGTGGATATTTGTGAAGTGGACCACCCACATGATTCATAATATGGCTGGAATGGTTGACTTTCAACGCCCAGTTTAACCCTTTTAATGTATTATTGGTAGCTTTTGTAAATGCACGAAGGGCATATTTTTATTAAAGAATTTCCATACGCATATGTGCACTTGCTTATAGGCACACTACGCTCCAGGTAATTTGCCGTTATTTAATACTTCTCTGAATAGCTGATTGGTATCCCACCTTGAATTTTTTGACACTGTATTGAAAACTCCTGTGTCTAAGTTGATTCCAATGATGGAACAACTTGACCGATTGGAAGGAAGCTATCTTAGGGGAGGGGCCAAGATTTTTTTGTACCCAAATTTGAGGCCAACATTTTTGGCCCTCGTTTTAGACATTTTACCGGCCCTCCCCCAATAATTAATGACCACTCCCTAAGTGTTGACTCAGGCCTTCAGCACAGTACAATGCGTTGGCTACATCATATAAACGAAAACAATGCGAACGAAATCATGTGAGAATAGAAAAGTGAGATTGTTGACCAGTCTCAAATGACAATTGGAAAGAAAACATTGTATATTTATTGTAACAATTTACAATAGATCCTTCCCAAATTTGCTACACTGCCCACAAAACAATGGCTCCAATTCGAAGTTGGTAATGACTTTGTAATGCATTTACTGTTATCTTTCATCTCCAACCTGGACACTGAATTCGGGAAGGATCTATTAGGGGAAGAATGTGGTGCCCTCCTGGGCTCGTGCCCAGAGCACATTTTCACTCATGGTGACGTTTGAGGCAGGACAGAGGACCCTTACCCTCACTCGACTCACTCAGACCTTTTCAAACAGTCAAAATGGTCGCAATGGAGGAACCAGGCGGGAATCATAGTCTAGTTAGGAATATTAATGCGCAGCAAATAGCTTTAAAAAGAGTCATAATATAATTTTGAAAAGAAAAATTTTAAAACTAAAGTTTCGTTACTAAACTCGTAACATCATCAGAGTGATAAATTACAATAAATGAAAGAGGCACATATAGCTAAACCGTTACATATATAGAAAGTGACAAAATGTTACAAAGGAAATTAAAAGCGAGACGACGGAGGAACAAAGATCGTGTCATAATAGATTGATAAACACACCTCGATGAAGGAATAAATTAGAAAAGTGTTAAAGGAAAAGATCTAATGTTGGCATTAAAGGACATTGGCAACAAAAATTAAGTTTGTCTAATATGAAAGAACTCGTAAAATAATAACACCTTTTACAACTTTTCCGTATTTTACTTCGTTTTTGAAGTATCTCAGTTCGTTTGATATGTAAATGAGATGGTCTCTGACGTCAGGTGTGGGGTAGAGAATTTTCACTCATTAAAAAATGTATTATATCTCAGTGATTGCTAAGTTTACAACGTTCATTATCATGGGGAGTTGTTATACGCACATTTTCAGGTAAATTTGTGGAACAAACTGGAAGATGTAACTAATATTTTAATGAGTGCAAATTCTCCACCCAACACCTGACGTCAGACACCATCTCATTTACATATCAAACAAACTGAAATATTTCAAAAACGAAGTAAAATACGGGAAAGTTGTAAAAGGTGTTGCTCTATCATTTTATGAGTTCTTTCATATTAGACAAACTTAATTTTTGTTGCCAATGTCCTTTAAGAGACGGTTTAAATTTACAAATTAATATGGAGCCTGAATACCAAATAGAAAAGTCATCCAAAGAAACATCATGACCGGCTATTGTTTTGTGCGCAAGAATACTCGATAGAGCGGTGTGAGAAAGCTCTTTTCCGGTGCAAGCCGAAATACCCATATGTTCAGATACCCTAGTGTGTAAAAGTCGGCATGTTTCGCCAATATACGACGCCTGGCAGCATCGGCAAGTAAATTTGTATACAATACGGGATCGAAATCTAAGAGGCAAACGGTATTTAAATCGAAAAAAGCTCGACCGGCGACAAACAAGTCGAAAAACAACGCGGAGTTGGATATGATGAAAGGCTGAGGATAACAATTTGTTAATTTGTTGACGAATTTAGCGACCATGATCTCCAGTGTAAGGTAAAAACAACAAAAGTGAGAGTTTTGAAGCTGTAAGGATTTTAACCGGAGGACTGAAAATTTTTCCTAAAAAAGTTTCTGAGAACCCTGACCTCAAAGAACAACAAATTTTCCAGTAAAACACAACAGCGATATCACGTGTATGACAAACACTTCCCGAGGCCTCTAATAATCTATTCTTCTACGGTTCAGTCGTTAGAATTCAGTTTCAGTTCTTTCAAGTGTCTTACAACTTTGTTAAATTAGCTGCCATCTTTTGTGCTCAAATTAAAATCCTCTTCGTATTTGAATTTTCTTTACCTCTATCTCCTAACATCTAGCTTTACTTCTGGGTAAGATTTAGGTCAACAATCCTACTTTCTATTCTTATGTGATTTTGATTATATTGTACTTTTTGTTTAGTATGGTTCAAGGTAGTTTGTTTTATGCTCTGATCAATCAATCAATATTATTCCACATTTTCGGTCAAAATATTGAAGAAAATATTGACAAAAACATTGACCCCTTACATGGCAAACAAGCGAAAGGAAATTTTCATTTAGTATAGCAGAAGCCGTCTAACTGTCTTTTTTATTTAATATCTATTACTAGACTCACATTAAACGTTTGTCAATAACAATATTTACTAATTAATGCCAAGTAGACTGTATGTAACATAATAATATATTAATAATATATTTTAATATTTAACAAATAGAAAATGCTTGCATCAGTTGCCTGTCTCTCTTTAAGCAAATTATATAACCAATACTTCGTCAATCGTCGACTACGACGACCAGCGACGACTAGAGATAATTAGATTAGGCTCGTTCCTCCTCATTTTCATCATTACACATCTCGCTCGCAAATTTAAATGTTTTTGCTTTCCGAATTTGGGCAGTATAAAGTTTAACTTAGAGTGATAAAATAAATTTAAAACGAAACATAAGATATTGTAATGATACCAAAGGGCACGTGCCCCAGTAGGCAAAGCCCCTTTAAAGAATGAGTATCAACCGTTATGCATTGCGCGCTTGGAGGCCATTTTAGGGCAACCCGAAAATGGCGACTTTCTTTAACAAAGTGGGAATGCGAAGTCATCCGTAAATATTCAAGTCATCGTCTATATGAATTATTAAATTTTTAGTTTCTTCTTAAAATTGAATAATTGAATTTGTAATTATTGCCATATTAGCAACATCGTTGGACTGTACGCCGTTAAAATTTCCCCTGAACATGTGTACATTACCTGGCGCGTCGCCTCCAAAGCGCGGTAGGCCTAAAAGGAATGAAGGAATTAAACAAATTAAGCTAAGAGATCACGTATATGACATGTGGATTACCAAAAGAGATCGACTTGGGTTTTCCACTATGACCCACAGTGAATTTGCTAAATATTTATTAAATAATCACGAAGAACGACATCATCAAAGTCAAAATCAAGTTATACGGCAGTTATAAGGATGCAAAGGTTATATAATCCAGGTGCACTCAATGGGTGCTTGAAATGATAAGTGATAACGTGTCTATAATTTATATCCGAAAATTAGCAAATACAATGCCGAATGTTTACTTGAAATAAACGTGTATTTACCGTAATCTGTTGCCTTGCTTCGCGCCTTCGCCAACAGCGATTTGATGCCGTTCAAACGCATTTCTTCCAGCAATTGCATCTCCGCTGGTTGCCTGTTCTTCTTGGGTCCTGTTTTTACACGCTGCTTTTTTAGATCCGACAACTGTTTCTTCTTGAGGTACCGCGCCGACAACTGTTTCTTCTTGCGGTGCCGGTGGTTGTTGGCAAACTGGTGATCCGTAAACGTTTAGATTATCTTCTGGGCCATAGCGCAACACAGTTAAATCTGGGTCCGAATCAGACAGTGGAAAATTTAAATCTAAATACTATAATTATGTTTGAAGTTTGGTGAAAAACATGCGTAGAATTTCCGTATGTAAACATAAACACAAGCGCGCAATGCATAACGGTTGATACTCATTCTTTAAGTGCCCCCGGGGCTCCGGCGCCCCTGGATTCAACGTTACATCATCAACACCAATTCCTCTGTTTCTGTCCTATTTACTGTCTTAAAAAGTAGAGCAGTGTTTGGTATATATAGAACAAAGCGAAAAGGTGGTGAACTGTTGAGATTTTAGGGACGAAATACTGACGTTTCGAGCGGAGTCTTACTCTGATGAATGGCTCCGCACGAAATGTCATTATTTCGTTCCTAAAATCTCGGCAGTTCACCACCTTTTCGCTTTGCTTTTACTATCTTGCTTGGCTTGTTTCATGACATGTGTATATATAAGTGGATTAAGTGTTCACCCTTGGAGTAGTCAGCAAAAGTGAGCTATTTGATATAACAATTTTCGTCGGCTCTCACAGTGACCAATCTCGCTGGACCACTGTATGAACTCTGTTAGCGACTCAGCTCCGCAGATCTTCGTGACTTCATGTTTACGGCGGAATTTAGCAAAATCTCTTTCTGTGTTCTGATTCAACAGGTTGAAAGTCAACAGGTTGAAAGTCAACAGGTTGAAAGCTCAACAATAAATAAATAATCGATGAGGTGTTTCCACAAAATTCTAAACATTATCATGCAAACTTTCAAAGATTTCAGAAACACTGAAATACTTCTAAAACCAGTATTGAAAGAAAAAGGTTTCTACAAAGTTTGCATCCAACAATTAGCTTTTACTGAAAAGACTGATTAACAAAAAATCAGTTGCTGTAATATTTTCTTACCTTTCTGGGCGAAGGTTACGATTGTGCGACAGTCTGTGTAACTGTGGTAACTGTGGTGGTCGTGGAGGCAGTTGTTGATACAGATGGTTGTTGTTGGTTCACCTTGATTTGTCCTTTTTTCTGTGCTATCTGAGCATAGCTCAACTTTTCACTCAAAACCGCTGCTTCCTAAACAGATCAGTCAAACGATACAATAATAGACTATGTTGGAAAGATACAGTACAGAATATAGTACATTGTTTACTACTCAACCTTTAACGCAAACTCATAAAAATGCTTCTGAGCCCCAGATGGGAATCGAACCATCAACCTTGATTTATTTAGAGTCGATCACGCATGATAAGGTTGCCCTATTTATCCGAGCCAGAGGCTCATGTTTTAAGCGTTCGACTATTCAGTTTATCACTCTTAGGTGAACGGAAAACCCGACTGATAGGGATTCCGAGGGCCTACGATTTAAGGTCGTTTTCCGAGAAGACCCGAAAGTCTTACCATTTGCTGGTGTTGTTGCAAAAGGCAGCACCTTCTCCTCAATTATTTTAAGACCCTGAGTGGTCCGACCCAGGATTTGAACCCGGCTCTCCCAGCTCGTAAACATGTACTGTGGTAACCACCAGAACTCAGATGGCAGAGCGAAGGCTACGTTGCGTGCTAGTTCGTACATGTGACTGCTAAATCAGCAGTCTTGATATACCTGTATATATTTTATCAGAATATATCAAAATACATACATCTTGTTGAATGGTTTTACCGATAATACGGTTGGGTGTTTTACAAATTTCGGATGTTTTTCGGATGTATAAAAATGTGAGAAACGAGTAAAATGCTTGACTTGTATTATCGGAAAACCATTCAACAGGATATTTATTATATGGTGTTAAAACAAAATAGACAGTTCGCATCCAACATTTTACTATGGATTTGCCATTCAAGGCAGATTTTACCTCTTCTAAACTGGTTAAACTGGTATAGAAGTATGCAATACGGAATTTAGTGTGTATTCCGCTCCTGTATTTGACCAGTTCTCTTAACCTTATTAGGAAAAATGACCCAATTGTCATATAATAAATGTTTGTATATCTTTTACCGTCTGGGGCTAGAAACATTTTTCTGTTTGCGTTCAAGCTCGAGTGGCAAACAATTTACTATATTGAAATAACCAAACTGCAAGTCACATTTAATATATATACAGCACAGAATTTAAAAATAAAATCTGAACTAGAAACATGTGTACGTAACAACCCCCTCGCCCGATTACTGTTTGAAGGTCTTAGTGCTCAGATCTTTTGCATGAAAATAGATAACCAACTCATTTGCCAATCTGCCCAGATTTTCAATGGACAATGAACTCTGAGAGCTTTTAAACCCATAAAGCTTGTGTTGTCTGCATTTTATTGACATAATTTTTTAAAAAGTAATTAAATAGCCCATGCACTGAACAGAACAGTAGGAAATCGGGTGCGAAATAAGGTGCGAAATAAGGTGCGAAATCCGGTGCGAAATAAGGTGCGAAATAAGGTGCGAAATAAAGTGCGAAATAAAGTGCGAAATAAGGGTGCGAAATAAGGTGCGAAATCGGGTGCGAAATCGGGTGCGAAATAAGGTGCGAAATCGGGTGCGAAGGTGCGAAATCTGGTGCGAAATCTGGTGCGGGTGCGAGATATGGTGCGAAATCAGGCGCGAGATATGGTGCGAGATATGGTGCGAAATCAGGTGCGAAATAAGGTGCAAAATCTGGTGCGAAATTTGGGTTGTTACCTTTGTTTTGTTTAGAAAACTGGTATGTGTTTTTGTTGATTTATTGTGAAAGTTAGGTGCTTGATTAATTAAAGACAAGTAAATAAAAAACGTATATTGATAATGCCGTATGTTAGACTCAATTTATTTCACTAGCAGTTCGATCATTCCCAAACGGGTTTTTTCGCTTATAAGCCCCCCGTTTATAAGCCCACCCAAAACCCCTTACGAAATTGTATAAGCCCAGGGCTTATATTCCAGCCCAGGGCTTATATTCCAGCCCAGGGCTTATATTCCGCAGTTTACGGTATATCCTTAGTAAATAAGTTTATTTTTATAATTACTATACAATTTAATATTTGTGGCGAAACCAAATAAATAAATAAATAATAAATAAATAAATAATAAATAAATAAATAAATAATAAATAATAAATAAATAAATAATAAATAAATAAATAATAAATAAATAAATAATAAATAAATACAAACGGAAAACAAAAAAAGTTTGGCCTGCAAACAAGAAAACGCACAAACCTTTTTTTGATCTGGTATTGTTGGTTTTACGTTATTCTTTGTATCTGGTTTAGGTTCAGGAAGTTTTACGTCGACTTTTTTTATAACATCTTCTTTTTTAACTTCAGTATCATTGGTTTGGTTCGAGGGTTTTTTCCAAATGTCTTCTTTATCTTGTTTTGCCATTGCTATCCTACAAATACTACAAAAGATATCATTTTTGGACTAAATGTTTAGGAAAAGTAGAAATAAAGTAGGAAAATATACAAAAAGAGAGTAGATAAGTAGAAATTTTTGTGATTAATTTCAAATGACAATACCACAAAAATATAATTTAAAGGACATTGGCAACAAAAATTAAGTTTGTCTAATATGAAAGAACTCGTAAAATGATAGAGTAACACCTTTTCCGTATTTTACTTCGTTTTTGAAATATTTCGTTTGTTTGATATGTAAATGAGATGGTCTCTGACGTCAAGTGCAGGGTAGAGAATTTTCACTCATTAAAAATTGTCTTATATAATGTCTTATATCTAAGTGATTGTTAAGTTTACAACGTTTCATTATCACGAGGAGTATTATACGCACATTTTCAAGTAGAGTGAAACTTAATTTAACGTCAGAGACCATCTCATTTACATATCAAACAAACTGAAATATTTCAAAAACGAAGTAAAATAAAGAAAAGTTGTAAAAATGTTACTGCATCATTTTACGAGTTCTTTCATATTAGACAAACTTAATTTTTGTTGCCAATGACCTTTAACCTCATTTTTTCACAAAAGTGGCCTACACCCCCCTCCTTAGAGAGAATATATATAAATTATTTACCGGCTGGGAGATCTGTATAGAGAAATATTTTCCGATGTCTCAAAACGGCCCGCAGGCTGAGGGAGGTTCTCGAGACCAAGGGAAATATATATATCTTATTAGATGTTTTGGTATGTAGTATCGCTGTATATTTTTACGAGATGTGTCGTATTTATTTATTATACAACTGCTTTGATCAACAATTTTTTATGGAAAAAGAAAACTGTAAAAAGGAAACTGTAAAAAGGAAACTGTAAAAAGGAAAGGGAAGTGGCGTGACTTGCAGCAAGACAAAATAATAAGCATACATGAAGTAGTCGCCCGTGCAACAAATTTGATTGGCTAACAAAATAAACTTGTCAAACCAGTTTGAGAATTATCTAGTCAACAGTTTTATTAACGTTACAGTTTTTCAATATTTCAAAATGAACAATGGATCGGTTTGAAATCTTAGCATAACAAAAGACAAAAGTGTTTAAACTGAATTCGATCAACTTGTCTTAAACTAATTGTCATCTTCATCGTCCGATTCAATTATATTCTGAATTTCCCTTGCTCTCACCGATGGAGGAGGACCATCTTTTCCAGACATTCAGGTCAGTTTTTGTTTTTTGGCCGTATATGTGTTTTTGTTTTTCTCTATGAACTCGCCTATCTCAACATCATTTAGCGAGTCATTTCTAGTCGGAACACATACTTCAGTTCTTTCGCCGTCTACGCTTTCGTTGTTTATAGTCTTTATACTAGCAAGCATGTTTTCAAACTCTGAAAATCTCATTGTCGCCTTCAAATGTTGCCAAAATGTCATCCATTCTTTTACTAAAAACTACGTTTGCTGGTCAATTAAACAGTGCTCACGTCAGCCGATCTGTCAAACCGGTTTTCTACTATACAAATAACCAACTATCCAAATAACTAACTGTCCGAATATCGCTGTATATTTGTACTCGTTTTTAGCGTTATTTGGACACTTTTCAATACAGTTGTATATAATAATACTGGACGGACCAAAACGGTAAATAATTTATTTATTTCCTTAATACCCTGGCTTGTTGTTTTTTTGGTCGTCATCAGTATTTCTAGTCAGTGGATAAAAAAAATGGAAAGTCTGTGCTTTAGACCTAAGTCTCTTTTCAAATAAAAAAACTCGAATGTCTTTCAAAATGTTCAATCTCGTTTGAGTTAATTTTTAAATGTTTTTAGAATATTTTACGGCTTACAAAACGCAGCGATCGGTACTAGCGGTCCGTATGGGCTCATACGGACCACTCATTAGCCAATCAGAAAGCAGGATTTGGTAGGATACGGACCGGAAAAAATAAAATACGTTATCTTGGAAATATCATTGGAAGTATGGAGACAAAAGCAAACTGATTTCACAAAACGAAAATGTTTGGATTTTAGGAGAAAAAGTAAGAAAATCAAGGCATTCTTAATAAAAAGTAGGGAAAGTAGGAAAGAAAAAAGTAGGAAAGAAAAAAGTAGGAAAAATTAGGAAGAGTAAAAGTTACAAGCTTTCTAGGAATCCTACAACTTACAAAATTGTACATAGAAATACAAATATGCAGAATTGAATACAGTATGTTAGTAAATCTTCTCAAACTCCTTAACAATTCATGAGGAAAACACAAAGGAAAATCATTGTTTGTAAATGTGGTAATAAACGTTCATAAATTAAGCCAACTTTCCACTCAAATTTCCCTTAAAAAACTCGTTAGTTTGAGAAGCTATATCATACACTCGAAAGGCGTTTATTATCTGATTTGAAAACACCTCGAAGTTGGTTAAAAAACTTGGCTATCACCTCGTTTTTCAACACACTTCTCGGTGTTTTCAAATCATATAATAAACGCCTTCTCGTGTATGAACAGTGATGTTTCAAAATGGCTCCAAATTATCATTCAACCTAATTTCATTTGAAAAAGAGTTTCGTAACAATTTCTTTACAGTACAATTCAAATAATGCATTATTTTGTGTTCTTATATTAGGCATACCTTGTTGGAGTGACTGGAGGAGATATTGGAGGTGATGATGCAACCTAAAACAACAAGAACATTGCTATTAACATAGAAAATAGTGACACATTGCCATGTATATGAAGAGGGAAGCCTAATTCTAAAAATAACCTCTCCCCTTTATACCCTTTACACAAAAAAATGTAAAATGATGAATTACAATGCCATTGTACAATAGTGGGTGAGATGGTTAATCAATAAACTGAAATAAAATACGTTTTTTTTGAAAACTTTTATTGATATTGCTTTGAGCGGATATAACTGGAAAACTGAAAAATCAGTTGAAGAATGAAGATCGGCATCTCCACAATAACAAACTGTGATATTGAATGATGATGATCCACGTTTTGATAGTGGGTTATCTTCGCGAAAACAAAACGGCATCGTTGCCTCAAATAAGCATCAGAGCTTCATTATCTTGCCATTGTCTTTGCATTTTGGGGGGCGTAATGGCGTTTTAAAAATTCGGCAAAGACGTTCACAGCTGTCGCGCCGCGTGATCGTCTGTCTAAAGAGATTGAATTTTATATTGCAGATATCTCGCCATCCAAGCCAGCAGTTCGCCACTGGAGAGAATGTTCAGCAAATCACACTGATCACACTGACCCAAGCACAACTAAAGCCTGAAAGGGTTGATTTACTCATGTTCTTGGAAGAGAACGTGTAAGATATTAGAATGCTTCTTGTTTTAACAACTTTGTTGTAAATAGTTGTGTTGTAAACCTATAAAATCTAACATAAATATATCATATTTAAATTGTTTATAACACATAAACATTGTTTTTGAATTTGAACTGACGTCTTGCGTGAGTTGCATGTTTTTTCTAGCTGTAGTTTATAACACGTAAGAAATAGGTTTACTCGATTATTTTCTCACATGGTTTTCGCTTCTTAACCGAACCGCTTCACCCTATTGTAACTGAATGATGAAGTAAAAGGTAGGATAATATATTTTAAGGAGTATACAAGATTTTAAAATTCTTATATCCCACTTCGAAAGTTCAAGCATTACTCTGCATCTCTTTTGATGCACAGGCACCTCATAGTTTTTTACCTTATTGTAGTCTTGTTTTGTGGATTGTAAAGGTAACTCAGCAGTTTTCTAGAATGAAGTTAATTTTTACAGTAAGAATAATCAAAACTGGAGAGGGTCACGGGTGTACTGTAGTTATTAAAGTGCCCATAACCTCAAAATGTTTTATTGTCTTATTTGGAAGAACGTTTAAAATGATAAAGTAACTTCTTTTGAAGATTTCGTTTCTTTGCTTTCTTTTTGAGATATATCAGTTTGTTTGATATGCAAATATCTGGAATTTCGTCAACATGCATAATGATTTTTCATTCTCGAACGAAATCCTTTAAAATCAAGACGTTTGGTGTTGTGGAAGAAACGCACACACGTGCTATTCACACTTTAGTGTTTTTATTTCATGAACGCAAAGATATATAACATTCTCTGATAACTCATTATGCATGTGTGACGAAATTCCAGATATTTGCATATCAAACAAACTGATATATCTCAAAAAGAAAGCGAAGAAGTGAAAATCTTCAAAAGAAGTTACTTTATCATTTTAAAAGTTCTTCCAAATAAGACAATAAAGAATTTTGAGGTTAGGGGCACTTTAAATAAATCACAACTTAATAAATTCACACTTACAAACACATGAGCCGAAGGCAATGGTGGGAATTGTGAAGAGGTTAGGTTAATTTGAAAGCTGTCATCTTTACTGCGGGGAGGTTCTTGAGGTACTGGTGATCGCTGTAAATTGGAATTAGTAAGAGTCAACCTTATAGGTAAAGTGCCTGTAAAACTTCGGTAAGAATCTGTATTTACTGAAATATGGAATGACCCACAACGACCCTAAACAATCCACAATTAGGCTAATGCGATATATCGATATTTTCGATAAGCGATATTCAATTTTACGCATATCGAAAATATCGAAAGTTTCAACTTCACTGAACACCCAAGTCGATTTAAAAAAAATAATTTCGGCAATTATTGTCGTAAAGTAGAGAACAGCATACGCTAATTGAGGTGACGAGATCTTATTGCGTTTAAAAACACGTAGCGCCGGTCCCGCAACACAAAAGATCAATGCCTCCCATAGACGAGATGTCGCGTAGGAAGACAACTGAAATAGCGATGTAAACAAAGTATAATTACGCTAATTCGAATCAGTTAATGTATTTCTCAAACTAAAAGTCTCGGCTTGGTAACACTGTTAGAAAATAGGTGAGATAACTGTCAGCCACAAGACAAAGGACGTGCTCTTAATGATTTGAATTTATTTATTTATTTTATTTAAACTTATTTACACACGGTAGCCTTTCAGTTTTTCTGATTTTCAAAGGGCCGTGTATTTACATAAATATGTGTATAAAGAAAGAAAGAATATGGAAAAAATTAACTATTTACAAATTATACAGATAGCTTCTAATACATACCAATAATTAACAATATATACAAATATAACTATAAACGCACAAATAAACAAATTTAAACTGTCGACAAGTTTGTTCTTAAATCATTGTAGTGCTCATTAATACACTTTTTAAAATAATTAATTGAGGAATACTCGTACTTGTCGACAATTTCTTGTGGCAAACTATTCCAGGACCTGGCTCCGCGATATGAGAAACTATGTTTTAGGAAATTTGTTTTAGGTTTTTCTAAATAAAGCTTTCGATCGTTGCTTCTCAATCTATATGTGTTGTTATGGTTAATTGCAAATAGTTCTGATAAATAGGTTGGTGTCATACCTCGTAGTGCCTTAAATGTCATTAATTGTTCTCTTTTTTTAAAAATAGTTTCAATTGAATCCCATTTAAGTTTATCTTATATTTATATTTATCTTTATATTTGAATCAATTGAATGGCGGATTCATGCTTAATAAACCTTTAACGTTTTAACTTTTTTTTTACATGCGCCTGCGATTACCGCGTGTACACCGAGGTAAATTGAGTTTTCGTATTTGCTTCAATTTCGATATTCGATATCGCCGATATTATCGAAAAAATATTTCGATATCGATATATCGATATTTTTTCAATATCGCATTAGCCTATTAGGCCATATTGAGGTTCCTTTCTTGATTAAACCACATGATTCAAATTAAGTGATTTTATTATCAAATTTATTGAAAATCGTTTTAGGTCATTGTGGATCGTTTTAGGTCATTCCATATTTTAGTAACAACGCCGTTACCTTTCCTGTTGAACATTGCTTTTACATTATCATTTCTATGTAACTACGATACTGTATTTCTTGTAAGTACAAAAGCAAATACTTACACTAGTCCGTATATCTTCACTACTTCCTCTTCTCCTTCGCGTTCTAGGTGCAGGTCTTCTAAAACAAGAAATGAATTAAACACCAATCCCAAACTGTGCTAAGTTCATGGTAAAATAACAGTCATTCACTTGAAACGCCTGCTCACTATTTGACAGTAAGTCAACTTTTAGTATTTTTTATTCATATTTTACACTGCCTTATCCAGTCTCTTATCCATTCATCGCAAGAACGTGGTCACAACTCACTGTGCCAACATAAATGACAGACGATACGTGGACGATCGTCAAACTCATATCCTCAGAAAAATTATTCTGAGTCCCGTACAGGAATCGAACCTGTAACCTTCTGATTGCCGGTGAGACAAATGTTACAGGTTCGATTCCTGTACGGGACTCAGAATAATTTTTCTGAGGATATGAGCTTGACGATCGTCCACGTATCGGATGTCTACTCCGAGCTCTCCCACATTCACTACAACATTGTGTATATTAACGCATAAATGACATCCATCTAAGCTCTAAAATCGAGACGACTGAGAAGGGAGGTAACAGAAGCTTGTCTCAGACACGTGTTGATTTTGTAGCCAAGACGGATACGATCTAATGTCGACCCACTCGCACATGCAGCGAAAAAGTTCTTACGATGATTCACGACTCGCAAGAACGTGCTCACAACTCGCTGCGAGTGGGTCAACACTAGATGCCATCCACCTAAGCTCCAAAGATGCCATCCACCTAAGCTCCTGTGAACGAAGCTTGCAGAAGCTTGTCTCCATATGGACTTACAGTACGTATTAGGGTTAGTATTAGGAAAACAGCTTAATTACAATTCGTAAGCAGGATGGCGGCCATCTTGAAACTTGTACTGATACAAAGTTATAGAAGATTTTGTTTTTAATGCACAAATTAAAGAAAAAATAGTTGACCATCCAAATTTTAGGTCTGACCGCGCCTGGATTCACATCTTACCGGTCATGCTGACCGTCGACTTTGCCAAAATTATTTTGAGCGATGTTGAAGCAAACACAGGAAGTGTCTATTGCTTTTTCTTAAAGTTCATTATTGTGTTACTAAGTAAACAGAACGGAGAACTCAATTCACAATTCATACCTATATTCATCATCCGGTTTTCTCCAGTTTGAACTGTTACTTGTATTACTTGTATTTATAGTTGAAGTAGATTTTGTGGTACTGTTAGTAGTGTTCGTTGTACCATTTGTACTATGAGAACGGGGTCTATTATAAGGTGGAGAGGATTCTTTTTCTGCAGGATGATCTGATTGTTCGCGATAACTCCTGGTTTGATTCCTGAACAAGAAAAGAATGTGTTAACAAAATTATGATGCACGAAATCTCATGACATCAATCTCTACTAAAATCACACCACTCACCTATTTCTATTTGCCTGATAGTATGACCGATTTCCTTGGTGAGCTACAAGAGAAAAACAGATATTCAGAGATTTGACAATTAATTGGATTTAGCGTATATGACACTTCTAGGGGGCAGAGATTTGGCAGGCATTGCGTATGAGGAACCAATGACATTGAGGCAGGTCACGTGAAGAAAGGGGGTCCCGTATCTGGATTTCAAGCAACGCACAACATGCAAATCGACTAGTCTCTGTGGCCAACAACTCCTTAGATGTCTCACAAGTATGGCCCGAGTCCTAGCCTGAACCGGGGTTGGCTGCTCCCATTGGAGGAGGTTTTCGTAGGCCTCGAATCCCTCGCTCCAGCAAGCTGGAGAGGTCGCATTGGAGAGGGATTTCTCGGCTGCGCAGGGAATCGCCACAGGGTTCTAGCTTAACAATAGCGCATTGCATGCCAGGGCCACATTGGACTGCTAGGCCTGGGTGACTTACTGGACTGCCAGACCTTGGCGTCTCATCCCACTGCCAGCCCCTGGCAACTCCCTACTAGGTTGGTATGATTCCCTTGCCCGAGGTATCCCTTCAGGACTTCGACCCTCCAAATGAGTTTGACCTTCCAACAACTTTACCTATCCTAAGGGGTGGTATAGCCTACAGGCCGGCGTGTGACCAAACACCGACTTGTTATTAATTGGATTTATGCAATAAATAATAGGTGTAGCGTATATGACACATTCTCTCTCCATCTCCGAGTCTCCGTAGCTCTCACCAGTTACACGTTCGATCCCCAACATCTACGTATCTCAGTCATAATTATTATCATTTACAGACCCGGAGCGAGGGGAATTCGATGAATTCCCCTAGCAGAGGGTCTATAAATTATATATTACACCGAAAAATCTTGAATGCTGTCTTGAAACGTCTTGTTGTTCCTCCAATGGTATTCGTGACCAGCCGGTGTATTCGTCATCAGCGGGTGATTCGAGGTCAAATATCATGCCCCGGAGAAATAGCGAGGAATTTGAGTTTAAATTGCCTATCTCATATCATTTCACATATAATGTTATGCCTATGCAGTGGCGGATCCAGGGTTGTTCGAAAGGGGGGGGGGGGGGGGGGGGGGGGGGGGGGGGGGGGGGGCGCACATGAAGAATCAGCACGATGTGGTGTATGTTCGAGGAAAATTTTTAATTTTGCAAAGCCCAGAAGTGCTTTGCCGTCGCTAAAAATGCACGATTACAAAGGGGCATCAAGATTATGAAACACTTTAATATAAACTCAGAAGTAGAACCATTGACATGATAAACAGAAAACACTTGTTTGCGGGATTTTAAGGGGGGGGGGGCGTGATCCGCCACAGCTATGCGCAGGCATTCTATTCAAATCTTCTATATATTCTATCTTACCATAATATCAACTTACCATTAACTTTATTTCAACTTACCATTAACTTTATTGAAGTTGTGGGAAGTATGATATGCGTTGTTTGCAAGAGTAGAAATCTACAAAGAGATTGTGAAACAAAAACTTAAGCTTGTAATTTTTAATAAAGATAAGCTTGTATTTTTTTGGAATAATAGTAAAGATATCATGTCAATTAGTAACCATGCAAGTTTGATTTTGAAATTTGTTAAAATATGCTATCTTACATGTAAAGTTTGCATTTTAGCATCCAACATTAACATGGCCCAGTTTGGAAGGAATGATTTGAGACTGCTTTTGACGTCATAGCGTCGAAAAATACTTAAGTAAGAGTACTTACATATATTCATGGACGACGTTTCGGACGATGTGTTCTTCTTCAGGTCAGATGGATAGATCTGACCTGAAGGACACATTGTCCGAAATATTCTCCTCCGCAGGCAACTCTGTGGCTTCTTAGTTGTATGTGCAATGTTTTTTCCGAGTCGAATAGCTTCCAAGGATGTTTCGGCCGAGCCAGAGAACTATGGCCAGAGAAACTAATCCCTTCACAAATCCCAACAATATACTTCCTTGCAATCCCTATACTACCTTGCAATCCCTATACTTCCTTGCAATCCCTATACTTCCTTGCAATCCCTATACTTCCTTGCAATCCCTATACTTCCTTGCAATCCCTATACTTCATTGCAATCCCTATACTTCCTTGCAATCCCTATACTTCCTTGCAATCCCTATACTTCCTTACAATCCCTATACTTCCTTGTAATCCCTATACTTCCTTGTAATCCCTATACTTCCTTGCAATCCCTATACTTCCTTGCAATCCCTATACTTCCTTGCAATCCCTATACTTCCTTGCAATCCCTATACTTCCTTGCAATCCCTATACTTCCTTGCAATCCGCATACTTCCTTGCAATCCCCATACTTCCTTGCAATCCCTATACTTCCTTGCAATCCCCATAATTCCTTGCAATCCCTATACTTCCTTGCAATCCCTATACTTCCTTGCAATCCGCATACTTCCTTGCAATCCCTATACTTCCTTACAATCCCCATACTTCCTTGCAATCCCTATACTTCCTTGCAATCCCTATACTTCCTTGCAATCCGCATACTTCCTTGCAATCCCTATACTTCCTTACAATCCCCATACTTCCTTGCAATCCCTATACTTCCTTGCAATCCCTATACTTCCTTACAATCCCTATACTTCCTTGCAATCCCTATACTTCCTTGCAATCCCTATACTTCCTTGTAATCCCCATACTTCCTTGCAATCCCCATACTTCCTTGTAATCCCTATACTTCCTCGCAATCCCTATACTTCCTCGCAATCCCTATACTTCCTCGCAATCCCTATACTTCCCTGCAATCCCAGCCAAAACATTGCTCGCACATCCTTGGAAGCTATTTGATTCAGAAGAAACATTGTCCGCGGAGGAAGCCATGTCCAAAACGTCGTCAATGAATATACGTAAGTACTCTTACTTCAGTATTTTTTTCTCCTTTTCATATTATATCCAGTTTTTTTTGAGAACATAGCAGCTTTCATATTATTCTTATTTGATGTCATAGCCTCAGCTATGCTCTAATTTGTGGCTCTTGAGGTCATGATGTCAACCTGACTTTTGATCCACCTTATTAAAGTGATACTACGATGAAAATTCACCCCCGTTTTTTAGATTTTCTTTAGCGTAGAATAGTATTTCAGGGTCGAAAGTGATCATCGATGTAAAAAACTAAAAAAATGGTATTTCGAAGTATTTTAAGCTCTGAGATCGCTACTATTTAGGTCACCATTATTAAGCCATGTGGAGTCTTCGCGTTGAGAGCCTGATGTCACTTCCTTACACTGGTCAGGAACATGATCGATTAATAGCGGACATAACTCCAGATTCGGAGTCAGAAAAATAATATTTGCCATCGTCGAATCGCAAAACAGTTTCGACCGCAACTCCAGATTCGGAGTCAGAAAAATAATATTTGCCATCGTCGAATCGCAAAACAGTTTCGACCGCCGGAGTATCGATATTGATAGGTAAAATATCGATAGGTAAAACTTTGATCATAGTACCACTTTAAACATTATAAGAACACAAGAATAAAAGTTGGGAAAATTGCTCAAACACATACCAATGTGGGATCAAAATAATGCTGTCCTGCAGCCCACTGAGATACCATAGTCGGTGGAAAGAATGAATAAGGCTGAAATTGGTAATAGTATTGAAAAGATAAATAAGGTTATGAAAGTATTTCTAGAAATATAACAGTTTGTTCTGGAACATACCTGATGACCATAAACAGGAGAAACAGGATACCTGAATGGTGGAGCAGCAGGCATTGAAGTTGGTTCACTTGGCTAATATGGAGAAAATAAAATAATACAGTGTTTTGTTATGTTAACCGCCATTATTCCCCAGGGTAGGGATGATTAGTATCTAATTTCTCCTGATGATATCAATGGTTAACCAAGGAAGGTAGAGACCAACAGGTTGAGAGAGAATGTTAGCATTGGTGCAGACTTGTTAAAGTCTGAACAAGTTTTGCTATCTTGGTGATATGAGAAGTGCAGGTGGTCCCAGGATCTTATTCATGTGTGTCTTCAAAGTAAAAATGAAATTACTTGAAACTTTGCACCTGGATGCATACTAGTATACTACCAAACTAAAGAACATGGTTCAAGTTATGTTATCACTTATCACCATAGTAACAAATTAGTTTCCAGACCCCCTAGTTTCTTAAACAAAATAAGTTGTTTTCTCTTGTGTGCATAACATGTTGAGATTGACAGTTCTCAACGACTTTTTCAATAACTTTTCCAATGAATTCGGTTAAAAAACTCGGCTATCGCCTCGTTTTTCAACCTACTTCTCGGGGACTGGATATCGGATGAAACACTCTTTCTCGTGTTAAATATATTACGTGAAACATGGGCAGTCAATGATGATTTGAACACACTGATTTGAGGATGATTATATATACTGTATAATATATATATATATATAACCAAGCAGATGTAATGAGGATAAAGCAATTGATCACCAAAGGCAATCTGACATATTTTAAAAACATCTTCTCCAAACTAGTACTACAAGACATAGTTTTGACGCTATTCTGGCTTTAAAAAGTTTTTTGAACGTAACTTTAGAAGTTACAGTCCATGACCCAATGTTTCGACACTCAAGTCTAGTGTCTTCCTCAGGGGTGATCGTTGTAAGGTTAGGATCCCTAGTTATACCATCATAGAACCAATGATGACGTTATCTATTAACAAGATGCAAATAAGCTTCTGGTAATAAACCACCGTCATCGCGATTCAATGGGGCCGTGGGCGCTATTGATATGCCAAGTCTCCAGACAACGACTCTGGAGTGTCGAAACATTGGGTCATGGACAGTAATTTTTAAAGTTGCGTTCAAAAAACTTTTTAAAGCCAGAGTAGCATCACACTATGTCTGATTTATCACCTGGTTGCGTTGGGAAATTATTTGTAGTACTACAAGATACTCTATATACAGTAATATTAACTGGAAAAAGTTAATTGTCACAAATATCATACAGTAATTGAAAAAAGAGTTCTCGTACCGGTCTCACACCATTTTTTTGGCCAAAAGTTGATGTTGCCCTTGGTATTGGTTTAGCTTTTATTCTTGCCTATGAGATTCAGTTAGAAAAAATTGATTAGCTGGCTGGTTAGAATTTGGGTTAAAACATACAGAGTTAGAGACAAGCAGAACAGTATTTACCATGATTGGTTTCCCCTTAAAAGTCTTGACATCCTCTCTTAAATATCGATAAGCCTAAAATTATGAAAATATAGGAAATGTTAATGAATTTGTAGTAAGCATGTAATGTTGTGCTATTCCTGATGGGAATGAACCTCCTGAGATGCTCTAACCGTTAGCTACTGGGGATACAGTATACTGTATGTACCAGATGTGACTTTACCAGATGCTGGACTCAGATAGTACAGTACTGGATTCCAGATACCAGATACATTAGTCAGTGCTAGATATAATTTTGGCAAGGATATAATACGAAAAGGAGAAATAAGAGAACTTCAATGTGTCGAAAAATACTTAAAATGCCCATCCGGGGTTTGGGAATTTTACATATTTGTGATCATTGGAATCACTTGAGAAGAATTGTAAAATATCTTGTCGTTCGAAAATGTCCTCTTCATACCTTTTACCCCTGCTAAAGTGATTTACTATCCACAGGAAATGACGTCAAAGCAGGGACACGCAAAAACATTGCACACTGATTCAGCAGTGAAATACAAAGAAAGTTTAGAATTGAGCAAATTTTGTCTAAACAGGTATGTTTAAAGTTCAGAGCCAAACTTTCTTTGTATTTCACTGTTGAATCAGTGTGCAATGACTTCGCATGTCCCTGCTTTGATGTAATTTCCTGTGAATAGTGAATCAACTAAAGCAGGGAAAAAGGCACGAAGATGAATATATATACTAGGAGTTCTTATCAGAAGTGAAATGCTGCCTCGGAACATACACAGGCTGTGTTGTTGATGTTGGGTCTCGTTACGTCCATGTTGGCGATGGAAATATGCATTTAGAATTGCTTTTGGGTATATTAGAAAGGTATTCCCTTTCGTTTGTTTGATTTGAAATATGACCGCTCGACCGCCAGATAAGTCGTTCAATTCAGAAATATTACAAACGTGAAGTTCGATTTGGCAAAAGTGTCGCCTGAATGGAAAATTTATAATTTCGCGAGGCTTGCTCGTTTCCAGTAAATGTTGTGGTTTAGATTGTTATCGAGTGGAACACGGCGACAAACGACAGCGTGTTAATTCAAGGGTACATTATAACCTCAATGTTTTTGACAACGGTGTCATCCCGCATGATTTCCACTTGAATGGAAAATTTATAACTTCGCGCGGGTTGCTCTTTCGAGTAAATGTTGTTCGAATGAAATGTGTGGAGTTTAAATGGTCAATTGGTCATATTCAATTTTGACATTATAAACGTGCCATAAAAGACAGCTAGAAGTTCGGCACTAAAGCACAACACGTTGCCGTTGGCGAGTTCCGAACATTTGATTTGGATACTTTCCGCATCCGGCGATTAAACGAATATCTACGAGTTACGTCATACAAATTAAAAATCATCACCAACAAACTCAAAAGTCTGTTAATGGTTAGAGCATCTCACTGCCAATCAGAAGGTTATAGGTTTTAATCTTGTCAAATACTATACTGTAAACATAGCAGAATAACACAGTACTAACCTTTTGGGCACCTTCTTCAGACTCAAATTGAACGTACCAGTAATTATTATGTGCTGGTTCACAACTAATGTATTTAGGACAACCTTCACCACTAAAGAGTTCTTCTACTTCCTGCAAAATTAAGGATGCACAAAAGTTGTAACAGTAATCTATTTTCCCCTAATACAATTATAAATTTCATGGACTTTTTGAGGATATATATAGATAGATAGATATAGATAGATATAGATAGATATATATATATATATATATACGCACATACACATATATATATATATATATACACTCTCTAAATTATTAATCCCACCTCGACTGAGGTAGAATCCGGAACCTCGCGTAGAATAACAATACATCGCTTCATATTAGGACGCATCTTGGTGGAAGTATCATCCATTTGCAAATATGCAGACTCTAAAATAGAAATTATAGTATGTAATGCAGCAGTATAAAAAAGGATTTCAACCTAAACAGGTAAAGCAATGCTTAGTAAACCAACTTCAACCAACAACAAACCTCTTATAGCATCCTTTACAAGTTCAATGTCGTTGGTAAGCTTTTTTCATCTAAGAAAAAGATTTAATAAATCACATTATTTTTCCTTGTTTTCACCTCCATACCATTACCATGTACGTAGGTACACTAGACTCATTATCCACACACTCAAATTTTCTTGTCTCTATCGTATGACCAGTAAACTAATGTTACACTGTGTAATGTTTTATGCAACAAAACAGCATTGCAAAACAAGTTGCACAAACCAACATACCTTGCAATGGCAACACAAGATGCTGCAATCATTGTAGAAAGTAAAATTATGTTCTACTTGCTGCAATGATTACAGCAACTTTTTCCAGTGTTGCACAATGTATCACCACCATCTGCAACTTGTCTTGCAATTTCCCTCTGTAGCAACTTAGTGAGCATGCATACCTTATCAAAGACAAAGATGGCAAACCTTTGCCTGGTGTAACACCCCCTTTCATGCAACTGCAACATAGCAGATTGAGTCAAGTTGCATAAAACATTGCACAGTGTAACAGCACCTTTAAAGTGCCCATAACCTCAAAATGTTTTATTGTCTTGTTTGGAAGAACTTTTAAAATGATAAAGTAACTTCTTTTGAAGATTTTCGTTGCTTTGCTTTCTTTTTGAGATATATCAGTTTGTTTGATATGCAAATGTCTGGAATTTCGTCACGTATGCATAATGACTCCCGAAGAGAGTAGATGTTCGGCTGGTACTTTGGATGAAAATAATACACTTCTTCAATCGGTTTTCCAGAAATATGAAGGTAAACTTAAAATTGCCCATCTTAACGTCAGATCGCTTTTACCTAACATTGATTTGGTTTATATTACTTTACAACAATCATCACTGGATATACTTGTTATTACCGAGACATGGCTCAATTCGGGTATAGATAATAGTCTGTTGAATATACCAGGCTATATGCTTACTCGCGTCGACCGTGATTTTAAAATTGGTGGCGGAATCGCAGTTTATTCCAAAAATTTCATAACACTTAAAGTTAACCACGATTTATCTGCCCCATGTGTAGATGATGGGGAAATTGAACAACTATGGATTGAATGCAAATTCTCCAAAGGCTGTCCACTGTTGCTTGGTTGTGTTTATCGTCCACCTGATTCAACACATGATCAATTTGAAAAGCTTTATCTTAATGTTGAACATGCTGTGATAAATTATAAGAATATTATTGTTACTGGAGACTTAAATTGTGATCTACTCCGTACAGACTATTCTAATACCAAACTTCTAAACAGATTATTTGAAACCCATCATTTGACCCAGTTGATCAGGCAGCCAACGCGAGTCACCAATAATAGTGGAACGTTGATTGATATAATCGCTGTAAACAATGAATCCCTTGTTGCTGACTCAGGGACACTTGCCTCAAATATAAGTGACCATTCTATCGTGTACTGTATCATCAAGAAAAAAATTAAGAAACCTAAAGCATGCTTCAAGGAATTTCGATCATTAAAAAACTTTGAAGCTAGTGCTTTTCGGAATGATCTTGAGAGGGTCCCATGGGATGTGATAAAAACTTTTGACGACGTTGAAGATAGTTGGAACGCATGGAAATCCTTATATACTGAAGTATTAAATAAACATGCTCCAATCAAAATAATAAAGATCCGTCAGACGGGAAAACCATGGTTTACATCTGATTTGCAAATTATGATAATCCAAAGGGATAAGATTTATAAAAAGGCATTAAAATCCACCAATGAAACAGAGAAAAAGATTCTATGGGACAGATACTTGGTGATGCGTAACAAAATTAAGACTTCAGTTAAACAAGCTAAAACTGACTACTACAATCGGTTAATTAATGAAAAAAAGCAATGTCCTAGAGAACTATGGAGAATCATACGACAAGTTTTTCCATCATCTAAGTATAATCCAAATTTTCCTGAATGTGACGATGCGAAAGTCTGTGCCGATAATTTCAATAAATATTTTACAAGTATAGGTCAACAAATACAGTCAGAATTTAATCCAGTTGGTGATGGTTTTAATTTCCCTTTCAATATCACGTCTCATTTTGAATTAAGACAAGTTACATTGTCCGAAGTTGTACAAGTTATTTCAAGTTTATCTAGTGACAAAGCTACTGGTATCGATACTATTGATATCAGGACGCTGAAGATGGCGCTGGGTGTTTATTCTGTACAGGAATCTATCACTTATTTAATTAATCTCTCTATCGAACAGTCTGTTATACCTGCTGAGTGGAAATCAGCCCTTGTGACTCCAATTTTTAAAAAGGGCGGTAAAAATATCAAATTGAACTACCGACCCATTTCTGTTCTTCCCATTCTGTCAAAGGTATTGGAGAAATTGGTATGCAGGCAGTTGATAACTTATTTGAATGAAAACTCTTTGCTATACAAATTTCAATCAAGCTATCTCAAGGGACTTTCGACGATCACTGCCTTGACTTGTATAACAAATGATATGTTTAATTCAATGGAAAACAAAGAAATCACACTACTTACTTTATTAGATCTCAGTAAAGCCTTTGACAGCATCGATCATGGAATGCTTTTGGATAAGCTTAGTAAATATAGAATTACCGGTACATCCCTGGAGTGGTTCACAAATTATTTGGATGATAGAACACAATGTGTTAAAATTGGGTGCTCAAGGTCAAATTCTTTAAAACTAACTTGTGGTGTTCCGCAAGGGTCTGTATTAGGCCCCATTTTGTTTATACTCTACATAAATGAATTACCAGAAATTCTTGCTCAGCACTCTGTTACAAACGGATGGAAACCATCAAATTTACATCTTTACGCCGATGATCAGCAACTGTACAAAAACTGCAAAGTTTCTGAGCTGTATACATCGCTGAGTCAAATGAAATCAGAACTTACACTTATAAATACTTGGTTGATAACAAACAAACTAAAGCCTAATATTGGCAAGTATCAAATCCTTATAATTGGAACAAGTAAACAACTTTCAAAAATTAATGATATTCAACATATTGAATTAGTAATTGATGGAAAATGTATCAAGACACAAGATCAAGTAGTCAATCTAGGTATGATTTTTGACAAACACCTCTCATGGAAACCACATGTTGAGAAACTCTGGAAAGAAAGTATTGGTAAACTTCGGCAATTGAAATCAATTCGTGAGTGTATGCCCAGAGACACCTTCAAACATCTTGTCAACTCTTTCTAGAGTGGAGTACGGCAATATTGTTTATGGTAATGCCAACAAGGGAGTTCAGGATATTGTGCAGAAAATTCAAAATGCAGCTGCAAAAACTGTAACAAAGTCAAAAAAGTTTGATCATGTGACACCTTTATTGGACGAACTAAATTGGCTCCGAATGTCTGACCGTTGTCACATTCAACGTTGTTCCTTACTTTATAAATGTCTAAATGGTAATGGGGTCCAGCATATCTTTCTGACATGCTGATACCATTGACAAATAAACATAATTACAGAACAAGATCTTCTGTAAAAGGGAACTTGGCCATTCCCAAACTACGTACGAATAGTCGAAAAAGATCTTTTGAGTACTGGGGGCCAACATTATGGAATAATCTGCCTTTATACATAAGAGAAAAAACAAACCTATTCAGTTTTAAAAGGGCAGTTAGAGCAACCTTTAGTAATTTTATAAAATAGATGTATTTTGTTAATATTTTGTATTTATCTTTTTGTATTTCGTTTATTTAGTATATTTTATTGTTATAGCTTATAATTAAATTTTGTATTAATTATTGTAAATAGAGTGAAAAAATGAAAAACCACTATGTGGATATTTTCACTCTTTAATAAAATCATTCATTCATTCATTCATTCATTCATGACTTATATTGGAGAAATGTGTATATCTCTTTCATTCTCAAACGAAATCCTTTAAAATCAAGAAGTTTGGTGTTGTGGGAGAAACGCACACACGTGTTATTCACACTTTAGTGTTTTTATTTCATGAACGCAAAGATATATAACATTCTCTGATAACTCATTATGCATCACATGTGTGACGAAATTCCAGATATTTGCATATCAAACAAACTGATATATCTCAAAAAGAAAGCGAAGAAGTGAAAATCTTCAAAAGAAGTTACTTTATCATTTTAAAAGTTCTTCCAAATAAAACAATAAAATTTTTTGAGGTTAGGGGCACTTTAAGGTTGTCAAAGAATTCAAAATTATTCTTTTTAAAGTTTTTAATTTGACACATTGAACACATGTTTGTTTCTTGGGGTAAAATATATGTAAAACATTTAAGCGAGTTATACCGAGAGAATACTGAGGCAGTTTATACGGAATTTCCATTCTTTGATCACATTCAACCTTGTACTTAAAGACTATGTATGCCTTGAGTTTCAAGATTGTACCAGCTCAAGTACATGGTGATACTTATTGCAGTACCAGGTTCGATAATTCAAAATTTTGATCTGTACTGTATGGTTCAAAATCACCCATCAACCACAGAAGCATAGCAACAAACCTGGTTGAAGTTGGCCACAATTTGAATAAGCACGTATTGGTCACTGTCCATTTGTGAAACTGCAATAACAGATAGAACAGGTTAGATATAAAAAAGTAAGTTTTGATTCCCATCGGGACAGACTGTTCAATAAGGTAAAACTACAGTTCATAAACAATACATTGTTCTCACTTTAACTCTGTTATTATATTATTACTGTAATACAGGCTTTCTGGCAAGTTCATGTCAAAAAGTAAGACTAAAATTTTAGTAAAAGTAGGAATAGAGTATGAATAAAGTAGGAAAATATACCCAAAATAATGATTTTTTTGTGATTTGAAATGATAATCACACAAAAAAGGAATGTACAAAAGTGGCTTCTTGAAAAATAAAATTCAGTGGTTTTATTATCACCATGAGATAGAAAAAATACTATAGTATCCTTGCAGTATCAAGGCAAAAGAAAATTGATTACACAAAACAAGGATTTTAAGAGAAAAAGTAGAGAAATGAAAACGTTCTTAATAAAAAAGTAGTAAAAGTAAGAAAGTATAAAGAAGTCGAAAAAATTAGAAAGCCTGTGTAAGGGAGCATTCATAATTTATTTAGTTGAGGGGGGGCTATTGTGATTTAAAAAATGTTCCCTTGTATTTTTGGAGACACCCTGATGTTATAAAATTGGTGAATTTTGTCTGATTCATGTGACATCTTGCAAACAAAGATATATATGTTATTTACCGGTTTGGAGGTCCATATGGAGAAATATTTCCCGAGGTCTCAAAAACGGCCCAAGGCCACAGAAATATTTGAGACCAAGGGAAATATTTCTCAAAATGGACCGACCAAAACAGTAAATAATTTATTCGTCAATCATTATTTCTAGTGGACAAAAGAGAAAAGTCTGTGCTTTTTCTTCGTCAAAGGAAATTGAGAGTTAAGTCTCTATCCGGATAAAAAAATCACTTATATGTCTTTCAATATGTTCAATTTCATTTGAGTTCATTTTCAAATGTTTTTAGAATATTTTACGGCTTATAAAACGTATTTGAAACTGAAATTATGTCGAGCGGTCCGTATGGGCTCATACGGACTGCTCGTTAGCCAATCAGAAAACAGGATTTGGTAGGATACGGGCCTGTAGGCTCCAGTCCTCTTTACAATTATAGCGTGCACTGCACACTGTTCTGCAAGATGATCTGTGTGCTCTCAAGCAATGGCTTTCAAGCTGCACTCGCTCTTCTAAAGTGACATTTAATATTGTATATATGCCTGTAATGATCTCTTCAATAGTGCTCAGAATGCATCTGTAGTATATTGAAGTAACTTGTAATTGTTCAGATTTCTTTTAGCGTGCCCAGAACATGAATTTTATGGTTATTTACATTTTTTGTATACAGTCAGGTACATTTATATTTATTGAAAGCAAACAGATCCTGTAGACACTGCAAAATTTGTCTTGCTAAGTAACTCTTGTGTCTTTATTGATCTGAATTAATTAGGCAAATGTATATCAATATTATATTGTATTTAATGCTTTAGAAGTGTTTACTTGTGATATGACTCATCAATACAATTTTTTTCCCCCCGCCTCCGATCCTGAAAAAAATGGGTTTCTGCCCGTGAAACACAAAATAAAAGATAGCAAAAAAAAATGGAGATAAAATCAATACGAAAAAACAGAACTTACCTAAATAGGTATCACCAGCCAGATTTTCCCTATGAAAAATCACAAAATCGTATTAAGCAATAATTACTGTAATTCAGAATACCCCAGTATTAACCTGGGATAATAGCAAAATAGAGAGATTAACCAACGGTATTGATACATTAGGAAAAAGCATTCATTAACACGTTTATAATTATACATACCTTGAAAAGTAATATTCTAGCTGCTGTCGAACATGAGATCGCAACTCATCTGTGGTTAATTGATCTGGTTTGATGTGGTCAGGAATACTTTGTCTAGTGATACCAGACATCCCAGGAGAGTCTGAGAAAACACTAGGTTCATTGCCATTTACAGTTATTCCACCACTGTTACCAGGAAGGGGAGGACTGGCTATTGGTTGCGGAGAAGGCATTTCTGCCACTGGCTCGACCTCGTTAATCTCCACTTCTGCCTTTTCAACCAGGTCCTTACTCAATGAACTAAACAAAATAAGGCAATCATTCACTAATATCGGTTTTTAAAAAGTGCCTATGAAATGAAAAAATCATCTTTACACATTCTTCTTTTTTCAAATGCATGTTAGGAGAAAATTTCTTATACACCATTTCAATTTTCTAATGATCACCATTGTCTAGATACAATACGTGTTGCATTTCAGTAATACCGGTATTCATATATGTAATAAATGCTTTCAGTTTAATTTCACTGATGAGTAATATTCTGAAGTGGTTTGCCTGTAGCATATTTACAATATAGTAAAAACACCCAAACCTATCTTTTCTGACTTAAATAAATAAATAAATATATGGTTTATTATTATATTTCCACACCAAAATGGTGAATTAGAATATGTTTACAAGTACTGTATAGTTAAAATAAAATATCCATAGGGTTAAAAAATTAAAATACTTTATAAAATATTAAGAATATAGCCAACAATTGAAAATTTCAATATATTTTAATATTTTAGCTGATGACTGATAAAACTAGAACACATTGCTGGTATGAAAACATTTCTATAACAGTCTATAACAAACCCAAAGCAACAAGACTTCAGGACAAATTATAGCTCGGGTTAAATCTCAATTAAACTAATCCCATATTACATTCGCATTCTCTGATTCTACTCTGGTTAAACCTTAGGCAATATTATTTGTCAAAGTAAGACATCTTGGCTTGTAGAATGTTAATGATAGTTTATTTACACAACAAAAACCCCAAAAAGCTTTTAAATTATACACGTTTAATTGCTCTGTCAATCAATTAACCACTTATAGCGAATTCCTTTTTATGCAATTACAGAATTATTTAAATCATACAGTGTAAAACCATGTATAGTGCAGTATCAACGACATATCATATATTGTTATGTATAATAATGTAATAATTCAAGGTCCAAATTAGCGCTTCGCGATTTTTCGGAAAATTACAAAGCTCATTTAGCGATGCTGTATTTATAATTATCCTGAGAAGAGATTGTTGACGACTACAACATATTCCAAAGTCATGGACATCGCCATCACCGCCGCCACTCTCTCAGACTTAGAAGACGACGACAGCGATCAACACGATGATTTATAGCTGATGTAGATTAGTTTCTAAAGAAGTTATATAAATTATATACAGTGATATATCATTTTGATCTCTGACTTATAGTTTTTCATGCAATAGAATATGAAAAGTATTTTTTATATGCAATAGAATTTGAAAAGTTCTTCCGCAAAAAGTGTACACCTGCGTTCGTCATAAAATCCGAGTTTTCGGGCAGTCGTCCTAGGGGGTTTACAGATTTTTTAAAAAAAACAGCGAAGCTGTTTTTGGATGCTAATTTGGACCCTGTAATCACACAATCTATCACCAGTGGAGCAAAAATTAAAATATGAATTATTACTACCTGTGGTTCTGTACAATATAAAAACTACTTCTAGTACTGGCAATTATAATTACATCAACCATATTGCTACACTCTCTCATCTGACATTAGTCACTCTTGAAACTATACCACAAAATGCCAATAAATAAACATAGATGAATTAAATTTCCTCACAAGAAATAAAAAACACCAAAATAAAGCTACTAAACAATGGGTTTGCTTTGACACACATTGCGTATTCTTCACAAAATACATGTACAACTAACTATACAGAAATTACAGATTATGTCAAGAACAGGAAAACCTCCATCATGCTTAAAAAAAGCATACATTTATGTGTAATATTATTTAATGATTGTGGTTTCACAGCAACGAGCAATATGTCACAATCTTGGTAATTACTTTATCATGATAAACATAAAATTACCATAACTTATGTCTTAGTTGCTTTGTTGTGAGCCGTTCATCTTATTATAATAGCAATGAAATGAGAAATACATGAGATATTATATATATTTCTCATTTCCCCTAGCTCAAAAAGTTGCACATGTGTACATTAATAAATACTACAAAAATTACGTACATAAATGCATGTCGCCACATTATCATTTACACAAACACAGCAGGCCACATTTTCAATTTTGAGAATATTATGTGAACAGATAACAGATGTTAATGTATATATTTTGTATTTCTATGAAACCACTTAGATTTTATACTAGATATATTTTTTAAATCAAGGAACCTTTTCACTAAAGATGAAAAATCTACAAAACCAGTTCAAAGCTTGAACAGAAATAATAATATGCAAAACAAAGTACCGTAGAATCTCGAAAGTAGCCGGGGCGGCTACTTTCGAAATTTAGTGACCTGTAAGGGCGGCTACTTTCGGAAGGGCGGCTACTTTCGGATGGGCGGTTACTTTCGGGTTGTTATTTTTAGTATTGGCCAAGTTTTAATCACTAATGTACATTTTGCACAACGTTTCATAGTTCTGTTTTATTTTGATTAAATTACATAAGAGTTGCTACTTATTATCTAATGCTAATAATTTACCATACTCGATACCGAAATGGAAGAGGACGTCTGAATGATGACAAAGACAAACTTATAACTACTGGAAGCGGCTACTTTCTGGGGGTGGTTACTTTAAGAGGGGCGGCTACTTTCGGGTTTTCCTAGTAATTGTTTAAAAAAGAGCTACTTTCGATGGGGGCGGCTACTTTGTTACTTTCGAGATTCTATGGTATCTTGGCTAATATCTAAACTAAACAATTCATAATATAACTAGAATACTTTTCAACAAACAGAAAGGCTAAATGAATGAAAACCTGGCTTACCCAGTTTCAAACACTGCTGCATCAGGATTTAGATGAGCCTTTGTGTCGTCTGAAGATGATAACTAAACATATAACACAAGAAACTAGATTAATATTTAAGACTATATAATATTTAACAATTAATCACCAAAGTGGAGGTGACGATTGTTGAATATTTACCGATTGTTGAATATTTACCGAGCCACAAGGTAAATATAACAATAATCACTGAGACAGAGGTGACTAATTGTTTTAGTATTAGAAAAAATATACGAGCCGATTTCAGGTTTATACATGATATAAAACAAGCGTTCACTGATAAACGTTTTATTGATATGAGCTTTCGGCTGTCAGACTAACAGCCTTCAACGGGTTAACAGAAATATGGGAATCTACACCTATATATATATATACCATAAGCAGAAGAATATTAATGAGAATGACATGATGTGACATAAGATATATGGATAATAAATGTGTTATTGTTTCTTTAGTGGAATAGATAGAAACTTTTATTTCAATAGGGTATAATCCCGTCAGAACGTAAAATTACATCTGTTATCAATGGGAGCCCTATTTACAAAATTAAAACTAAATAATTATAAAAAGGTAGAAGATTGTATGTACAGTTATATAATTATGCTATTTACTGTTTATATATGTTCACTCTGCAACGAATTAAAAACTTTACATCCATGATAAAAATAGCAGATTTGTCCTGGAAGCGGCTTAGAGTTGTTGTCGGCTTCTTTCGTTAATCCAGTGTGCCAAGATTCTAAACTTTTAATTATTCGATAATTGTCTCTATCAATAATCTGTCCGTTTTCAAAATCAATGGCATGATCATTACTGGTATTCCAAGTGTGGTTGGCGACATTTGATCCCATTTGTCCTAATTTTACATTTCCTATGTGCTCCTTCTTTCTAGTTCGAAAACATCTTCCTGTCTCACCAATGGCAATCACATTGTTTACATGGTATTTTACAAACGACATCTATTTGCATATATATATATATATATATATAGGTGTAGATTTACATATTTCTCTTGACTTAATCCGTTGAAGGCTGTAGTTTTACTTATTGGAACGAGGCAACAACTGGCTAAAGTGAATTTAAGTACCTTGCGTGTTGGCGAAATTTCTGTCACTTGTTCAAGTGTACTCAAGAGTTTGGGTTGTTGGTTCGATTCACAACTCAAATTTGAAACTCATATAACTAAAGTTTGTAATGCAGCGTTTTTTCGTATATACAACATTAGGAGGATACGGAAATTCCTCAATGAAGATAATACTCGTACATTAGTCAATGCATTTATAACAAGTCGACTGGATTACTGTAACAGCCTCCTATATGGATTACCAGCTATTAGCCTTAAAAAGTTACAACGTGTTCAGAACACAGCAGCCCGGCTAATATGCAACATTTCGCGGTTTGACCATATCACACCCACACTGTATAAATTACACTGGCTTCCTGTCAAGTTTAGGATTGATTTTAAAGTCCTATTAATTACTTATAAGGCTTTACATGGTCTGGCGCCGGAGTACATCACTGATATCATCACTATCAAGCCTAAATCGCGGTACAATCTCAGATCAGATTCTGAACTACTCCTTCAGAAACCAAAAGTGAAGTCTTTTTCCACCCTCGGTGATAGGTCCTTTGGATTTGCTGCACCTACACTTTGGAACAAGCTACCTGCAGAAATACGGCACGCAACGTCAGTCGACAGATTTAAGAATCTCTTAAAGACATACTTGTTTAAGCAAGCGTTTTATTAACAATTTTATTTGTAGATAGTTATATATTTTAATACTTGTACTGATTTAACTGACTATCCTGTAATGCGCAAGTGAGCATATACATATGGAACTTGCGCAATATAAATTTCATTTATTTATTTATTTTATTTAGTCTGACAGCCAAAAACTCATATCAATAAAAACTTTTATCAGTGAATGCTTGTTTTATATCATTATATTTTATGCCTCGGATTCTTTTGTTCTCCAAGGGAATGTAAACCTCGTACTTTCCCTCATTGCTTATGCAATCTGAGGGAAATTTTTCCACTGTCTTCTAAATTTCCCTCATTCCTATGATATGCATGCGGGAAATTTACTAGAACACAAAGGATTTCTTTGTCTTCTAATTTTCCCTCATTCACATGCACGGGAAAATTACTAGACAAAAAATCCTTTGTTTTCCACTAAATTTCCCGCTTGCATATCATATCCACGATTCCAGGCAGGAATCTTAGAAGACAAAGGACTCTGCCTCCAACCACTGTCTGGATAAGGTAGTCAGAGGTGTTGCCCCCGATTTTTGTCAAAACCGACTGAACTTACGCCGTTACTCGATCTACAATCCATGTGGTATTACCTTTACGCATGCGCAGGACGTAACATCGTCAATTTTTTTGCAAATTTTGTTTAATATTGTCATTTTTTAGGATTTCACTCAGACATTAGCATCTATTACTCAACTTTTTTATACACAACAATCTAAAATGATATTGCACTTCCTACATTTCTGTTCATGGCACTCAATTATACACTAACCATGTCCCAGAGGAGCTCATCTCATTCTTAATTCAAAACACGAAAAGCGATGCACTCATCCCTGACAACCAACTAAATTTCCCATCGGTAAGGTTCTCAAAGTTTTCCTTGGCGATCATAGTATTACAAAGTGATAACATGACTTTTCGGTAAATTAGCGATTAAATTTCCCCTTTGCCTCGGGAAGATTTGTAAAAGTCCTCGGGCTTCGCCCTCGGACTTTCACAAATCTTCCCTCTGCTGCGGGGAAATTTAATCGCTAATTTCCCTCAAGTCATGTTATTACTTATAGAAGTATTATTTCAAAGCTGATTTAGATGGGTACCATACCACCCCAAACCTGATAGGAAAACACAACTTCCTTTTTGAGAGAAAAAGAGTAAAACCGGCTGTAAGTCCATGAAACTGGCATGTCCTTTAAAATGCCAAAAAACTTTTCCAAACTTGAACTAGAAGGCTATTTATCGTGAAAGAGTTTTGCACCATATTTTGTAGATTCTTTGATTTTCCTAGGAATGGTCCTAGGAATGGCATTTTGTTTTAGTTCATTAATTTCTTTGTTCAAAATTTTGGCAAATCTATTTTCAGCAACCATTATGAGTTTTTTTTGGAAAACTCAACAGTCACCATGATATGCGGTAACTATATCGTCTCAGAGTCAACCAATCAGAATTAGTTTCAGCTCTGAAATTATACTAATGTGTAACATGAAAACTCTAAAATGTGTAAACTCAAAATAATGTGTAAAGCTTCTTATCCAGTCTGGGTCAGGATTAGTTTCCCATCTGTCTTGGCTCCATAATCAAGAGAGGCCTGAGACAACCTTCAATCTCAGGCCTCTCAACTTTGGAGCTTAGGTGGATGGCATCTAATGTTGACCCACTCCGAGTGACAAGCATGCTCTTGCCACGACTAGATAAGAGGCAAAGAAGTCTAACATTTCAAGTCAAACCCCACATAGGGCCTTTGCTCAAAACACTAGACCACCCACACTATTTTAGAACACCAACTTTTAGAGTTTTGTATTTGTATTTCAACACTGCCTACACAAGTACAACTTGACTCTGAAGATGACCGTCACTGAGCCCTTCGAAACACTTTTTTCTGTTTCACTATTTTGTTCCTATTAAATTCACTAAATGATCCCCGTGCTTGCCAGAATAGGTGGTCAAAACTGGGGAGTGCGATTTGTTTTCTCTAGAAAAACAGCTCAAATTTCAGCTGCAATTTTGCATGGGCACCTGAAAATTGTATGGGTTTCTGTGGCAATATGACTCATTCCCAGGGTAGATGTGCAAAAAATGGAATCTACGACACTCGATGACGGCTTTTCTTACATGGAAATTTTTGCGAAAATTGCAATTGCATTCATGATGAAAAACACAATTTCTAGATAAAAGTAAGCTACTTTTGAAGGAGGGATAACAGACTTTGAAATTCTAGTATTATCCCACATAGACACTGCTAAAAATTTCAAATACTGTACTGCCACTACAATTTGAGACTGCAGACACACAACGAGAGTATCTAGAATTGCCAGGTACAATAATGATTTCTTATATTATTTTATATTGCACTCAACAATAAAATAATTTTTTAAAGGGTTATACTGTATATAATTGATTTCAATTAATTTTTCAACATGTTGAGTAATTTGCAAAATTGCCATTGATATGCTCAGATGTTGCAATATGTTATTTTTAATTAGGCAATCAATGAAATTATGGGAGTTCCCAGGATGCAATAATTCATTCCATTTTGTGCAAATGGACCTTGACTCTTTGATCATGTATTGTGACTACTAACTGTGAACCGGTGAGCTCTATGTATAACTGGAGGAATGTCCTGGGAAAAAGTGAAGTCAATCATGGTGGACATGGATGCATATTTTGTACATCAGTTTCAGTCTCCTACTGTACATGGTCTTATTTGTCATTTCCAGTCCTTTTCACAACACTGTACTTTAGGTTTTGTTTGGTTTGGTACTTCAGTTACAAAATCATTTGTGAGAACAAAAGTGAAACTGACAAACTTTCAGTAACCAAGTACTTAAAAGGTGATTCACCACTTGCAGGCTGAGAAGCATGTGTAGTTGTCACATGGTTAAAAATACGAAAAACAAATACGAAAGTTTGTTCAATCGTTCGCAATGGCTTGTAGTTCCGCAATGGTGGATAGTGTTGAAAGTGTTCATTTATTGTTAAATATCTCAACCCAAAGCTTATGTATCAAAACAGACTTCAAATCCCCACTTACAGAAATACCATGATCAGCTAAGTATTTTTGTAGCTCTCGGATGCTTACCGTATATCGACCTGGCGCATAAGTCGACCCCTAATTTTTGGGCAAAAAATTGTGATTTTTAGGATTACCCTGTATATAAGTCGAGTCCCCAAATTAAATAGTTACTGGTAGCAGACACAGAATAATATTCACAGAAATTTTAACAATAATAGTGTAATACAACAAATCTTTAAAAAAGAAAATGGAAGTATTTTACGGAAACAAATAAATACGCTTATAATAGAACCTACAGTATTTACAACTTACTCTATAATAGTATGCTAGTTTTAATATAAAGAAATCATTTATCCACTTGGCTAGCTGTTCTTCGAGTTTCGACTGTGGCAACAGCGCATTTTGTCCTCTGTAACTTCTGAATATTCTCTTGTTGTTTTCCGCCAATCTCGAACAAGCTTTTCGTTAACGCCATACTTACGTCGAGCAGCAGAGTTGTTTGAGTTTTCGTCTACACTCTACAACCTTTAATTTGAAACTCAATGATTCTTACTTTCTTCGTTTTAACGGCATGTTTGTTGTATTTACTATTTATGCATCAGGAGTTAGCATGAAATGCGTGCTATTTACACAGGTCGATTGACACAAACGAGCAATATAAGCTGATTGGCCCATTTCCTGACGCGTCGAGAGGACTGGGTACTAGTTTATCCATTCTATGATTTCACGACCCTTCGTATAAGTCGAGGTCCGGTTTTTGACATCAATTTTTGGTCCTAGAAAATCGACTTATACACCGTGATTTACGGTATTGATTGGAACTTATCATTTGTTTTTAAGCAAGACATTCTTTGTATCAGGTTACATAGCGTGTGTACAAGTTCAAGATTCATATTAGTGCTGTGCAAACTCCGGTTTTTCAGCTCCGGCTCCGGCCAAAAAAACTCCGGCTCCGGCAGAAAATTTCCAGCTCCGCCATCCGAGGAAAATTCGAAATTTAATGGAAATTTTACGGCAATTTCACATTTCAAAGTGGAAGCACAAGCACTATCTTTGTTTTTGATTTTAACACTTCGCAACCTCGTACCCAGGGTCTTTGGGTGCGACGGTATTGGCGTTGCAGTTGCGCGAGACAAGAAGCAGTCGCTAAGTCAATGTGGTTAAAACTTTTTATAATTGAACTTGATGAAGGCAAGTTTACCGATGTTCGCTGGCAAAAGGGCGCACCGTTTTTTTGTAACAATGTTCCCCGCCAGAGAAAAGACTCGCTCAGACGTGATAGATGACGGAGGACAAGACAAATATGACAGTGCCAGCCGTGTTAGGGCCGGCGGCGATACCAATATATCCTCTCAGCTCTTCTAGATTAGCATATGATATGACATATGTTCAGTGTTCAAGACAATGGAAGACCTTTCAATGTCATTAAAATTGTTCACAAAGAATCGTGTCTGATTTCATCTGGCTTCTTTGCCGTGTTTGCGTAATAAAACGAAAGCTCCGCGAGAAGAAGACAAATATATGGCGACTGCTGAGAAGAGAAAACGTACCTATCATTCCCCATCAAGCATCTTCTGCTGACGGTGTAAGCGTGGATAAATAAAAATGATTTATCTAGTCAATACGAAGCGGTTAAGTGCTGCCGGAGTTTTGCCGGAGCTGAACAAACTCCGGCTCCAGCTCCGGCTCCGGCAAAATAGGCCGGAGCTCCGGCTCCGGCCCTCCGGCGCACAGCACTAATTCATATTACTTTACCGTTACAATTTATGCGTTTCTATATAGGAAGAGTGGACACAGCTGTTAAAGTGCATATTATAACGTCTGTGGGAATTTAACATATATGTAATCTATCGATTCTCCTGAGAAAAATTGTAATATACCTTGTCAGCTGAAAATTTCATCTTCATAGACTTTTTTGCTGTTAAAGTTGACGGAAATGACACAATAGCGGGAATCTGTAAAGAGGTTTTCATACAGACAGATGCCCGCTATGACATAATTTCCGTCAACTTTAACAGCAAAAAAGTCTACGAAGATGAAATTTTCAGCTGACAAGATATAATTTATTACAATTTATCTCAGGAGAATCCATAGATTACAAATATGTTAAATCCCCACAGACGTTATATGCACTTTAATCTAACAGATTCGATGACAATTCCTTCCTTAACTTAAGGGAAATACATAAGCAATGTCAAACTAAAACGCACAACACAGCCAAAGGAAATTCGCGGCTTTGCATGCCTTATAAATCTACCAATTCTTAATCGTTCGAAATAGAACGGGATTTCGAAATATAAAACCGCATTTCATATTTAGTTTGTTCACATAGAACAAAAGGTAAAAGCTTTGAGTTGAGATATTTAACAATAAATGAACACTTCAACACTACCCGCCATTGCGGAACTATCAGCCATTGTGGACGATTGTACAAACTTTCATATTTGTTTACATTTTAACCAGTGGTAAAATTAAAGGTTGCCAAATTTTTGCCAAAAAGTTAAACAACTCTGCTGCCGGCCACAAGTTTCATGTTAACGAGAAACTTGTTTGAAACTGGCAAAAACCAACAAATAAAAAATCAACCACAGATAAAATGTGTGGGGATCATGGTAGGAAATGTCACTGGCCTGAACTCAAACAACAGCTTGCAAGAGAATGTGGCTGACCCTTTTGATCCTTTCCTATTCTGTGTCTCATAACAATTTAATTTCAAGGACTCGACTTATACTCACGGTATTGTAAAATCATGATTTTTGAGGTAAATAAATAAGGAGTCGTCTTATATGCAAGATCACCGTGAAATGCGGTAGCTGAGAAAATTTATGTGGGAGACTGAAAGTGAGACTGACGTACAAAACTGCGTAGGGGACTGACAATGATGTTCAACAAAATCATCCATGTCTGCCATTTTTGGCTACAATTTTTTCCCAGCTAAAGACCAGTTATACATAGAGCTCACTGCTGCTAACATACGAAGGTTAGTTGGATAGCTTAAACGTAAGGTAAAAATTAATGATGAGTAATGTTCATAATTGTGTGTAATGTTGGATGTTTCTAAACAATTGCATTCATGATTACTCAATGAATGAGATAATAAATCTTGTGTTTAGTATCTGTGGGCTACTAGAAAATTTCTAAGGAATACTGTAATTGTGTTCAGTTCAATTAGTTTTCCTACAATTGTAGGTTGTTGACGGATCTTGAAAACCCAGACCCCTGCAGTTACACATGATCCATGAACATGAAAAGATTTGTGGCAAGGATGGAGCGTTTTTTCTCAAATTATAAACCTTCTGGGGTGACGAAAGATCAGGGAACAAAGACATGTGCAGTAAAGGATACTAAATTCACTGGAAAAGCAGAGGAACTCTGCCCATACATTGAAAAAGATATCCCTAATTATTTCAGTTTATTTAACAGACATAATAAATTTCCTTGCTGTCTGTTAGCACACCAAAATGTCTCGGCACAAACACGAAAAGCCTTTTATGACAACAACGCACAGGACAATACATTTCTACTAACTAGTGACACAGTGTTAAAAAATACACCTATTTTGGAAAATAATACTCATTATACAACGCAGGACAGCAAGAGATATGGGATTATCTGACATTATCAAGTTGATAAAATTGCTGACTGTCACAATATATTTAACTTTTGATTGATTGTATTCACATATAATCTTTAAGGCAGGCAAGATGCATAACAAACCATTATTGACCACATATCAACTCTCAAACGTAAAACCTAATGTATTCCCTTTGTCTTGTGCAATGCGGGCAGCTGCCTGTCTGGTCTACAAAAAAACGTTTCATATTTCACGAGAGGTCGTTTTCATTACAGACTGCGACTAAATAAACAAAAATTCGAGCCCAAATCGTTCTTTATACCGACGGCGATCAACTGAATCGCGGCAAACGAACGAAACCTAACATGTTAAATTGAATACGATAGCAGGAATCATATGATGACAAGGCGTTCATCCGACGACAGATTTTGGCTTCTATAATAAAGCCTAAAATAGGACACCTTTGCTGAAATTCTGCTAAGATGGTAGTTTAAAAAACACTATTATATTGTTTAGATTCATTGACGAGAAATTAGTTTTCATAATACCGTTGCTACTAACGGTATTATTTTGTCTCGTACAGCACAGTCGACCACACATAATATTTTAAGTGACCAAAGCAATAATTTACACAGACTTTTAAGACACTGTTTTATAGTGACTCAATAACGGGCTTCCCAGGGCACAAGTGGCTTCGTAAAATAGATTACTATTATTACACGCGAAGGATGTGTTGATGTTGTTCTCAAGAGTTTGCTGACTAAGCTGTCGAAAAAATATCCTTGTATACGTACGTGCCTTGTGTAGCCTTCAGGGCTTGAAATTTAGACATTATATGCATCCCGTAGAGACTAGAGTTCGCGAATTCGCTTTCAAATATTCACAAAAGCGGAAACATGGCATGGACAAAACAACGCCTTTACAGCACGAAAACACTTAGGATAGCGAAAGATAGTAGGTGGCGAGAATGGTAAACGAATGAACAAAAGCGAAAGTTTTGAAACGAAGGGTCAATATGGCGGACGGACATCATCACCACTCCAGAACTCTTTCTCCCACACACTGCAACGACATACTCTCGTTTTAACTATTCTCTCCCTCGTAATATATTGTAGGTTACTGTAATTTTAAATAGGTATAGGTTACGTTTGTGGCACAGACGTTCTAGACAAAACTACAGAAAAACAGTCTATTACAACCCCACCTTCTTTGCGTTTGTGATGTCCACTTCACTCTCCGAAGTTGTCGCAGAACTCATACGGCTTGGTACTGTCCTTAAAATACTCAATCCACAAGGAACTTTCGTAGGAGGACGCCTCACGGAAGTAAAAATGCTCTATTCTAGGAGTTTAAAAACCAACTGAGGCGGAATCCAAGTACAGACAAAGCGATTACCAGATATGACTTTAATATTATATGGGGGAATCAAATACGTGGTGGTTTCCAAAGCTGTTACGACACGCGCCTTTTAATACGACTATTACACCAAACTTCCAAGGCAATGTTCTTCAGTGACACAGGCAGAATTTTCAGCAGATTTTCACGGACTAAAGGCTAAACACTGCAGCTGCTGCTTTCACTTCCTACACCACCAACACACGTGGCAACAGCACAGTTCAAACACGGCCAATGATCAGTCTTTAACGCAGTTCACAAGTCAGGGTAAAAAGCCGTTCTTTGACATAAGAAGCACTTAAATGCCACACGAAACCAACTGAGACAACCCACGGCTTGTAGAAGCGCTTTGGATGCAGTAACTTGTGCAATAAAAGGCAACAAAATCCAAGTTGAACTCCTAACGACTACTTTGACCGTGCCAGCAGCCTAGGGGTGACTGAGTCGCCTGACCACGTATCCCCGCGTGCAACACGATCCCACCCTTTCGCCTGCGGATCAGGTGTGCGGCCTGTTAGGGCTTGTAAGGTAGAGGTCACGTGATCTCAATCTTTTGAAATTATGTAATTATATGGCATATATAACCCTATTTAGTATGGGATCGTAACCCTAGACAAAGCATACAGGGTGGTCTTTTAAGTTTCAAAACCTGCATTGTCTTACACAAAACCGGCAATATTGCAACTGTTAGAATGAATTTTTTATGCATGACGTCATTCTCATTCCAAAGCAAATGTTTACACTCAAACCACAAGGGCCCACAAGGAATAAGTAAGGAGACTGTTTGACATTGTTCATGTCGAGTTTTAGAAGGAATTGTGACGTTCAGTCGCGGTATAGAAGTGGTTTTTGGCCGGCATGTAGTTGGATGACATGGATTTGTCAAAAACAAAATATATTTTGATCATATCAAACGCTATTCATTCCTGTTAAAACTTGGCATGCCATGCATGATATTAAAACGTCTCTTTCCTGTTTATTGTTGTCCGTGTTTATTGTTGTTTGTGTTGCTTTTGAAGACTTTTATAAACACAGGCGGGGGGTTAGGGTTACGATTAATGTCGTGTTGGGGTTGGGTTCTAGATAATTCTAGGCCAGGAGGATATGGTGGCAGGTGGCTAGTGTCTAGGTGAGATAATATTTCACATAAGAAACAATAGCCCGGCTAATAGATTCACGTTAAAGATTCAAAATGTAAAGGGCCCGGTCATTAATTAAAGGGGGGAGGGCTGGTGCAAATGAAGTATACCATGTTCAATTTTTCGTGACCCTCGCTTATGTAAAGCTTATTTTTAGCTGACCTCCCCCCCTCCCCCCCCCCCCTCCGTCCTCTATTTAACTGTTTCAGGGGCCGCCCACTTTTTTCGTAAACTTAAAAAACTGTGTGATTTCACACCATTAAATTGATCCAAAAATTGAAAGCTGTTTGAAGCTATTTTAGCAAAAGGAGGTATTTCTAGCCATTTCAGAGGCCCTAAATCTCAAAAAATTTCGGGGGAGCGTGCCCCCGCCCCCCCCCCCCCCCTCCTAAGTTGACCGAACACTTCGCGCTCGGAATTTAGCCCCCCCCCCCTTCAAAATAGCTTCCGCGGCCGCTGTGTTTGTGCTTATGATAATAATTATCATAACCGTAATCATGTCATGACAACAGCTGGTTGGAGTGTCAAATGAGAAGTTCGTTTTAGAGATGTTGAAATAGCAAGAATGCATTCCTCAGATCGTGTAAACTGCATTCACCGTGCCCCTGGTGATTCTGGTCAAAATGAAACAGAAAGTTCAAAAGATTATGTAGTATTTAAAACACGAGAAGGAGCGTTTTATCATATTTAAAATGCGAGCGCGCAGCGCGAGCATTTTAGATATGATAAAACGCGAGTTCGAGTGTTTTAAATAGCTTCAAAAACAATTGATATGATTGTAATCACTAGGGAGTGTACTGGTTTTTATTTTCTATTAGAGGTAAATTGGGTTGATGTATGAAATGCAAATTAGCAGGAATTTTATATAAAGTTCGTAAAGACTTTATATAATTTTCATGTTGATTAGTATTCATGGTTTTATCAGGTATAAAAGCCTTGCGCGTGACTAAATACGGAAATGTGATTGGACAATTTGGTTAATGAATATCAATGAGTTTTTTTAAGTATTGTTTAATAAACGAGCAGCAGTGTTTTATCAGATATAAAACACGAGGGCGTAGCCCGAGTGTTTTAGATCTGATAAAACACGTGCTGCGAGTTTATTAAACGGCTTCAAACACGACCCATTTGATAAGTTCATTGGCGTAGTAATTTTGAAAATCAATGTTGTCTAAGCCGAGAAAATCAAAGATAAAGTTTATGTAAATCAGGACGAATCTTTATCACATTTAAAGACACGATACAGTAGTGATTTTCTTTTGTCTTTTCCTCATGAATTATTAATGAGTGTTTGAAGATGATTTAGATGATTATAGTGATTTAGATAATAATGATGACTAAGATGTAGATGATGATTCATATACTTGTATGATAATTAATATTGTTGATATTTTCAAATGAAAGCCCAAATTTGTATAGTCTTTTTAAAATACCATATATTATACCTCAACTATAAATTGTCCAATCAAAGAGCTAGATTTGTACCACGTGACCAGTCAATTTAAAGTCGAATGACGTCTCAGCGGGTAATTCGAGTTCGAATTCTCCGCTGATTACGTAATCAGCGGGGAATTCGAGTTCGATATATCATCCCTCGGGGTAATATTTCGTCGAATTCCCCTCGCTCCGGGTCTATAAATGATAAATATCAATTTCTCTTGTTTTTAATAGCTATCGAAAATTCATCCACTTGAAAACCATAGAAAAACAACAACACGAACCGGGGAACGTTTTTCAAACGGTTTTTTTTTTATAATAATAATTATTACTGCCGCAGCGAGCAAGGCAGCAACCCTAATTTGTGTAGTGGGGCAGTTTTTCAAATTTTGCCAAGCGCACTGAATTTACGAGTAACGTTCTGCGCACAACCACAATGCAATGGGCCGATGGGACTGCACGATCTTTCTTTCACAGCACGTTCATGTTTGTGTTATTGTATATTCGGCTGTGGTTCGCCCGGATACTATGTCTATCACGCGGACGCATCCGAGTCTCCGAGATACGGGACGCACTTGGATACTGTTGTCAATTTTAATTCTGTCTTCCTTCAGGGAAACATTTGGTCGGAGCGTCATGCATGCCATATGTTTCTAATATGGCAAAAATATATAAATTATCTTTATGTAAATTATCAAATTTGATCAACTGATTTTGGCCCTTTCTCGATATATGAGCAACCGAAATTTAAAATTATTATAACATCAACCCAAGTCAGTTTTAGGGTTAGGATTTGGGTTAGGATAAGGGTTAGGATTAGCGATTATTTGAATTTCGGTTTGTTCATATATCGAGAAAGCGCCCTGATTTTGACTTCCAAACGAAGTTGTTGAACGGGTTGATTGAAACCGTTTAAACTGCACTCCACCTATGGGTCAAATAGGAAGCCTTGATGGTAGACTTGGTGTTTTAGGTTATTATTATTCCTACTGCGGCAAAGGGCGTATGAGGAGATTCGTTTCGCCCACCGGCCATCCATCAACGGGGGAGGAGTTGCGACCCCTTCGTTTATGTGCCAAGGCATCATAGCATTGTAAGGCTTTAGCCCGGCTGAGGCCGACCTAATAATATAATAATAATAATATTGTAGAGTTCGTTGTTATAAATGCTTAAATATCCCAATTATCATTAATTCCCTCTTTTCGTAATGTGTTTTTTTCAGTCGAGTTACCTATAAATATCTATTCCATCCTCAAAACAATAGAATCAACCACAAACAAACCAATGTCCTAACCCTAACCACTTTTGTTCCATGTACATTGTGTCGCTTCGCTACTTTGGGAAGTGCGCTCGAGAGGCCTAGCTCCACGTTATGGTTAGATGAGATATCTGCCTGTTGGTGTCGAGTGAATGCGGCGAATTTAACATGTATATATGGAGAAATTACCGACTGTTCTGACCGTGTCTCAATAGCTCAAAGGTTCCGAAACGTTGATTCGGAGACCAGGGTTCGATTCCCGGTTGGGGCAGTCACTTTTTCCATACATGTATTTGACTATGTTAAATCCTCTCTAATATTAATTATTAACTGTTTTAATAATTAAAGTAATATGTTTTAACATTAACATAATATATTAGAGTTGTTTTGCTGTTGCCCGGTTTAAAATTATACTAACGGCTATATCGCATACGATAGATGAATATGGATGTACTCCCCAATTTCCGTGAGGAAACCCCTGAGAAACTTGTCACACTGCATCCGATGATCGACAGTCGAATCTTAATTTTTCGGTAAACCATACCTCGACTAAATCAGTTTGTCGGAGTGTAACCAATATATTCATCCTTTTAACTTACCTTGTTTGGTTGGTTGGGTAACAGGCGGTCCGATTGGCTCCTGTTTGATTGGTTCCGTGGTGCTTGGAATAGGATCAGATGGATTGATTGGTCCTATTGATCCTGATCCGCTTACCAATCGGAGCTTACCTGTACCCTTCAAACATCAGTTGTGGAACTGATGCAGTAATTCAGTCTTGTTAAAGAGGTGGGATGGTGCACTGCGTCGTCTGCGCTTATTGCGTGACAATAACTTCGAATGCTATCGGATTACCGTTGCGTTGCATTCGAGTGTCATACTCTTGTGCGTCATCGATATCCTGGGGCGTATGCATCGTAGCACGTCTCCTTTGGTTTAACCTTGGTTATGACTAACCTCGTCACAAATGTTTTGCGGCTTTTGTCCCTATATGGCTTCGGACTGAGGTCTAGGAACAAAAATTTTGAAATTTGAGTCACGAAGAGCATGATCGTCTATTGAATTAGTTTGGGCAAATTTCTGGGAAAGATAGTCAGGAACCATATTGTTAATTGTTTTGTACATAGTGGTCAGAGCACTGCACTAGCATCGCAGGGTCTCGGGTTCAATTCCAGCCGGAAGGCCGAGCATGCAGATTGATCGAGTGAAATGCCAAATATTACTTGTAATATGTCAGTGATGACGTATTTGTGTTTATTATGCGGCTCTTTGACCATGTCCTTATTTACCTCTCTCCTCCGCGGAGCCTTATATTATCTTTTGTTTACTTCTGTGGGAGGCGAAGGCGCGCGCGAGGGACGCTGGCTTCGCATCACGCGACAGGGAAGGCGCGGGCTGGCCAACGGGCGCTGGCAATACTAAAGCGCGCGGGAAGAAGGCGGCGGGCAACGGGAGGCGAACGCGCTTATTGCCGGCGCCCGTTGGCCAGGCCGTGCCTTCCCTGTCGAGCGAAGCCAGCCTCCCTCGCGTGCGCAGAGCTTATTTACCGTAGACTTTGGATAGTGTATCGTACTTGGTTGACGTCACACCATTAAACGTAGTAAAGAGCAAATCAAAGACATATTTCACTATTCAAAAACTGAAACTGAAAGTCTATACTATGGCAGAAAACTAAGGTTTTTGATACAAGAACTTACAGGTTTGGAAACCAATCTGTTAGTATGGCAACAATAAAATTTTAACGATGTCCATCAGTTTGGTGGTTTGTATTTGTGGATATACAAAATCTCAAGTGGTTTTGTTGGTTAATTTCGAAGATATGACCAATTATGTTGTTGGTCGTAATTGACGTCATCACTCCTATATTTGAGTATTACAAAAAGACGGCCAAAAATTCCAGAATGAAACTCGATATTGAAAAATGGTTAACGCCATACTTCATCATTTGTAACGCCCTTTCAAACAAAACAAATATAGTAATATAATATAGGATCCAATTCAAACTGATTGCACCAACTGAACTGGCATCTTTGTCAAAGATTGGTCAAAATTACCAGATCAGTCCACCCCAAATTAAAGGCTTTCAAATATTTTAGACTTTATTAATTGCAAATAGTTCAAAGACTTTCAAGGATCAGTTAAAGACCTACATGTGTACAGTTAAAGTGCCATTGGCCGAATTCTAGCAGTAGTTATTTTCGATCATTTTAAACTGTCTAATCTCTCTTCAGTTATGTGTGTGATCTGGTCATGAGTGGATAGGGCCGTTGAATCCTTTTGAATGCTCATGCCCGCACAGAGGGGGGGGGAGGCAACTGGGGCAAATTGCCCCGAGCCCCAGCAGAAGGCCTCCCTAATTATATTGCTAGTTTACTTTGTAGAAAATCGGTAGACGGCCAAGAGGCTGTAGTTGAAATTATCAAACAGTATTTTCTGCTTCTCTGCGTTAGTGATTATTTATCTTGTCGTTATTTTCTACATCTTTTACATCCTTACGAAAATTTGCGTTGTCATTTCACATGTAAAACTGAAATATTTTCACTTGAAATATAATTCTTATATCCGATTCATCTGTAAAATGGCATGGAAATTTTTTCCAAGGGGGGCCCCCAATTATTTATTTTGCCCGGGGCCACTTTAGAATTTGTGCGAGCCTGTGAATGCTATACTCTGTTATTGGTCAAATTAGGAGAGTGTGTTCCAAAGTCTAGATGATCTTATGAAAAAACTTTTTTGAAAATGTTTAGTCCGAGGTTTTGGTATTTTGAAATTATGTTTAATTGAATGCGTGAGATGGTTAACCGGTAGATTTGGAAGGTAGTAAGATAAATCGATGTTGTATTTTCCATTTGAGCAACCATGAAGAAAAAGCAAGTCCTTAATTTCGTGCCAATATGAAAGCGGAAGAAGTTTGATAGAGACTAGAGTAGCATTCAGAACGATTCGACGGCCGTGTCCACTACGAGGCTAGAAAGGCTAATTTGCATGCATATAAAAGAATATTTAGACTGACTGCCATTATGAAAGAGGTCTATGTAGCAGTAGCAAGTTCCTCTTGGACAAAGGATAGCCACACAATACAAATGATGGGTTTTTCATCGTGCATGTGCCACACAAGACCTCCGTGCTATTGTCTTTGGCTACATGTACTAACAAACATATTATTCAGAATGTGTTGTTGGAATGGCTTTCAAACACTTAAAGTGCCTATCCGGGGTTTGGGTATTTTACACATTTGTAATCTTTGGAATCTCTTGAGAAGAATTGTAAAATATCTTGTCGTGCGAAAATTTCATCTTCATACCTTTTACTCCTGCTAAAGTGATTTACTATTCGCAGGAAATGACGTCAAGCAGGGACACGCAAAAACATTGCACACTGATTGAGCAGTGAAATACAATGAAAGTTTGGGAACTGTGCGAATTTTGTCGAAACAGGTGTGTTTAAAGTTCAGAGACAAACTTTCTTTGTATTTTACTGTTGAATCAATGTGCAATGACTTCGCGTGTCCCTGCTTTGACGTCATTTCCTGTGAATAGAAAATCAACTTTAGCAGGGAAAAAAGGCATGAAGATCCAATTTTCTAACGACAAGATATATTACATTTCTTCTTGGTAGAACCCAAAGATTACGAATATGTAAATACGTATTAGATCATATATGCATGTATTTTGCGCTATATAAACATTAAACATTATTATTATTATTAAACATTATCCACAAACCCCGGATAGGCACTTTAAGACAATATTCGGATACGTTAATTAGAGAACATTATTATAGGGTTTGATTTTATATGCGTGGCTACTTGTTTAGCGAAATAGGGATGATTGTTAACGTTACGAAATCTTACCACGAAGTTTCTCAATAGGAGGGAATATGTAGCGGTATTAGCCTAGGGCGATTACATCATAAGTGTAATTGGAGACAAGAGAGGCTCGAGACAGTGGAGAGAGTAATCGCCCTAGGCTAATACCACTACACTTACCTAACTGCTATAGCTAGTCACCGTACGCAAGTCTCCGTAAGATCGCCACAGGCAGGCTAGTCCTTAGAAGAACTTTATAAATTGACGGAAAAGTTCGGATTTTGCTCCCCCACAGAAGATCCCCAGTTACGCCACTTGTGGTTCCACATGGAAAGAACTGCAGTAAAAACAATTATTGACATTTTTTCGAAACGTCAATCTCATTTCACTTTGCGCACCGAGTATTTACATACCTCATATTTTTTATTACACTTCGATTTTGAGAGTGATAATATATTCCAAATTCTTACGCCAAAAAATTAAAATTCACAATTCACAGTCTTTGTGTGTGATACGCTATAGTGCCGTTCTCCATATAAAATTTCTCGCTCATGGTTTTTCATTGTCGTATATGGCAGCCTATGGGGCAAGGTGGCAGCTGCTGCCCTCCCCCACACTTTTTCGCCTATTTAATTAAACGGGGTAATGAAATAACCAACGTTAAACCAAAGAAGATTGCCTTGCGCGCACACGCATGACGAAGTGAAAACGGCTCATCATAGCAGAGTGTTGAGAACTTCGAACGTGCTACCGATGTATTAAACAAGATAGGCAAGTATTGTTATACAGACAAGCATATCGCAAGTCAATCTGAGCGCTTTCTCGTACCCACCATTCCACCCCCGTGTAACTAAGGGGCTGTTTACATGAGCCCGGTTAACAGGGCTAGCCCGGCTCACGCGATTGATTAGGATCGCATTGTGGTTTTGAAACGTGTATAAACTAAATTTACAAAGGAGAATTGGTTTAGTTTAGTTGTAAATAAATCTTTACATTAATTCAAATCTCTTTTTGCGGCCGAGGTAAGAATTTCGTGACATGAGTCAGCCCTCTTAGGAGGGCTAGCCCTCCCCATATAAACTACCCCTAACAACCCCTGTCTATCAGTCCACACAACTGATGTTTAAAGGGGCACAGAGGAACCCCGACTGGTGATCGGATCAGGATAAACAGGACTACCCTAAGGCTGATCCTACTCCATGCACCATTGTGCGGAGTAAGCACGAACCAGTCGGTCACGCCGGTAACCATACGGGTAAGTATAATAGTTCAATACGAATATTACATTTATCACAGGAAGACAACTATGACATCATCGACGAATGGTTTAAACAGTTTATAATATAAGATGTCATTCTGTCATAAACATTTTTACGGCTTAGACAATACATTGATTTTCAAAATTATGTATGGCAGTTTAATACTCCTATAGACTTTGTATGTTTAAGCTTTACTCGCAAGACACTTGGTTGTAGGGATACATTAATATTTCGACTTTTGAATTCCGTTAATTTCAGCAACATCGGGTCCATTGCTATGGCAACACACACGTAACAAATTCCGTTCAAAATAGCCTATTGCTTCACGTATTAATTAGGATAGGATATAAACTTTATTTAAAGAGGGTTACACAAAATAGTACAAAGTACTAACAAACTTGTGGCCCTCGAAAATGTTTTACAAAATGAAAATGTATATATGTGTAGCTATATATATATATATGTATAAAAGTATAAAAATATAAAAATTAATGACTAAATTACATGAAAATGTTAATATTATGATACAAGGTGAAGTCCTAGTTACATGACAGTTGAAATACACTGTGTTAAGTTAAAAGTTAAAATCAGAAAAAGACGGATTATCAGCACGCTCACTCCAGCGAGCGACACCGTACCGTCTGATAATCAGGCTAGATGAACGCAGACTAAGTGGCATTTTATTTCAATTATACTTCTTCTTCAAGCATGGAACGATCAATAGGCATATTATAAAATGCCTTTTTTCAGAAACAAAAATATAGTTTTCTTTGATAAACTTTTTTTGACATCACAGATCAGAATTTTTTTAATTTTTAGTTTGAATGCAGATTTTAGCAATAGAATAGATCATGCAAAATTTTAGCATAAGTCACCGGACAAAATACTGAAATATGCCGATTTTTTATTGAGAAATGGTAGGTTTTGGTGGTGTCTGCAATTCCCACACAGATGCACACGTAGAATGGCGCGAGAGGCATCAGCAACTTACATTCGTCATGTGATTTTGATTGTCTTGATTGGCTAGACTTGTAGCGCACACGAATGGTCATGCGAGTTTGTTGATATCTAAGTAGTTCAATAAACTCGCAACACGCGTGTTTTTTCGGCTCTAAAACCTAGTGTTTTAAAACAATGCTGCTCGTAATTCATTAGATACATAAACAGGTGTACATACATAGAGGCTAGATATTGGCTGCTACACATCCTTGCTCAGCAATTTAATATTATAAATACCGCGCATCAATCTTATTGGTCGGCTTAGCACGTGGATACGCATGCTTCGAACCAGATTTTCTTTCTCATGCATTTTTTACAGGTTGTATTTTTTACATTGTTCGCACTTCAGTTGTAGGAAATGCTTGTTGAGTGTTTTCTTTGAAGTTCTTCGAAGTTCTTTATAATTATTTTAAGTTTTAACTCGAGGAATACTTTCAATGTCGTTCCATAATTCCTAAATGGACCTTAATTTGGTTCATCCTAACAACTCGAAATGCCATACTATCACTTTTTTAGGAGAGGAAAACAACAACGTTTTCGGCTGAGTCAACAAGTTCCAAATGAAGAAATTATAACTTTTTGGGTTGCTATGATACTACTGGAAATTAGATAATTGTTCACCGTAAATATTAGAGAGTATTTAATATATTCATATACATATATGAAAGTGACTGCCCCAACCGGGAATCGAACCCTGGTCTCCGAATCAACGTTTTGGCGCTCTAATCTTTGGATAGGTATTTATAGTACGTATTCCATATAAGGTCATATCGGACGGGACTGGGAAGAGCACATACATTGCCCTAACGAGCATATACGTTAGGTTTAAGATTAGGATCAAGGTTAGGATCAAGGTTAGGGTTAGGATTAAGATTGAGATTAGGGTTAGGATTAGTAGTTCTAAAAAATGTGAAGGTCCTTTTGAGTCATCCCTTTTAGCCTTCACCGACGAGCAAATACATATTGCCCTCGTACCAGCCTGCAAGTTAATTGGATTATAACCGACCCCAAAACAACAAAGGTCCTAACCCTCCCACAAAGCTATAGAATATATTCTTTTAAAGTTAAATGATCTATTTACAACATACATACAGCTTATCCTGGTGGCTAACTTAGTTCTCTTTGAAAGCGGATAATCGAACATGCCCAAAAATATAATTTTCGTATTACGAATACCATATCGTAAACGAACTTTCGGCTGTCTTCGACGAACGTTTTCTTGAGAAATAATCAACTCCCAAAGCTACAAACAATATGCGTACAGCTTATCCGACTTGCGAACGTAGTTTTCTTAAAAAGAGCGGATAATCGAACATATCGAACGTGTCAGTGGGCTGGAACGTGTCCCGTCCGATATGACCTTATATGGAATACGACTAAAGTCCATATGAATCTTTGAGCTATTGAGACACGGTCAGAACAGTCAGTGATTTCGTCATATACATATTAAATTTGCCGCTTTCACTCGACACCAACAGGCTGCAGACATCGCATCTAACCATAACGTGGAGCAAGGCCTCTCGAGCACACTTCCCAAAGTAGCAAAGCGATACCACAACTTCTTTTATACAGAGGGTTAGGGTTCTTTTATAATAATTAATATTTAATAAATATTATTTTTTCATAATATACATTATTTTTTCCTCAATATCCAGGCTTGATTTTTGGTCGTCATCAGCATTTCTAGTCAGTTTTTCAAAGGAAATCGAGAGTTAAGTCTCTTTCCGGATAAAAAAAAACTCACTTATGTCTTTCAATATGTTCAATATAGTTTGAGTTCATTTTCAAATGTTTTTAGAATATTTTACGGGTTATAAAACGAATTTAAAACTGAAATTATGTACGAGCGGTCCGTATATGGGCTCATACTGACCGCTCGTTAGCCAATCAGAAAGTTGGATTTGATAGGATACGGACTGCATGAAAAAATAAATATATATATATATATTATTTGGGCTATCAGTGATAGACATATTAAGAAAAAGATTAACTTGTTGTAACTGAAAAACAATTCTTTAACTCTGACAAAGGTCGTTTAGTTTTTGTTTAGTTTTTAAACATTTTTAGCTCCATATATATTGGCGCGTTACAATTAATATTATTAAGTGGCCACCGATCTGTATAGAGGGCGTTAGATCATATCAGAGAGAAGATGCAAGTGCACTCGGATCAAAGTATATCGAATGCCCTATCCAGCTAAAGGAGTGTAGTGCCAGTGGCTATATAGCACGGAAAAATCGCCGAGTAGTGATAGTGATAAGATAAGAAATGAATATATAAGCGAAGATGATATGTTATTAGTGAATGCGTGTGTTGATTGTGAAAAATACCTCTCAGGCTCTCACAAATGCCAGCTGGAGTAAATGTTCAGACTGTGAATATTAACATTATTCATGTGAATAGAAGTTAAGATGAAACGAAGTCGTTTCTGACTCGGACATAAATGAAACAGGTCTGATAAAAATGTGGTGCGACGCATGCATGCGAAATAGTATTACTATATAGTGATCCCACATAGTGAATTAGACGTGAAAGAAAGATCTTAAGGAGACATAGATCATTGTTTTGAAAAGTTTGTAGTCCTGCTATGGGTATATTTGGATATCCATTAGCAAATTTTAAATAAACATTAGGTAAGATTATATTAAATGTGACTTGTCGCTTGGTTATTTCAATATAATAAATTGTTTGCTACTAAGCTTTTAACGCAAAGCTTTTAACGCAAACCAGACGGGAATCGAACCCGCAATCTTCATGATCTCCGGTTAGACGCTCTAGAAACCCGTTGTCTTGAGCTATCAGGTCTCAGATGGCGGAGCGAAGGATAAGTTAATTTGTGTATTAGTTCGTGCGTGCGACACACATATACTACCAATTTAATTACTAATCCTATACCTAATGTTTATACGCAGCAGGTTCGATAAATAGTAGTAATCAGGACATTTAGAGATTAAATGTTCCTCTTGGAAATTGGAACAATGAAAACCACGCTTCTTCAATAAGTCATTACGCAATATGACGTCAATGATTTACATATCAAACAAATCTTAATATCTCAAGATCGAAGTGAGATATGGACGAGTTCTAAACGCCAATCTTTATACTTTCTATAGTTCTTTGCAGTAAGAGTTACACCTTGGCCAAGTCAATTTCATAAATTTCCAAATGAATTTCAGATAATTCAGATCAATTTCAGAAGTTTCCAAATCAATTTCAGATCATTCAAGTAAATTTCAGATAGTTCCAACTGCAAATTAATAGCACAAATTAATTTCAAAATTATATTATTGTCTTCTTCGCACATGCAACTTGATGTTCGGTTGGTGTTCATCAGTGGCAGCTGTCTACACCCAGTAGACTAAGGTGACACTGGGTTGTTTAGTTTTCTAATGTTTTTCTAAGTACCCTTGCTGTTCCAAGTAGCGTCGTTTTCTGGATTTGCTCAATCTTTACCATCCAATGTTCAAACTTTTTACTCACAGCTCCTAGAGCTCCAGACTGGAACTGGAACTATTTCTGCCTTCCTCATCGACCATAGTCGTTTAACCTCTCGCTTCAATTCATTATATTTGTCTATATCTTTTCTCCTTCCTTCCTTCCTTCCTTCCGACTCTGTTGATTGCCGGGATAGCACTACCATTTCTCTACTCTTTCTAGATCATATTTCCCACATAGTGCCCAACGAATAATCCTTGCCACATTGTCATGGCGTCGTTCGTGTTCTCTTTGAGCAAGCTTCGTACATTCACTGATTAGGTGTCCCACGCTTTCTCCTATTTCTCCACAGAGCCTGCACAACGGTGATTCTACTGTCTTGTCTAAGCTTCTGTTCGTCGTCGTCGTCGTCGTCGTCGTCGTTGTCAACACGTAATCGTCTGTACATATGTTGTGCCTCGTATACTCAACCAAATATGACTTGTCAATATGAATACGTTTCAGCTAGATTTCAGCCGAAACGACAATAAATTTTATTAATCACAATAACTACATGTAGTTCTATTATGAAATACATCAGAAATCTCGTCGACAGATCATCATTATTCACTAAATCCGTCACTATTTTGTACGATTCAGATCGGTTCAAAAAAATTAACTGGCTAAATTTAGGGATTGGGACAGGTTAGATTTGCATAGAATATAACACTGCTCGAGAAGAATTAATGAAAAATCGCACGCGTGTTTCGCGAAATATTCATAATGTAATTAATTATGCAGTATTAAAAATTATGCAGTATTAAAAATTATGCAGTATTAAAAATTATGCAGTATGAAAAATCACACGCGTGTTTCGCAAAATATCATCATGTATCAAATATCATCATGCAGTATTATGAAGATTTTGCCAAACACACTTTTCATTAATTTTTCGAGAACAAGTGTTGTTTCCTGTTATAATACAATACTCATATAATCTCGATTGTGATTGACTAAAAAACCTACAGACAATTCTTGATGTCTTGCCACCTACAAAATATCAAAAATTGTCTGTAGGTGACGTGTTGTCTTTGCGTAGTTTACTGCATAAATATGACGTCATTTACTCACACAAATTTCCAAAAAGATGAATATCACCGGAAATAATTCGTAGGTTGTATAGAAACTTTCCAGATGTATGCTTATACGAATGGTATACAGTACTGTGTATAGAAATTGCTGGATATTTTCCTCAGAATTGAGAATTTTATTGAGTTCGGGTGAGTAAATGACGTCATAAGTACATTTGCATATTATAGACGTTATTCATAAATGGCCGACAATTTAAAATTCTTGAATATAAATTGACACTTATATAATTGACATATAAATTCTTATATAATTGACATTTATATAATTGACATTTATATAATTGACACTTATATAATTGACTTATATAATTGACATTATAATTGACTTATATAATTGACATTATAATTATATAATTACTTATATAATTACTTATATAATATATATATATAATTACTTATATAATTACTTATATAATTACTTATATAATTAATCAATTATATAATTACTTATATAATTGACATTATAATTGACATATATAATTGACATTATAATTATATAATTAATTATATAATTACTTATATGATTATATATATATAATTACTTATATAATTACTTATATAATTACTTATATAATTACTTATATAATTACTTATATAATTAATCAATTATATAATTACTTATATAATTGACATTATAATTGACTTATATAATTGACACTTATATAATTGACATTAATTGACAGGAATATAAATTGACACTTAAAACGATAACCTCGTTTTAAAGTAAGAATCCTTTTCAATTTCGTACATAAAAACAGGGACAATATATATATATTTATAAGAATATTATTTAATTTATTTAAGAATATTAATTTGGCGGCCATTTTTGAATAAGCTCTATTGACTAAGCGAGAATGTCATTCTTCTTCATTTCAAAAGTACTTCTAAATAAAATCTAAATAAGGTCGACGATTTTCCATCGTAGTGCCACTTTAAGTTTAATATTGAGGTCATTGGCCAATCAGGTGTAAGTAAAGTTAATTGAAATGTTATTAGAGGACGGTGTAAGAGTAGCTACCCAGGGCATTTTGCCTCCACGGCGGAAGGTCGGCGAAAATGGCCCTGGGATCGGCTGGTCTATTCTATAATGCGATTGGCTTGTCATAAAACTCAATTAATTCAGCCGAGTATAATTTATTCATCTAAATCTGAATGCTGTCTTCAAATTTTACAGCAAATTAGTAGTGATAGCTTTCGCTAAATTGGATATATGCTTCTTCATACCTTTTGTAAGAGATAACCATGGATGTATGGTGGATTATTAAGCTTGTTAGCTGCTTTTATGCCGACGAATGCTGACATGAACCACTCTGAAGAGCATTGAATATTTCTCAATTATTCAGGTCAACAAAGTAGACAAAAGCAATGGAACAAAGAGCACAAAAATTATCATATCTAAACAGCCAGAAATTGTGGGTGTCATGTGACCAGCCGATCCCAGGGTCATTTTCGCCGACCTTCCACCGTGGAGGCAAAATGCCCTGGGAACGAGGTTGGGCAAGCGCCATATACGCGTTTCGCCTGATTTTTACTAACGACATATAAGCATAAGCCGAAAACAAAACAAAACACTATATATCTTCTTCTTTAAAACTATACAGTGAAAAGAAAACAAGCTGGGATGTTTTCTTTGCTTAGTCTTTTCAATTTGTCAGCGCTAAAGTTTACGCTTATGCCTTATGTCTCAGCTTACGTCTGAGCTTGACAGGCACCCGTGACAGGTGCTCCATTACTTTGTTTTGTCCTTTGTTCTGCCTAATGCATATGCTTAAGTGTATTGAACAAAGGCTTTGAAAAGTGTTTTATAAATACGATACAGAACTGATTAGAAAATGGTTTAAAGGGATGTCTCATACTAGAACCTTTACGTTCTCCTACCAGAACACTTGACTTCGACCAGCTTGATGAAACCACCAGGGAAGCGAAGAAAGCATTTATAACGCTCAGTTTCGCAAAGCCTGACGGGATGATGCAATAATTGCCATATTAGGGACTTTGAGAAAACACGACGACGACTACAGCAACGTGTTTGAACAAGAGAATTTTATATCGTATACAAAGAGCTTTTGCAAATGACTGTCCTACAACTAACTACAGAAGCCTTGGAAAAGCTTCTCGCGACTAACATAGATTGAACAAGTGTTCTTCAAGAATGTAAGAGCAAAACGAGTCCGTGCGATTGTGTATCTCGAAATTTCAATGTATAAATACAACACCATTTAATAATTTGGCAAATGCGAACATTTATTAACCTAAAATGATGTTCTGTAACAAAAAATGCCAGGAAACGTGATGTGATATTTCATCGCAGGGGCACTTATGTACAGTGTGACGTGATTTCGAACGTCGAATTTATCATGTGTTTGCATTTGGACTGAAATTAGACTGCATTTGGACTGAAATTAGACTGCATTTGGACTGAAATTAGACTGCATTTGGACTGAAATTAGACTGCATTTGGACTGAAATTAGACTGCATTTGGACTGAAATTAGACTGCATTTGGACTGAAATTAGACTGCATTTGGACTGAAATTAGGACTGCATTTGGACTGAAATTAGACTGCATTTGGACTGAAATTAGACTGCATTTGGACTGAAATTAGACTGCATTTGGACTGAAATTAGACTGCATTTGGACTGAAATTAGACTGGATTTGAATTGGCTTTGTATTCGACTATTCGAGGTGATCTGAGAAAGGACTCAGCTTGGATCAAATATGAATGCGACTGGTTTGTCCGACACCGGTCTCCAGTATGGCCGCTAGTGTCAACGCACCTTGATATAGATATCTGAATCTGGGCGAATCTAGCACAACTATAGTATTTATTGTTACGACATACTGACCAGTGCCGTGAAACGTTTACCATTTCAACTTCGAACGGCTTTGGAAAATCGTCAGTGAATTGCGGTGAATGAAAAGTCGCTCGTCGAACCATCTTTTGATTCCACAGCTATTCCACTATAATGCAGTTTCGCGTATCCAGCGTTACTTTTCCTTCTCCACTGGACTCTCGTAGCAGTAATAATGAACTATTTCTCCAGTAGGGTAACATGCAAAGGCGCTAGAAATGGCGGTTGGAAAAACAAGTAAATTATACTGACTAACGCACTAGTCAATTGAAACTGCGGACCCGACCCCCGCGGGGCCACTATGCGGGGATTTTAACATTTCACGAGTGTTAAAAACCCGGCTCAAAAATACCGTTCAGTTGTTAAAATACCCGGCTACCCAAAGATTTAGTTTTCCCTGGTTTTCACAGTTTTCAATACGTTTTCAATACGTAAACATAAGTTTAATATTCTTACAACAAACAGAACACAAAAAATGTTAAGGCTTTCTATTTGTTTTGCTCATTTCGTCTTTTAATAACTGTTCTTTCAAAACTGATTTTTTTGTGCATAGGTTTGCACTTCGGGCAGAACCACGAACCCTTTGGTGGATCTTTCAAACCGACACATCGAATGTGAAACCAACAATAATAGTCTAATTGTAAAAAGCATAACAAAAGTTTGAATTTAATAGTAGGATTTCCTTTTTCGTCAGCTTTTTCGTCTGAAGCGTCTGATCATGCTTAATCGATTAGTTCCCAGATTCTACGAGTGTTAAATCCCGGCTACATGACCATCCCCGCTTTTTCATGTCAAAGGTCAGTGTTAAAACCCCGGCTACCAAAAGATCGATGTTTGTTAAAACCTTGTATTTCCCCGGCAAAGTCCCGTTAAAACCCCGCATAGCCCCGGGGGTTTCAATTGACTAGTGCATAACCATATACATTAGTTATAATACGAAGAAATTACAAATTGTTAATTCATACAGTGTTTTTCAAAATTTATCTGCCGCAACCGGAATATTTCGCGACGGCCATATTGGAGTGACCACTGTTGTCACTCCAATATGGCCGCCACAGGCTAATTCCGGCTTCATAATTACTATTATGGAGCCATAGTTTGTGTTCTATATTATTGGAAAACCTTGGACAACTGATTCATTTTAGCATCTTAAAAGATCAGAGACAGAAAAGTTCTATCGCCTATAGTAAAGAGTGAGTGTCAACCGTCGTACATTTGTGTTTATCTTTCCGTACGATAACGAAGTGTTTTGAAGTGCTTCGTTGTCAGCTTGATGTGGTATAAATACTTCGAAAATTCGCCTAGTCTTCAGAAAACCCTATAGAGGCTTTCTTATTCATCCACAATCTAAATACATCGACTCGGAATCTGATTTTTTTGTTTGAACCTCGTTATTTGGTCTTCCACGCATCGCGTCTACGCTTCAGTCAATTAGGCTGACAAAATTCGAAATGAAAGTCAAGAAAACGTTGATTTTGTGAAAAATACAGAAATAATTACTTTCTAAGGTTTTTCTTCTTTTAATTAAAATATAAAATGGATAATTTATATCAAGGATTGACAAGATATTTACGGATGCAGTTCACCAAGGGGTTTGCTATAACCCGGGCGATGATCGAGGATGAGCATGAAAGTTTCTTGGTCAGCAGTCACATTAACTGGATAGGTTATCTGGATAACATCAAGGGAATCGAGGTATATAATCGTCAGAATTTTGTCACTTAACCATAAAATAACCGCTAACCCCAAAACAACTTAGATCCTAACCCTAACCCGCCACCTAATGAGTTTTCTAACCCTAACCCCCCGCCTTAAGTGTCTTCCTAACCCTCCCACCTCGATTCCCTTGATGTTATCCAGTTAATGTGACTGCTGACCAACAAGATTTCATGCTCATCCTCGATCATCGCCCGGGTTATAGCAAATCCCGTTCACCAACGGAATTTCGTGCTTCAAAAAATGGCCGAGCGAGCTTGTAATGCGTCACGGTTGACACTCAGTCTTATATTAAAAACTATATAACGTGGTCCCAACAAGATGGCCGCCACGAGCTACTTCCGGCTACTTCTGAACAATAGTTGCTCGAACCAGTCTTTATTTAGAGATCAGTACTCATATACGACTCGAGCTCATGGTATAATTATTAAAGATTCCTATTGTTCATACTATTTATAATTGTTATTCATTCTTTTGCTGGCACACCAATGTGTCGACCATGACGTCACATTAATAATTATTATCACAATTCTCGATTACTTTACCTCGTTCCAATCTTCTTATGACACACTCGGCACGCTCGTTCATCAGTTATTAAGACCTTCCCCGCTTGGTAATGCAGCCGTCGTTCTTGGATCTAAAAACAACGGCGAAAAATACACGTAAGGTCGGAAACATGGAGTTAAACCGATCTCGTTTTATAAAATAATGTTTACTATACGAATGCTGTGATTGATCAGCTTGTTGGTCACTGCAGGATCATATATACTTCTAGTACGTATTCCATATAAGGAAGTGACCGACGAGCAAATAGAAGGCATTGACGAGCAAATAGAAGGCATTGACGAGCAAATACATGGCACTCGTACCAGCCCACTGGATGTGGGATTGTTAACACGTTACGATATGTTCGATTATCCGCTCTTTTTAAGAAAACTACATTCGCTAGCCTGATAAGTTGTACGCATATTGTAAACAGATAATTTATCTTTGTTTTAATATATATTGTAGCTTTGGGAGTTATTATTTCTCAAGAAAACGTTCGTCGAAAACAGCCGAAAGTTCGTGTTTTTGTTTACAAGATGGTATCCGTATTGCGAAAATTATATTTTTGGGCATGTTCGATTATCCGCGCTTTTAAAGAGAACTAAGTTAGCTACCGGGATAAAGCTGTACGTATGTTGTAAATAGATAATTTAACTTTCCTTTGATATATTCTATAGCTTTGGGGGTGGTTTATTTCTCAAGAAAACGTTTGCCAAACGGTTAGGACCTTTGTTGTTTTGGGGTCGGTTACAATCCAATTAACTAGGAGGCTGGTACGAGGTTTCAACGTGTCAGCTATTTGCTCGTTAATTCACTCTATTTGCTCGTCAATGCCTTCTATTTGCGCCTCCTTATAAGGAATACGTACTAGATACCCCTATCTGCAGGATACAGAGACCGGAATGACCTCAGGAAATTCTAACTCATTAAATCAAAAGCGTTATATGCCCTTGTGAAATCACAATATTCAAATAAAAAGAAATTGTTTCCGAATTATTTTATAAAAGCAATAGAAAACGTTTGCCCGGGTGGTCATCATTTAAATAATTGAATACGTTTGTCCGGCTCTCTATAATCTATTATCGAAACCCTGGTGAAAAAATAAAAACGCTCGAGAAGTTCGGAGAGCACTTGGCGGCTCGTGTTTCTCCCTACACTTCTCATGTTTTTATTTCTGGGAACAACATTTTTACATTGAATATAAAACACGACCAGAAAGATAATTTTAGAGAAAATACAAGAGGGTTTATAGTACTTCGAACATTTCAAAAAACCTCCAAGGACGTATTTCAAAGAAAACAAATAACGAGAACTAACAAAAAAATAGCAAAAAGATTGATTTGAAAACTTGAAGAAAAAACTTTTTTGCTCAATGAAATTGATTCTCGATCTCGACAGTTTATTTAGTTGGTAAGTTGCACACTTTATCTGACTTCATGTGAAGCATTTGTTCTTGACCATATCTATTGTGATAATATAGAAATACGGCTTTATTTGTGGTCGAGTTAGGTTTTCGAAGAAGCAAAATACAAAACCTGTCGAGTTATGGCCGCAAGAGGACTGAGACTGACATCCAAGATGACCGCGTAGAGGCCTGAAACTGACGTCCAACAAATCCCCATGTCCGCCATTTTCGGCTTCACTTTTTGTTTGGCAGTCAGCGTTCCATTTATATTTAGTATAAACTCACTAGTAGCCTAATACCAATGCTGCAATATGATTGGCTACGCCACTCGCAATCTAATTAGAATTTGTCTAATTGTTTTAGTAATAAGGACTTTCCTACGGTACGCAGTGAAGTAGGAAAGTGTATTCGTTACGGCTCATAGTTCTATTTCGTAGAGGATGACGTATCGGAAGATTCCTGAAATAAAGAGGCACACTATCCTGTAGAAGTCACTCGGTTAACAGTGTTGGCAACGAAATTTAAACTTCGCTTCTATTGCTGTCGCTATATAGTTCTTACTATTAGAAATGCGAATCGTTTTTTAATCTAAATTTGTTTTAAACTTTTCAGTTGTTTTGTAATGACCGGTCATTACCGGTTTGTAAAGACCGCTCAGCAACCAATCAGATTGCAGAAAAGCCGCGTTAAGACTGCTCACGAGCAAAGCCATATAATAATGATATTTATTATATGGCTAAGAAAGATGGCGCACGCTGATTGGTTCGTGAGAGGTCCGGAAAAAGCGTATTGCCCTCCTCCCGGCGCTGTGAGAGGGCAATACGCCTTTTCCGTTCCGGTACGTTTTGGCGGGAAAATTTCTGAGTTGATTTAGATGAAAATAAAAGAGGACTTGAGTATGTTCGTTGAAAAAGTTCGAACAATAACACGTCCTGGAACATTAGTGCTGCTTTTCTTGAAAGCTGTTTATCTATAAGTGAATAAAAGCAATGCCTAACGACCAGTAACGCGTGTAAACACGAAGCGAAATCAAAAAGCTCAGAGGTAAGGTAAACGGCAACATCTGAAGACAAACACAACGTTAAAAACAGAGAACAAAATGAACCAAAAGCCAAATAAATGTCTTATTAACCTCGTTTGCTTGGTCTGTACGGTAAAGTATTTGCCTTCGGTTTTTTGTACGAAAACCTCAGGCAAATACTTTACCGTACAGACCTCGCACTCGGTTAATAAGTCTTTATTAGTGACTGCGGCATAGGTAGTACATCTCTCCATCTGAGTCTTAGTGGCTCAATGGTTAGAGCGTCTCACCGGCAATCAGAAGGTTACAGGTCCGATTCCTGTCAGGAACTCAGAATCATTTTTCTGAGGATACGAGCCTGAGACGATCGTCCATCAACAATTGTGAATAGATCATTTTATAAAAATGCCATCATTTTTCATCAGACATTACGATATTTGACTATTTGTTTTAATAACAGCAATTTCTATGCCAAATATTCTTGAATTCATGAATATTTTTTAATATTAACTCAGATCACGTTATACCTGCAGGTGTTCGGCAAACAACAGACTTTTCAAAACTTGGTTGGTTTTCCTTTTGCTCGATTTCTCTTCCAAAATGTTAGCCAAGAAAGACAAAAGTTCTCGAATCTCGATGGTCGTTGGTAAAAGTTCCAAAGCCTTTAATAAAAGCAGAATAATTTACTTTATTATTTCCAATACTAATTCACTGAGTGAATTACATTTTTTTATTACATTTTTTTATTCAGTGAAAATTAAAAAATAAATTAAAAATTAAAAAAATTAATTAAAAATTAAATTAAATTAATTAAAAATTAAATTAATTTTTAATTTTATTTATTAATTATTATTAATTAATTAATTATTTATTAATTATTTTTTAATTTTTAATTAAATTAATTAAAAATTAAATAAATTATTAATTAAATTAAAAATTACATTTTTTTATTCAGTGAGTTACATTTTATCCATACCTTGACAGGGTTGATTTTGTCGTAATGCTCTTGCAGTACACTTAATGCGGCATCAACGTTTGGTTTCAACTGTAAATCACTGTTTTTTGCTCCCAAAATGGACGCATCTGGAGGAGCTAGGTACATGTGTAGTAAACATGCGTAAACCTGGAAAGACAACACAATGAGGAGTCAGGAAGTGGAAGAAGAACAGTCATTATTATACATTCAAACTTCATTCTCATTTCTTTTTTTTTTTTAATTTATTTATTTATTACACTTTCACCTAATTAATACAAAGTGCGGGACAGTACAACAGAGCTAGGCTCCAAATTAAGTACGCCCTTTAAATGATAAATTAACATAAATTATCATGAATATAAATGACAATAGATACATTAACTGCAGTACATAGAGTGTATACAAAAATATATATTAGGTATAGAAGGAAGTTTAAATATGTACATAATTATATAAAAGCAATATAGTAAGATACAATAGTATTAGTAACAGCAAGGGTTAGAAGAGAGCATGTTACGTGAAGCGTGACATTTTAAGCAAGTAGACTTCCAAGTGCAATAGTTATCTACGTCGTAATTCTTATTTAGAGCATTAGTATAGTGATTATAAAGTTGACTTTTAAAATATTTAACTGAATTAGAATTTCGTATTAAGCTTGGTAGATTATTCCATAGTTTAGGTAAATGGTTAAAGTAACTAGTTTGAAAGAGTTTTGTACGACACTTAGGAACTAACACATCTAATTCAGAACTATTTCTGGTGATTCTTACTGGAATTTTAGGTTCTACAAATCCGTTAATAGAAATATTGTAGTGACCAGTACGACATTTAAAATGAAAAACAAGATCATTTAGTTCGTGTCGGTATGATAAGGGCAATAAGTATAGTTTTCTCAGACGCTCATTATATGATATATTGTCCTGCCACTTTAACCTTAGAACATATTTGGTGGCCCTCCGTTGTAGTCTTTCTACCTTACTAATTTTTCCTATTGTCTGGGGTGCCCAGATCTCATTTGCATAATCAAGGTAAGGACGCACTAGCGCAAGATAGAGTAGTTTCTTGGTTTGGCAATCAAAGCCTTTGCATCCGTGTCTCCGCAGAAAACCCAACATTTTGTAGCCTTTGGCTAGAACACTGTGAATATGCGCGTCCCATTTAAAGTTCTTTGTAACTGTAACTCCCAGGTCTTTTTGGGTTACAGCATGAACCAGGTCTTATTGGTCAACATACTCCAGTGAATTCTCAATGTCCGACAGGCGCGACGTCATTTCCGCCGAATACTGTGAATTATTGGACGGAGGTGTCCAAAAAAAAATTATTGGACGCTGATGACGTCACTAGGAAAAGCGCGCGAAAATTGCAAAATAAAAAATGCTTGTAGTAGATTACTACCAGACTGTCACTTTGTTTGTATATTTTTAGTAAGACTATTTTGAACAATGTATAATAAAACAATTATTGGATTCGGCTTACGCATGACATCAAGAATTATCTATCTTGATTTTGATTGGCTGTTGGCATACAGCTAATTCGTGACATCAGGTTAAAAAAGTGGAGCTATGACATCATTATTCCAATATCTTGTTGCTAGCTTGCTGTTGCCTGATTGTTTACGGCGAAAGAAAATGGGAAAATGGCGGGTTCTTCGCAAAGATTCGCGAACGTATTGCTTTAGCACTTCTTATGCATAATAAAACAATTATTGGATTCGGTATTCGCATGATATCGAGAATTATCAAGGCCTCGATTTGTGTTATCCGCCTCGGCCTTGATAATTCTCGATATCATGCTTCAATTACGCAACAGATGAAACTCTGAAGCTTCTGAGTTCAATAGACAGAAATAGATGGAGATAAATAAAAAAGGTTCTTGGTTTGCGCCATCGAGTTATGGATAAACGTGGGAAGTTGGGAGAGCAAGAAGAAAACTGAACAGTTGCTCGTGGCGAAAGCGTTTATATAAAGCCTTTTTTAAATTACGGGGCCTTTGCAATAATTTTAGGGAACTTAAGATCTACGACGGCAACCTAGGACGGGGACGTCGTTCAAACAAAATAATCTTCATGCAAAACAAAAAGAATGAATAGTTTCTATTCCCAAGAGTATCTCAACGCCGTCCTCGTTCTGTTTACAATACTACAATCGTTTTAGAAATATTGAAGCGTTTTGGAATCATAAAACAAGTTTTGAGTGTAAAATACGCTAGTCAATCGACCGTGGTTTCATTCAAATGCTAACATTTATATTGCTTTCACTGCCGTCGCCGTCCTATAGGTTGCCGTCGTACTTAAGTTCCCTTTTATGTCAAGAGGTACGGGGCCCCAGTCGTAACTGATAACCAGATCCTGAAGACAATAATACTACGTAGACTTAAAGGACATTGGCAACAAAAATTAGGTTTGTCTAATATGAAAGAACTCGTAAAATGATAGAGTAACACCTTTTACAACTTTTCCGTATTTTACTTCGTTTTTGAAATATTTCAGTTTGTTTGATATGTAAATAAGATGGTCTTTGACGTCAGGTGCAGGGTAGAGAATTTTCATTCATTACAATATTAGATGAAGATGTGCGTATAATAACTCCTCATGATAATGAACGTTAAAAACTTAGCAATCACTGAGATATAAGACTTTTTTAATGTGTGAAAATTCTCTACCCTGTACCTGACGGCAGAGACCATCTCATTTACATATCAAGCAAACTGAAATATTTCAAAAACGAAGTAAAATACGGAAAAGTTGTAAAAGGTGTTACTCTATCATTTTACGAGTTCTTTCATATTAGACAAACTTAATTTTTGTTGCCAATGTCCTTTAAATCTGTTTTGTCCTTATAATATGTTCATAAAGACATTGTAGTATTTTAGGTTGACTGATGCTATATATAATTTGATATTACTATTGACCATAGTAATCTGATATTACTATATTACTATATATTACTATAGACCATAGATATTACTATAGACCATAGATCTCTGATACCAAAGTTGGCGTTTACATTACTCGATCATGATGGTATTAAAACGTTTATATCACGGGGGCCCGGCCATAGTTTGATCCAGGGCCCATCGTGGCTCTCGACGGCCGGGCTTGACGGACCTCCTCAATTGAAGATAAGAAGAACATGTCATACTTACATCTTTACTATCCTTCCATTCCTCATTGAATGTTCTTTTACAGTACCTAAATGTAATATTTATAAGAAAAACTATGAGAGTGATCATTCGCAACCTCGTAGTTTATTGCAACCGTACACTTAATGCATTATTGACCATTCACTATTCAATATTTAAGAACTAGAAAATGGCCGCCCGCGAGAGCCATGCAAAAATGGTCGCCCGTGTTTACATAGCCGGATGCAAACACATTTTTGTTGAAAAATGTGTGGCATCATTGTTTGAAGTCTGACAGCATTGTCTGAAGTCATAAGATTAATGACCAATCACAGTGTCCGTAAGTACTTAATGACCAATCACAGTGTCCGTAAGTACTTAATGACCAATCACAGCGTGCGTAAGTATTTAATGACCAATCACAGCGTGCGTAAGTACTTAATGACCAATCACAGCGTGCGTAAGTACTTAATGACCAATCACAGCGTACGTAAGAACTTAGTGACCAATCACAGTGTGCGTAAGTACTTAATGACCAATCACAGCGTGCGTAAGTACTTAATGACCAATCACAGCGTGCGTAAGTACTTAATGACCAATCACAGCGTACGTAAGAACTTAGTGACCAATCACAGTGTGCGTACGTACTTAATGACCAATCACAGCGTGCGTACGTACTTAATGACCAATCACAGCGTGTGTAAGTACTTAATGACCAATCACAGCGTGCGTAAGTACTTAATGACCAATCACCGCGTGTGTAAGTACTTAATGACCAATCACAACGTGCGTAAGTACTTAATGACCAATCACAGCGTGCGTGAGTACTTAATGACCAATCACAGCGTGCGTAAGTACTTAATGACCAATCACAGCGTGCGTAAGTACTTAATGACCAATCACAGCGTGTGTAAGTACTTAATGACCAATCACAGCATCACAGCGTGCGTAAGTACTTAATGACCAATCACAACGTGCGTAAGTACTTAATGACCAATCAAAGTGTGCGTAAGTACTTAATGACCAATTACAGCGTGCGTACTTACTTAATGACCAATCACAGCGTGCGTAAGTACTTAATGACCAATCATAGCCTGCGTAAGTACTTAATGACCAATCACAGCGCGCGTAAGTACTTAATGACCAATCACAGCGTGCGTAAGTACTTAATGACCAATCACAGCGTGCGTAAGTACAGTACGTAATGACTAATCAGTGTGTGTAAG